>JAYEVJ010000374.1:0-113946 GCA_036346265.1 Melocanna baccifera
AATTGCCAATGCTCATGGAAGTTGGATTCTATAGCATACCTACAGTGAATCCATTCTTCGCACTTTGAACCAGAGATGCATCTACTATGTCTTTGAGAGGGATGAGTTTCGGCCCCCTTTTCAGTTTTCAGCGTCATAACATGGGAACATATGTAGGATAAATCAGAATAACTAGCTGTGCAAACTGGGGCAACAATTACCGAGTGAACAGCACCGATGCGTGCACATGCAAACATTGCAATGGGCAGCTCCATCAACATCGGCAGGTAGATCACCACAGCATGGAGATGGAGCAGGGCCAGCAGGCGAGCAGGAGCAGGAGCAGCCGCCGGTCGCCCGATGGGGACAGGGGAGAATGGGAAGGGGATGCCGGATTTGCTAATTGCTGCCGCCTACCGATTGGATTGCTAGGGTTAGGGTTACTTCTTCACTTGGGGTCTGCCGTCCGCGCCTCGCGGTCTCTGCCTTGGGGAGTTGGCCAGTTGGGGACCTCGGCCTTGGGCCCTTGGGGACTTGGCCCGCATAGGCCCAGCTACGGCGAGACCGAGAGAGGCAATTGGAAAATTCGGTTGCCTCCGTTTTATCGGTTTTCCGCCGGTTTTTTTTTACCCAAAAAACTGAATACTAAAAAGCTGATTTTTGCAAAACTTACTGAATACCTGTCAAATCGAGTTGACCCGATACGGTGCGATTTGTTCGGTTCAGTTTAAAATGACCAGCCCAACTCCTATCGCGACACTTGTCATCGCAAGTATGTTTCGAAATTACATTTAGGACAAACCGTGGAAGTGTGAGGCTATTGCAGCACCATCAAATCTCCGTGCGTGTACTCTTGTTTCCACTAGTTTTCAGAAAACTAATGCGCGTGTGAGTCCATCTATTGTTTTGCTTGCTCATTTTTCATCTCTGAGGATTTGGGGCCAACAAAGACAATGAAGGAGATCGATCCACCGCCGAGTCAAAGCCTCGATGAAGCAAGACCTTGAGCGAGTAAGGCCAAGCCAAACGTGGAAAGCTTTAGTAATAAAGTTCTGTCAACTCAACTCGACCTTGAGTAAAGCCTTCTATGTAGCCTTTTGTACTTCGAGAGTTGACACTCTTTTGTAGGCGGTTGCGGGCCTCTGAGTCCATTATTCTTGGGTGTTACGTGAGATGATGAGATGTTCACGATGTTCATGATGGCTTTCTTCCTATTCTTATAGATGATGGTGTGGCGAACCAAACTAACACGGCTGCCAGGAACCAACCCTCCTCAAGCCGAGTCGTTTAAACATCGAGCTTCATACGGAGAGGCGAAGTTAGGCGGCGGTCAAAGGGCAAGCGGTTGGGGTGAGGACCAGCTCGATTTCCATTACCACCATCCGAATGGTTGGGGATAAACTCTTCATTCCCCATGTTAGGACTCATTTTTATGTGAGGAATGATATTGGCTCAGACACTGATCGATGTGGCACGACACTGGGACGCCATTACTTCGTCTAGTGGCCCGCCCGGCTTTCTTCAGCAAAGGTGCTAAGGGGCTGTAGTTGCTTGTATCGTTTACTAGATTTGTGTTGTTTTTGCTTGCCTAATGTTAAAATAAAGCTCATCCATTGCTTCTACTAGGGGTATTCCGTTGCCTTGTCCCCTATCAAAAAAACCTGGCGCTCGAGGATGAAGCTCATAAGTGCCTAGTCGGTCAGGAAGGCGAGAGCATCACTGTCCCCTATCAAAAAAATCTTGGTACTCAGGATGAAGCTCGTTAGTGCCTAGTCGAGATGAGAACATCAACGTTTTCCATCAAAAAAATATGATGCTCAGGATGAAGCTTACGAGTGCCTAGTCAGTTGGGAAAATAGGAATATTGCCGTCTCTCATCAGAAAAAATCAAGTGCTTGGGACAAAGCTCGTGAGTGCTTAGTCAGTAGGGGAGGCCAGAATGTCACCGTCTCCCATTGGAAATAACCTGGCACTCAGGACAAAGTTCGCAAGAGTCTGATTGGTCGGGGAGGCGAGAACGTCGTTGTCTTTCGTAAAAAAAACTGGTGCTCAGGACGAAGCTCGTGAGAGTCTGGTCGGTCAGGGAGGAGAGAGGTCACCATCCACAATCGAAACAAACTAGCACTCAAGACGAAGAATGTCACTGCCCACTGTAAAAAAAACTTGATGTTCAGAACAAAGCTTGCAACTGCTTGGTCGGTCAGGGAGGTGAGAACGTCGTCGTCGTCTCCTAGGATGTGGTAAGATTTTGTTAACTCAGAACCGGATGGTGAGTTGTCGTAGACCTAACCCTAGAGGGTGAGTGTAAAGCGACTTGACCCTGGAGGGTGAGTTATCACAAACTCGGGCCCGAAGGGTGAGTATAAGGCAACCCAACCCGGGGCGAGGTTGTCATAGATCCGACCACGAAGGTGAGTTTTAGGCGAGCCGACCCTAGAGGGGCGAGTTGTTGTAGACCTAAGGGTGGGTGTAAGGCAACTCAACTCTGGATGACGAGTTGTCGCGGACCCAACCCCAGAGGGTGAGTGTTAGGCGACCTGACACCGGAGGGCGAGTTGTTGCGGACCCGACCCCAGAGTCCAAAGGGTGAGTGTTAGGCGACCCAACCCCGGAGTGCGAGTTGTCGCGACCCAACCCCAGGGGTGAGTGTAACGCGACTCGACCACGAGGTGAGTTGTTGTGACCCACCCGAAAGGTGAGTGTATATTTGCTCATCTTGGTTTGAGGTTTGTTGAATGTGGATAGGCATATGGGAGCTCGCCGAGGTGAAACCGTTAAGCTAAGGGGAGCCTCTAGTCAATGCGACGCTATTGAGGTGAAGCAGGGGCGGACCCATAGGGTATGCCGGGTGGGCCACGGCATACCCTGGGGCCAGCCGAACTTAGCACTCCAGGGGCGACTCTAGGCGGTCAGCGGAGGGTTGGGGAGGCGGAGGCGGAGGGCCGGAGGGGAGGAGGCCGAGACCGGGGGGCCGAGGCGGAGGCCGTAGGGGAAGGAGGAGCCGTGGCCGCCGAGGCGGAGGGGGTCGGCATGGGGTGGAGGAGGGTCGGCGCGAGGCCCGGAGCCCGAGGGAGAGTCGGCGCGAGCGGAGAGAGGAGGCGGAGGGTGGCGCGGAGCTACGGAGGGGAGGAGTCGTGCGAGCGGAGGAGAGGTCGGCGCGGAGCGCGGAGGATGTTGATTTGTGATCCAAATTATATATATCAAATAGGCCGGCTTACGGGCGGGCGTAGCGAGAGCCGTCCGGGAGGCTTAGGTTTCCTTGTTATATATATTCTAGTCAAATTAGGGTTTTCTTGTTATATATATCCACATGGCGGCCGTTTGGGATATGGCATCGAGTTGTAAATCCCGGCGTTGTAACCTCACCCGATATAGTGAAGATTATTCTTTGGTGGCGCCAGTGGTTTCCTCTCGCATTGGGAGGGTTTTCCACGTTAAATCTTGTGTCTCTCTGCGATTGATCTTGTTTACTTCGTCGTTTCTTCCGCCGTCGCGTGCAACAGGGGAGGGCCGGAGGGGGTCGGCGCGGAGCCACGGAGGGGGAGGAGTCGGCGCGGAGGCGGAGGGGCTGCCGAATAGAAATCATTGGCTAGTTGTAGTTGCTGCCGGCTTCTTCTTCAGCAACTATCCCCAAATGCTGACACTACATGTCAGTAAACGTAAAATAAAAGCTTCAATCTATACTGGTCACCATATGTCTTATCGGTATAGTACTCAAATTAGCTCCTACATCTAACCCTCGCCTAATTACCTCCGCAGATGAAAGGACTGCCGAGAAAACCTCCCGTGTGATCGAGATGTCCATTGTTGTCGAGTAACTCACACTCGCTGGCTGACCATCAGGAGCTACGAAAGCATGTTCTGGAGAAGTTGAGGGATTAGTTTCCAGGCAACAGCCAGGTCCTTCAATTAACCAATCAACCTGAAAGGTAATACAACCTTCGAGCAAGGGATATGCCGTGTTCTCCAAAGAGTCCTGAAAAATATCTTACAGCATGTCAGCACAGTAAATATTTCATAACTTTGAACTGCCAAATAACTATCTCACAAGAAATTTCAAACATCCTTGATATGTTCTGTTTGTCTTACTTTGACAAATATTGCAAAGTTTCAGATATATTTTCCTTAAGGTTGGGTACCGTAACATTCTTGCAAGATGGGATTTTGGACTCAGAAATGATCCTTGCAAAGCTTAATTACTCAGATACAGTAAGAGTACAACAGTGGAGAGTGGACTAAAACATGATAGTAACACAAAGACTGGCGCTTACTTTGTCCAGTGAAAACTGGCAGTGCTCCCATAGATGTGTGCAAAGCCAGGCACCTCCCATGGGCCACACAGCATACTTTGGAGTCTTAAGATGGGCCGATGATTTTGCCGATATATCTGACACATGATGTGTTACCCAACCGCTTGCTTGGTAATTGACCTGTCACATCCACAGAGTTCCCAACAATAAGTGGCACAAAGGAATCTGACTTCTAAAATTTGACTTGGTAATTGCTGTAGAATGGGATAAAGGGCACTGTTTGTTTGAAAGAACTTTACTATCAAATTGTACTGCAGCATATTCCAAGTACAGAAAGAAGAATAATACGAAGGGACTATTCCCTACTGCTGATTTACAATATAATGAGCTATATACATCTTCACTTACTTAATTATGGTGTGTGTTAGGGTGGACGCCGTTCGATCGCTTCTATGCGGTCTGAATAATTAGTTTGACCCATCTATTGGTTACTTAATTGATGGATTACCATTGTCTAAACCCTCTCTTGTTTGTTATAAACTTATATCTGTCCATGCCGTCGAATAGTGCCTGTTATAAACTTGTTTGAACTATTTATATTATAATTTGTGCAAGTTTCCAACTTAATCCTTGAATTTAAGACTTAACATATTATTTCTTTGCTGTATATCGAATTACAGTGCAAATTTTACAATTATTTCTTGAATTGGCAAATGATTTTACAGTGCATATAAAAATTTTTAGTGCGGCATATCCTTTGATAAAATTATGGGTCTACCAGCGAGGTGAAGTAAAGTTTAAGCGAGGCAAAGTCACCAAGGCGAGTTGAGCCATATCATAGTAGAGCCATCAAGGCATGCTAGAGCTTGTCAAGGTGAATCCATTGAGTTAGGAGCCCCTAGTCAAGAAGACCCCATCGGCGCGAAGAATGTATGGCCAAAGGCAAAGCCATCAAGGCGAAGAACCACACCAAGGCAATTCATTGAGGATATTGGAGCTCATCAAGGCAAAACCATTGAGCTAGAAGAGCCCTTAGTTGAGTAGGCGTCATCGGCGGCGGGGAGTTTGCCCTCGGGGCCGAGCGGACGGAACCTGGAGGCGCGCACGAATGAGGCCCGGACAGGGTTCGGAGGTAGTCCGGAGGAGGTCGGGGGCAGTGCGGAGAACACGGCAGCGCGCGGACGAAGGCCATAGCGGCACGCACAGACGAGGCCCGGAGGTAGTTCGAAGGAGGGCGGGGGCGAGTCGCGAGCGTCCGTGCGAGCAGAGTCGGAGCGCGCGACACGAGCGAAGGCTGAAGTGGCATGCGCGGACGATGGTCGGAGCGGCGCATAGTCCGGAGGAGTCCTAGATGCGGTCCGGAGGGGGCCCGAGGGACGACGTCCTTGAAACAACCTCAAATTCAAAAAGTTTGAATTTGCTTTCTTGGATTTTATTTGCTCCTTCTCTAGCCAACCCCAACCCTTGATCATTGCTTTGAGATTTGTGCTCATCCCTCCCCTCCTTTCGCGCTGGCGCACTCGCACTCGCCGCTCCTGCCCACGCGCCCGCGCCTCCTCGCTTCGAATTTCGGCGCCGCGACCCTTCCAGCATTCCGCGCTTGCGTCAGCTCCTGCAGGCGTGGTCCCCACCCCTCCAGAGCTCCCTCTCTACCGGCTCTGCCACCGCTCCTCGCCCTTCGCGCCATCTTTGACGAAGAAGCTCCCCACCGTGCATTCGAGCCTCCCCGACCGTCCGCGCATCCCCAAGCCGTACCTGTGATGTCATTCCTTCGCCAACCTCTTGCAGAGGTTGTACACCAACTCTCCCCGCCATTCACACCCCCTGGAACCACCTCTCCACTTCCCTCCTCCACGCGCCGGCGGAACCGAACTCGGGACCCTGTTGAAACCGCCTCAATCGGGCTTTATAATCCAATTGCCGCTGCAGATCACCTCACGCCACCCCAGTGAACCTCTCAGAGCAGCCGATTGAGCTCCCTCCCGTCGTAGCTCCCGCACCACCTCGCCCTGGTCCCGGTGAGCCCGGACACCAATCCGTTGATCTACTCGGTAAAAATCTAATTAAACCCGGCCTGAGCATCCTCTAAGCACCACATTCACGAAACCCCAATCAATTTTGCAAGAGTATTCGCCGTCTAGTTTGTCACCGTGAGCCATTCTCGGTCGCCGCCACTCCTCCGTGGGCAGCCCAGCTGGGCCTTCCCCAAGCTACTCCAACCCTTCTCCAATGAAACCCTTTCCCCAAGGATGGTGAAACCAGGCCCAACCGTGCAAATCCATTTCTAGAACCTTCCCGAATCGCCACCTCCTCCATAACCTTCCCTCCCTCCCGCGACCGCTACCTTGAATGCTCCCGTTGGTTTGATCTCACAAATGGACTCACCTCACTCCCAGGAACCTTTTGGTACCGGTCTTGGCCCGAGAGAGTCACCGGCGAGCTGAAATCGGGATCGGGGGCGGCGCCCTGTTTTCGTCGGGCAGGCCGGCCGGAGGTAGACGAAGACACCCCCTCGAGCCGGCGTGGTTGCATCGGGTCCGCTTGCGCCTAATCCAACGGCCCCGCTCTCTCGTGCTCGTTCCCGCGCGCTCGCTCGGCCTGCGACCGCTTGCACGCGAGGATGGGACGAAGCCAACGGCCCATCGGCCGTTTCGCTCACCCGCGTGTGCTCTCCCGCGCGCCCGTGGGCCGCACCCCGCCAACCCGCTCCGCCGTTTAAACCCGCCAACTCGTCGGCACTGTAGCAACTCCGGCAATAGCCCCTTTTTCATTTTCCAGCACCCGAAAACATCCAAAAATACTCCATTTCGCTTGTTTCGTCGTCCTGAGTCCAAATCAAATGTCCAAATGCCCACAATCCACTACCAAAAACACCATACCAAGCTATTTGAATTTTATTGCATTTATTCCTTTTTAATAGAATTTTATTTATTTCCCTAGCTTATGTAAACATAAGCACGGATTGATATTTTCTTTCGGTGTGTTTTTGCGTTAGCTCCCGACGAGTCCGAGGCGACAGTACAAGGTCCGGAGCAGCCGTCAACAGTTTATGACCTCGTCAAAGTCGTCGACCCGCAAGGCAAGTTGCATGTTTTGACCATATTGAACCCATGCCAGTTATAGTACTTAATTACAATACTTGCATTACTGTTAATTGCTAAATGTATTTAATTAAAATGAATGTTGAAATGACATGTTAATTTCTAGTTATGACCTACCACTGTGTAAATGCCCTGTTTACTTTGAAGGCCACATTTACCTTGACAAATTTAGTATTATTTAATTATTACATAAAATAAACATTACAATGCCTCACATAAAATAACAAGCTATCGTTTGATCCGGTAGTTCGTTGGCAAAAATGGTTTAAATGTGTTCTAGGGTAGGGCGGAAGTCGTGGATCAGGTGCCCTGTAGTGGTCGAGTCCACAACCCTACCCTAGGGTGGAAGGTGCAGCAGACAGGTACCGATACAGACTCATGTATCGATAACCGGTTGTAGTTGGCAGTCTTAGAAGTAAAACCTAAAGGATGGGATCCTTATGCTGAGTATAGAGCACAGTAACCGTTCAACCACAGGGATTGCCTCGACAATCTGGGTTTAGTAACTGCTCATTTTATTTGAACCCCCACAGGAGTACAGGTGTGGTGTGGGCGAGTAATCTCCATACACACAACGGTAGGTCTTCACGGACTAGGGCGGTAGTGTTCCACATTGGCCCGTGGATACCCGGTTTGGTCGAAGTTCTCAACCTATCGGGTGGGAACTATAAAATAAGATGAGCAATGAAGAATCTGGTCTTCTCAATTCAGTCGCACGCTAGTTGAGCGTGTCTATAGCTTGGCATTAGAAATTGAGAAACCTTGTGGGTAAAGCTGAACAACTCTGCAGAGTGGAATTAAATTGTATTCGAATACGCCGTGCTTCCGGTTAATGAAGCTGTGTTTGATAGGTGAATCCAGCAACGAGGCATAAGTAGTATTTCTGATGCTTTAAACTGGGTAAGTGAAGAAGTTAATGTTTCAGACCCCAATTTCTTAATTATTATTACTGTTTTCCGCTTCGAAGTTGTTTATAAACCAAAACTGCATCCACATAAAATAATAAAAACTGTTATCCTCTTCCTTGTTGAATTCATGCATGTAATTATTTAGGGTTACCCCTGTAACTTGCTAGGTACGGTTGTACTCACTGTTTGCAAATCAACATCAGAAAACGTCCAAGAGGTCAATGTGCAGTTCGTGGAGCAAGACTCCGATGATCAAGTTTCTGCAAAAGATCCGTGGTTTTAGGCTTTAGTCGCGTTCAGACGCGTTATTGGGACTTTTGTGATGTATTATATTTGGGCTTGCCGTCGTTGCGTCAAAATCTAGCCGATGTGTGCTATGTGTAAATTATCTGGATCTCTTTTGATTGTAAGTGTGTTCTGTTGTGCTATCATTGCTGTATGGTACCCTGCAACTGTGCATTTCTGTACGGATGCGGATTTGCTAGCGCACCCGAAAACGGGGGCGTTACAGTCCTGGAGGCGGCGGAGCGCACGGATGAGGCCGGAGCGGCGCGCATGGACCAAGTCCGGAGGTACACGGCCCAGATGAAGGCCGGAGCGATGCGCGTATGAAGGCCGGAGCGCACAGACGAGGCCGGAGCGGCGCGTAGTCTAGAGGAGTCCCAGCGGGACAGCCGCGCCGACATGATCACGTGGGCGTTCGACGAGTGCTCACGAACGTGCTCACGAACGGAGCCTGGCTCGTTTAGCAGCTATGTTCGTACCCGTTCTGCGACCCAGGAGCTGCATGGAGGTCCACGATGACGCTCAAATTGTACGTGCTGCATGCATGCACCGATTGATTAAACACCTACCCATCAGTGATCCTTGTTCAGAACTCAGAACTCGACTTACCCTGCCCAATCGAAGGCCTTGTCTAGCATATCCTCTCATAGCCCGGATAGAAGGGAGAATAGCAAGGGTTACCAGTAGCGCCAGAGGAACCTTTTTCCATGGAGATCCACCAAGCTCCCGGAATTCGCACAGCGTTTAACCCGTGTGAGGTGTGATGAAATGAAACTGAAGTCGTCTTCAACTATAAATCTATTCCAGTGTTTCTGTGCGTACATGCATATAATTACAAGACTAAATTAGTTAGTTTCTTTTTGGTAGGAAATTAGTTAATTAACTGATCGGTCACTCGATCGGACGCATGCATGCTAATTGAACTAGCTAGGTTGAGGATGCATATATGATATGCCTTTAGGACGCTCCCCGCGGTATCCGATCCGTAGAAATTGCAGAGCAGAAATTCGCCCGTCATCCGCTCACGGATCCCCATGATGAACACCGACAGGTCCGCTCGTACTCTCTGAACCATAATCTGCCGTCACTGCCTCCGCCGTCGCCTACATATCGATCGGCATCATCAACGGCATACATACGTAAGATATAAATACTGTAGTGCTGAGCTGAGATATGTATGACCGGCACGTATCAAATTAACCACGAACGAAACATGCATCAGGTTATGTAGGTACCTGTAAGAAGCTCCCGTTGGGTGCCCTAATCCGAATCCTGCTAGTGCTACGGTCGCGCTCATCTCTTACGATTTCGAATTCGTTGGCACGGTTCGGGTCGGTCTCCAGGGGCGAAGCTAGGAAAACTAGACGTTGGGGTCACTAGGTCACTAGAACATAAACTAATTATAGTACTAGTAAAATACAATTCATGCTATGTAATAATTAGAATATCTCACACCAAAAGATTACATAAACAATTAAATATACATAGACTGATAGACATAATAGTTTTTCTATATTCAAAAGGTAAGACATACCAGTTAGGGTGAAGTCATGAAACCACTCGTTTACATAATTTAGGAGGAAAAAAACCAAGTCCCAAAAGAAAACTTCGTAGCTTCAATTCTAGCTTCCTGAAAGCAATGAATAAATACCACATGTTATAATTCAAAATTGACAACAGTAGTACAAAAATTTTATAGACTAAAGGAATATCATTGAGTGAAACATGTGAAGTGACTCACATTTTATAGTTGTGCTTTGCGAGTTTTCATCTTCATGAAGCGATCAATCACGGCATCATTTTGAATAATAGAAAACATGTCCTTCTCCACATAGCAAATTAGACAGTCACTCATGAACTCATCTCCAATTTTATTACGCAACACGGTCTTGACAATATTCATAGCTGAAAAGCATCTCTCCACCGATCTCGTGGCATGAGCAAAATTAGCACTAGCTTTAGAAGTCGATACACCAAAGGAAAAGAAAGATGCTTCTTTGTTTCCACTAGTAATTTAGCAAGATTAGTAATGCCATTCAAATTGGAAAACCTTTCATCTGCCCGCATATTGTCAATGTAAATGCGAAGTTCATGACCAAGAGCCATCAATTGCATTGAATCAAAATCATCTGGATAAAACTTAGCTAGCTCCACTAAGCTCTCCAATTTAAAAGTAGCAAATGAGTCTGTTGGGCTGAAAGAAGCCATGTGCATGAGCAATGCAGAATTTACCTCATTGAAACGTTCATCAAACTCTTGTAGTTGCCAATCAATAACTGAGTTAAGACACTCTATTTGGTAATGCTGAAGATTAGTGATATTGGTTCTTTGTCGTGGCTTGTGCCGATTAACATACTCCTCTTGCATGTTTACTTTAGGAATGCCATGTTTTTCACAAAATGAATATGTCATCTGTAGAAGTGATTCCCATCCATTATCTCTTAGTTGTTGTAGATCTTTCTTCGTTGACTTTACATACGACATGACATTCAAGATGTCCTGATCCTTCTTCTGTAAAGACAATGACAAAGTATTTGCACTTCCTAATATGTGGAACATCATGTGCAAATAAAATACAAAATCAAATGTCTCAAAATATGATATAAGACCACGTGCTTGACTTTTCTTCCCATCATTTTTGCCTTCCTTCTCAACATATTTAAGAACATTAACAACAGATGGGAATAATGTAATTAGGCTTGAGAGGGTTCTATAGTGAGAACTCCAACGAGTGTCTCCGGCTCTTTGAAGAGATTGATATTGATGTAACCCTGTCCCCGTACTAATTTGTCCACTACTTATAGCTTTTCTTATGTTCTCTCGATAATTCTCTCTAATCATATCTTTTCGTTTACAAGAAGCTCCAACCACATTCAAGAGAAGAGAGATCATGTAAAAAAAATCTGCAATATCTTCATTCTTCTTTGCTACTGCCACAATAACTAGCTGAAGCTGGTGAGCAAAACAATGTACATAATATGCTGAGCTATTCTCTTCTATAATTTTAGCTCTCAAGCCATTGAACTCACCTCGCATGTTGCTTGCTCCATCATAACATTGGCCTCTAACCTGTTGCAAGCTCAATCCAATATTAGCAAACAAACATTGTAGAGCAGACTTGAGACATACTGCTGATGTGTCCTTAACATGTACAATTCCAACTAATCGTTCCAAGATTAGTCCGTGCTGTTAACATATCTCAAGACAACGACCATTTGTTCTTTATCAGACACATCGGAAGCCTCATCAATGAGCAAACTAAACACATCACCACCAATATCTTCAATAATGGAATTCAATGTTATCTGTGCCAAACAACAATAATAGAGAACATTATTTCGAGTCTAGCAAGATATCGAACATTAGAATATAAAAATAATAGAGAACATTGTTACCTTTGCAAAACAATTAGCAATATCCTTCAGATATGCGGAGAGACCATTTGACAATTTCTGGAGCATTCCTTAAAACCACCTTACTTATAGAATCATTACTGTTTTGCTAAAGTTTGTACCAACTCTAAAAGTTTCCTATTTCTAGATCCTTTTGATTCATCATGGCCACGAAAGCTAATCCTTGATGTAGTAAGTATCTAGCTGAATCAATGGAAGCATTTAGTGAATTTTATGCTCCTTTTTGCAAGATCACTTTGCTTATTGAGAGCAACATGAATTGATTGATCTTGATTCATTAGAGCATCACATCTTTTCTTTGCTACGTTATGAAAGCTATTAAAATTACCAACATGAGCATCAAACCTATTTTTCTTGTTCCAACTACAAAACCATCAATTACAAATGCATCATTCCCAGCTTGGCCATCAATACAATCTCGAAACAGGTAGTAGCATAAGCAGAAGGCTTTATCCACCTTCTCACTATATTCTAGCCAACCACCATATTCTTTAAACCATTCCGGATTAAATCTTCGTAGCTTCTCACCTATGAGCTTTGTGGATATTTAAAGCCAGGTTGTGGCACATTAGGTCCTCTACTTAAATATCTTAGCCTTATCTCATCTTGTTTCTTGGATTACCACTGTATTGTGCAATTCTTTTTCGATCAGTTGGATCATAAGGAAGTTCATCTAAACTAATCTCTCTTGGCAGTGAAGTCCCCGCATCAGTATCTGATGATAGTTTTCTTTTCAAAAATCGTTCCATTATGCATTACCTAGAAGAATCAAGAAAAAGGGGCGACAACTTAAATATACATGCTTAACTATTAACCCTATACAACTTAAATATATAGCAGACATCAGGCCGTTGCTTGTATACTGATCGTGCCAAAAGTGACTGTACAAGAAGTTCACACAAAGAAGCATCTTGCTAAATTACAACCCTATACACTTAACGATCTTTGGTGACATGAATATACTCGGTTGCTTGTAAAATCTACAAGAAGTTCACACAAAAGTGAGGGCAAGGAGGCAAGGACTTACTCCTCCTGGTTCCTGGATGGATTGCGTGCGCGTGGCCCTTCCTGCTGCTTGCGCCTTGTAGCCTGCTTCTTGGGTTCTCGCCGCCGCCGCAGGCCCGCAGCGCTGCCTCGCTGGTTTCTAGGTGGGGATGGACCGGATGGTTAGCAAATAGCAGGTTAGGTCAAATGATGAGGATCTTTGGGATAGAGGAGCTCAATTGATGCTTGGGTCGATGCATGCGCTCTGCGGCGCCGGGCCCGGCGGAAGAAATGGCTTCATGAATCATGCCTTGGGCTGGCCTGGACTGGGTTCATTTGATTTATATTATTGGGTTCACCTGCAAAAAAATATATGAGCTACTTAGTGCACTATTGGGCCACATTGGTGTCACAGGACCCCAATGCCATAGTGCTAGCTTCGCCCCTGGGTCAAATGATGAGGGATACTGGGATAGAGGGAGCTCAATTGATGCTTGGGTCTGATGCATGCGCTGCTGTCTTGGGCTGCTGGCCGCCCGGGCCCGGCCGGAAGAAATGGCTTCATGAATCATGCCTTGGGCTGGTCTGGACTGGGTTCATTTGATTTATATTATTGGATTCATCTGCAAAAAAATATATGAGCTACTTAGTGCACTATTAAGCCACATTGGTGTCACAGGACCCCAATGCCATAGTGCTGGCTTCGCCCCTGTCGGTCTCGGTGGCGACCACTGTTGGGCCGTTGCTGAGGCCGGTGAACTGGTCGTGGTAAGCACGGAGCCTGAACTTGGAGTCCGGGCCTGGCCTTCTCCAGATCTGGCAGGCACGACGGATCATATTTACATGCATGCATGGGACGACGGATCGAAATGAAGGGAGTTAATTCACCTTGAAAGTCTCCCACGATGAAGCAGCTGACCAATTTGCCACGATGAGCCCGCCGCCGCCGCACTCAGCGCTCAAGTAGGTATTCTTATTCGCTGACTTGATCCAGATCTTCGTCCCATCCTGCAAAGTACGTACGTACGTACCTGGTTCTGCATATACATGCATGACCATATATTTGAGTACATACATATATATGTATATACTGTGTGATGTTTTTATATATGCGCATGCATGTACACACGCATGCATGTACACACAGGACGTACCAGGAGCTCGTCGTTGGGTATGGCGTCCAACGGTTTTGCTATTTAATAGACTAAAATTTTTTTATCTTTCAATTATCTAAAATTATAGGGTACTAATTTTTCTTTCTCTTAAAAAAAATCTTCTCTATAAAAAAGAGACTGGCGAATGAAACTTATCTAATAGATGAAAAATAACTAATAATAAAAAAAATCAGTCATGGATCGATGTACGTGCTTAGTCGATCCGCACATGCAGACGTGCGTGCCACAGATTGCTTGGCGTCCTTGGAGAGTAGACCTGGAGTCAAGTCAACCCATATTGTACTAGCTACGTACATTAGCTAGCTAGTAGGAGCAGTACATTTGCTCAGTTAGGCGACTACATCTGGTGCTATTGCCGTGTAACACGGCTGTATCTACAGTAGTGATCATTGTAACAGCCCAAACTTGGGGCAATTCAAAATTTTTGAATAAAATTGACATTTGGCTCTTTCTCAAATTTTCGGCATTGGAAGTTGAGTTGAAAACTGAATTCAAATTCAAAACTAAAAATCAAATCCAAAATTCAAACTCAAAAACAACACCGTCCTTGTTGGGCCAGCCCACTTAGCCCACCTCTCTCCCCTTCTCTCTCTTTCTCTCTCTCTCCTTTTCCCATCCCCTCACTGCCCAGACGAACCCACAACACAGCCCCGCCGCACTTGCGCACGCACGTCCCTTGCGCCCACACCTGAAACTCAATAGGAACATGCTTCCATTTTGTTTTGCTTTTTCTTGTGTAGGGTTGCACAAGTGCCAGATCTGTACCGCTGCACACTTGTGTCGAGGATGTTTTTTTTATGCTAGTGTTTTGGATTTTATTGTGCCTTGTGCACTCTTGTATTGCAGGAAATTTTGATTGAGAAGTGTTAGACCATGTGGCCAAGTCTAGGCTATTTTAGATGATGAATAATTGACAACGTCGGTTATGATATTACTTATGGTGTGTTGCGTGTGTGCGGATTGACGTTGATCAAGTTCGGACAAACTTATGTCGGAAAAACTATTCTTTGCTCTTTGCATATGCAGATTAAGCATGGAGGCGATCGTGGTTGATAATGAGGAGGACCGGGACTAGGATGGGGAGATCCGAGGTCAGGCAGTCAAGAGAGTCACGAGATGGTCGAGCTCATGCTTGAGCACGTGAAGATCAAATGTGGATGATACGTGGAGAAGATACAGGAGGTGCGGTCCTGGAGGCTTCAACACGTAATAAGCTGAAAAAATTGAAAGCGTAAAAATAATTTAAAAAATCCATGTTATGAAGGGTTTTTGGTCCCTTAAAAAGTAGTGGGCTAAAAAGCTGATTGAGGCAAAAAAGTATAGGATGAGTTATATTAGGGTTAATGACGTATTGGAGTACATTATCGTCCTGACTAAAATTCCACCACAAAATCATATCCAAAGAGTTTACTCACCCATGTGTGTTGAGGGATGAAAGAGAGGCGTTGATCCAACAAATACTTAAGACTATAATGGTCCGTGCGAATGAGAAAAAGGCCAGCCCTAAAGATAAGGTCGCCAATGACGAACCAACTTGACAAGCCCGATGAGTTTCCGCTCATATGCCACCAACTTGGCATGGTGTGGCGCCATAGCATGGCTAAAGAAAGCAATGGGACCAACGCCCTAATGAAGGACAGCCTCGAAGCCTACGCTAGATCATCACTATTAAGGATAGAATAGAAAATAGAATAGGATTGCTATTTGCTTTCTTATATGACTTAGTTTCCTTATTTGTATATGGCATATTCCCTATATATTCTCATGTACCCTCCTATATATATGGCCCCCTTGCCTCATGAATATACAAACAATATTCATAACATGGTATCAGAGCAAGAACTCTGACCTTGTTTTTCTACTACCTTCGACGTCGCTCAAGCCACCGCCGCCCAAGCCGTCTCCGCTCAGGATGCCATTGTCTCTATTCCACCTGTTTCCTATGTTCCCCAGCTTACCATGCAACTCATTTCGGTAGGACAACTCGCCGATCTTGGTTGTAGGATTGGTTTTGACTCTCACACCTGCTTCGTTCAGGATTGATAGACATGCACGATTCTTGGGACTGGCCACCGCCGGATCGTCAGGGTCTTTACATCCTTGACCGCCTTCACCTTCCGTCCTCTCAAGTTGCTCCTACCCACGTCTACTACCACCGCCACTGCTGCCACCACCTTTGGAGCTTCTACGCAATGGCATCATCGTTTAGGTCACCTGTGTGGGTCCTGTCTTTCTTCATTAGTTCATCAGGGAGTTCTTGGATGTGTTACTATTGACACATTCATGTCTTATCAAGGTTGTAAGTTAGGCAAACAGCTACAACTTCCTTATCATTCTAGTGAGTCTGTGTCAACTTGTCCTTTTGATTTGGTTTATTCAGATGTATGGGGACTTGCGTCTATTATCTCCAAAGGCGGGCATAAATTCTATGTTTTTTCATCGATGATTATTCTCGTTTTACTTGACTTTTCCCTATGTATACTCGTGGTTAGTTTCTTGTGATCTATCGTAGCTTTACCGCGATGGTTCGTACTTAGTGTGAGTGCTTTATTCGTACCTTTCAATGTGATTCTGTTGATGAGTATTATTCTGGTTCTTTCCGACAATTTCTTTCTGAGCAAGGTACTCTTTACCAGTCTTCTTGTCCTAGTGCCCATGCCCAGAATGGGGTTGCTGAACGCAAGCATCACCATCTCCTTGAGACTGCTCGCACTCTTCTCCTTACCTCTCACGTTCCACCACAATTCTGGACTAAGGCTGTTTCTATAGCTGCATACCTCATCAATATGCAGCCTTCCACTACTCTTAAGGATGTAAGCCCTATAAAGCGTCTTTACTCTCGACTCCCCTACTACAGTCATCTTCGTACCTTTGGTTGCATCTGTTTTGTTCTTCTACAGCCTTGTGAGCGCACCAAACTACCCGTCCAGTCAGTTGAGTGTGTATTTCTTGGGTATAGTTCTGAGCATAAAAGGTTATCACTGCTATGATCCTTCTGCTCGATGGATTAGGATCTCACGAGATGTTGTCTTTGACGAATCTCGACCTTTCTTCTATCGAAATTCGGCTCCTCATCCTGTTCCACCATTGAGACGATCTCCTGGTTATCTCTCTCTGATTCTTCACCCATTTCTTCTTCTTCACCGTCACCCTCTAGTTTGTCTCCAGTGGTTCTTGCTGCACCTACACCTTCTGTGTTGCCTCCTGCAGCACCGCCTCTTACTCCTACAGCACCGTCGCCTCGTTTCTCAAAGGTACACTACTCTAGATGTTCTCGACCTTCACTAGACTCATCTCTTGGTATCTTGCTGACACCGACACCTGATTCATCTGATGATGTTCCTCATTACGCCGTCGTGACCGAACATCTCTTCGCCTTCTACTCGTTTTGGACTTACTTCGATAGCTCATGCTATCTCTGTCCGTGAGCCCACTTCCTATCGTGAGGCTGCTTCCCATTCTGAGTGGCAGCTCGCTATGGCAGAAGACTTGATGCTCTTCGATGTACGGAGACTTGGGACATCGTATCGACACATGTACATGCTCGTCCTATCACATGCAAGTGGTTATACAAGATCAAGATCAGGTCTGATGGTACATTGAGTGATATAAGACTCGTCTTGTGGCATGCAGTTTTCTGCAGGAGTATGGTCGTGAGTACGATGAGACATTTGTCCCTGTTGCCCATATGACCACTATTCGCACTCTTATTGCGGCTGTCTCTGTTCGTCGGTGGTCTATCTTTTAGGTACATGTTAAGAATGCCTTTCTTAATGTTATCTTGCATGAGGAGGTGTACATGCAGCCACCACCTGGGTATTCTATTCCCGATGGTCATGTCTGTCGTCTTCGTTGTGCTCTTTATGGCCTAAAACAGGCTCCTCGAGCTTCTTCTCTATGTGGATGATATGCTCATGACTGGTGACGATTCCTCGTTCATCACATACGTGAAAAAGCATCTTAGTGAGCAGTTTCTAATATCTGATCTTGGTTTGCTTACGTATTTCCTTCGGATTGAGGTTTCTTCTACACCTGAGGGTTACTACCTATCCTAGCAGAAGTATGTCCATGATCTTCTTGATCGGTTTGGTCTAACTAATACTCGCACTGCTGATAATCCTATGGAGCTTTACCTTCAGTTTCGTGCTACTGATGGTGATCCTCTTGCGGATCCTACTCGTTATTGTCATCTTGTTAGGAGTCTGGTCTATCTTGTGAGCACTCGTCCTGATATTGTTCATGCTGTCCATATCTTGAGTCAGTTCATAGCGCGTCCTACTCATATTCACTACAACCACCTTCTTCGTGTTCTTCGCTACTTGCGTGGAACTATCTCTCGTCGCTTGTTTTTCCCCAGCTCCACCTCACTACAGCTTCAGGCATATTCCGATGCGACTTGGGCTAATGATCCTTGTGATCGTCATTCGCTTTCTGCTTACTGTGTTTTTCTTGACTCCTACTTGATTGCCTAAAAGACAAAGAAGCATACTGCAATTTATTGTTCGAGTGCAAAGGCTAAATTGAGAGCTTTGACAGCAGAGATAACTTGGTTGAGATGGTTACTTGCAGACTTTGGAGTACCTGTGAGGGGATCTACGCCCCTTATGTCCGACAGTACAGATGCCATCAGTATTGCTCGAGATCCAGTGAATCATGAGCTCACTAAGCACATTGATGTGGATGCTTTATACACTCGCTCTCAGGTGCAGGAGGGAGTACTTGCATTATAGTTTGTGCCGTCAGAGTTACAGCTCGTTGATTTCTTCACCAAGCCGCAGACAAGGGCACAACACTTATATTTTCTCTCCAAACTTAGCGTGTGTGATCCACCATGAGTTTGAGGGGGGTATTAAGGATAGAAATGATAGAATATGAGATAGAATAGGATGTTATTTGCTTCCTTATATGTCTCAGTTTTCTTATCTGTATATGGTATATTCCTTGTATATCCTCCTGTACCCTCCTATATATATGACCCCCCTGGGTCTCATGAATATACAAACAATATTCATAACAATTACAATCCACCACAAATCGCTTACTGAAATCCGGTAATTGAAGAACCAGGCCGGAAACCAATGCCACCTTAAGGGCACGGAAAGCCACCTCAGCATCCGACGTCCACACAAAAGCTGCCTTCTTGAGCAACTTGGTAAGCAGAGCCACGACCTCACCATAAGCCTTAATAAACTTACAATAATAACCTGTGAGACCCAAAAACCCCAACAGAGCATGCACAGAGTGAGGAGTTAGTCAAGCGTCAACAACATCCACCTTACTAGGATCCATGGCGACCCCATGATGAGAAATGATGTGGCCCAGGTACGCCACGACTTCCTCGTTGAAAGTGCACTTAGAGCGACGCAAGTGCAGTGAGTGGTGCCGTAGGGTCTAAAGAACTAGCTAAACATGCCACAAGTATTCCGTCCAAGAATGACTATAAATCAAGATATCGTCGAAGAAAACCAGGATGAATTGACAAAGGAATGGCTTCAATATATCATTTGTAAGCGCTTGGAACATTGTTGGTGCATTAGTGAGGCCGAAAAGCGTAACTAAGAACTCAAAGTGATCATGATGCGTGCGAAAGGCGATCTTCTTGTAATGCCCTAGGGTCCAATCCGGCTTAGACCTAACCCCATTATGGATAAGGCATGCGCACGTAACAATCTACTTGCACTTTCATCCTCGCTTCGCGTAAAACAGTTAACCGAAGGTTATTACCAATGGTGCCCATGGGTTTATAACTGGTGCTTCTCATACTAAACTAGCAGGGTGGGACTAATCCACACCTTCATGTGCACACACACACAAGGGCCATCATGGGTCTAATTTCACACGGATCGAGGTGTCACATACATCCCCTCAAAGAACTTGACGTTCTCGTCGATCCAACATACCCACACTGGGGCAAATGAGCAGGACCTTCCCTTCTTGACACACGTCCGTGCGTCCAGTGCTAGTACATATACCATGCCGTGTGTTCACTCCAGACCCACACGCGCCATGCATCATATGCCCATGCCCCTGACCCGTACGCGCCCGTGTAACCGCGAGGGTCGGCTCTGATACCATTTGTAATGCCCTAGGGTCCAAACCGGCTTAGACCTAACCCCATTATGAATAAGTCATGCACACGTAATAACCTGCTTACGCTTTCGTCCTCGCTTCGCGTAACTAGAGGTTATTGCTAATGGTGTTTATGGGTTTATATGTTGGTGCTTCTCATGCTAAACTAGCAAGGTGAGACTAATCCACACCCTCATATGCACATACACACACATGGGTCATCATAGGCCTAATTTCACACAGGCCGAGATGTCACACTTCTCCACGTCTAATGGATGCATACGAATTGGTGGTACCCACTTCGGAGATCAAGTTTGGTGAAGAAACAAGCCCCCTTCAACTCATTCAATAATTCATCAACCATTGGTATGGGAAACTTGTCCTTCACAGTCTGCGCATTGAGGGCGTGATAGTCGACACAAAAATGCCATGACTGAACGTGTTTCTTGACAAGGAGCACCGGAGATGAAAACACCGATGTACTATGCTGAATCATACTTTATTGTAACATGTCATCACATTACTGCTCAATCTCATCTTTGAGAAGGCTGAGGTAGCGATCTGATCGTCTGATGGTGGAGCAGTCCCAGGCAAGAGATGGATGTGATGGTCAAAGCGACGTGCCGGTGGGAGGCCTCGAGCTTCTTCAAACACATCCGGAGAGCCGACATAAGATCACTGCCAACGGCCACACAAGCACGAGGCGCGCTCCCGGACTGTTGGATACCGTGCCAAGTAACCTAGTGATCATCCCTCCAAAATGACATAATCATCCGGTCAAACTTCCAGAGAATGAGGCCCAGTGTGCGAAGCCATTGGACGCCCAAGACGAGGTCATAACCATCCAAGTGAAACTCTTCCCTATCGATCTGCACTCGGATCTGAGAACAGAGCCCTATACTCAAGATGTGATCTCCATTAGCCACCAGTACGTGTAAACCGGGGCACGGTTCTGGTGTCAGGTTCAAGCGGGCCACTTCGGCTTGCGCCCAAAACGTGTGCGTGGAGCCAGAATCAACCAAGGCACGAAGAGGGACTCCATTTCACTCAACATGAAGCTGCATCGTATTATGCCAGTTAATGCATGCAAGGATATTTCCACGTCGGCTTCCACTGGTGCTATTAGATCGTTCTCATCGTCAAGCTCAAGCAAATAAATCCCTTTCATCGAACACTTGGTGGTGTCATCGCATGTAAACTTCTTGGGATAGTTGAAACATAGGACCTTGAGGCGGCAGTCGGTCATCTCGTCCAAGGTGAGGCGACGAAAATGGGAGGCTGGAGGCTTGCCGGTTGCTGTGGTGGAAGCAAGCAGAGGCGTCGGTGGTGAGGTGGTCTTGATCGGCGGTACCGCGGGCTACACCGAAGGCGCCCCAAAACCGCGAGTGGAGGCTGGCATCTGCACGGGGCCCACTGGACGGGCGAGCATTTTGGGCTCCTCGGAATCAACCAGCAGTCGTTTCGCATAAGCGTGAGCCAAACTCATGGCTGCGTCCAATGTGGCAGGATTTGAAGTTCGATGTCCGTTTGCAGAGGATTCCTCAACCCGGCGGTGAAAATCTGCACCTGCTGTTTCTCGGTCATGTCGTCTCAACGGCAAAGAAGAGTAAGAAAAGCATCTTGATATTCCTCCACCGATCCTATGCAGCGTAATTGAATAAGCTCCCCAAGTGGATTAGTCCGGATTGGAGGCCCAAAGCACAAATTAACATGCACGAAAAGGCGAAGCCAAGTTAAGACGCCATTGCTGCGCTCCAAGCGGTAGTACCACTGCTGCGCCGTGCCTGTCATATGATAAGACGCCAGCCAAACATTTTCTTGTTCCATGGTGCATTGTCCCTCAAAAAATTGCTCGCAACAATTGAGCCAGGGTAGGGGGTCCTCCTTCCCGTTGAACTTAGGAAAGCTCAATTTGTGAAACCGTGGAACGCCACGGCCTCCATCGCCACGTGTCTCACCGACGAGACCCTTCGGCGCATCATCTTCTGGAGAAACCTTCGGCAACAGATTGCTAGTGCCAGGGCCGAGTCGCCTCTCCAAGTTGGCGAGTTGCTATTGTTGCATGTTCATCGCAGTGACGAGCTGTGCAATTTGCTTGCTGAGGTCGACGAGAGATAGAACGTCCTCCATGGCTAGTAGGATGGCGATCTCGATACCAAGATGATATGGTAGATGACAAGCGAGGATGGCACGAGATCGCCTCATATCGAGGCACGCGATCTCGGCCTAGCTTCGTTGAATAACTCTTATCTTTATTAATTGGTTTGGTTCTCGAGAAAACATCCACCGCCCTTATATAGCAGAGTCGAACTAAAAGAGATTACATATCATATTTAGAAGCAGAAAACACAATCTAACAAATAATATACTAAAAAAGGAAAGCGCTAATCCTAGCTGATCTTCTTACATAATCGACTCAATTTCTTCCGGTGAAGCGGCTCCAACCTAACGTGCGCTATAGCCGGTCCAACAACACCTTCGGCTGGGCACAAAGACTTCCGAGAAGCCGACGACGACGGCTGGTAAGTCTTCCCCACAAATCGTCCACAACAAATTTTCTTATACGTGCGTGTATTGTTCAGAGCTTTACGCTTACCTTTGCTTTTTCCTCTTCATTGCAGACTATTGAATTACCACTAAAATACCCAAAATGTTTGCCCGGCTCCTTTAAGGTCTGCGATCAAACATATAGGTCATGCAAAACCCACGTTGTGAGTATTTGCACTTGCTGTATGTTTTCTACGTTTCATTCCAATCATGGGGCCAGAATTAATGAATATGGGTCTGTTCGGACGAACTTGTGCAGGAAAGATATTCTTTGGTCTTTGCATGTGCAGATTGGGCATGGAGGCGATCGTGGTCGATGACAAGGAGGACTGGGACTAGGATGGGGAGATCCGAGGTCAGGCGGTCGAGGGAGTCACGAGATGGTCGAGCTCATGCTTGGGCACGTGAAAGTCAAAGGTGGATGATGCGTGGAGAAGATACAGGAGGTGCGGTCTTGGAGGCTTCGACACGTGGAAGACTGAAAAAATCGGAAGCGTAAAATGAATTAAAAAAAACCCATGTTAGGAAGGGTTTTGGGTCCATTGAAAAGTAGTAGGCTAAAAACCTAGGTGAGGTAATAAGGTCCAGAATGAGTTGTATTAGGGTTTCTAGTGATGGCTAGAGACTTGTATAAAAAGGAGAGGGCTTGCGATGGTTTTGGCCGTGGCTTTTGGAAAGGAAAAATACAAAGGGCTGTGGCGGCGGCTTCCTTTTCGTGTGCTGTGATTTCTGGAGAGAAAAAAATAAAGGTGTGACGGCGACATTTTGATCATGGTGGTCGTTCCGCGAGACGGCGCATCAAGTACTCGAGCTGGCGCCGCAGATTTCGCAAGTGCGCGCGCTGTTCCGCGTTGTCTCGGTTTTCCTGTAGCGACGCACTTCGACAGCCAGTCACCCGGCGTGGTTGCCCCTACGCCCGCGCTCTTCACGACCAAGCTGGAGGTGTGCGCTGTGTTTGCCTCGATCCATGCTCTCATATTAATGTGAAGAAAAGTCGTGTTGTCAGAAGCTAGTTGATGCTTGCACAACGTACACACCAAGTCCAACTTGCATCAGGACACACCTACCCAAGACATGGCCAATCATCACTTCAGAGGTGAGAGAATCAATTTGTAGTGTTGATGCTTTATTCTGTTGGTACTTTAGTGCAGAGAAGAGCTAGCTATCCATCAAATCAAAATAGGTGAAATTGATCACGCCTCTATGCCTTGTTTGGCTGGGACATGCATTACAGTGGAGGACTCCATTGCTTGCTACTGTTTATACTACATCTCTTTTGCTACTTTTAATTCTCGTGCTATAGAATATCGATCTTTTAGACTAGAATTATTTACTTGTTAGATTAGTTTTATTTACTATTTATCTTTGTTAGAATACGAGTTAGTCTTTGCTGAATAATAATTAAAAAAAATTCCACTGGCACCACAATCATTCATCCCCCTCTGATTGCCATCGACGATCCTACAAGTGGTATCAGAGCAAGGTTTATTTTTCTAATTGATCTTAACCGGTGATTAGAAAGCATGTCGACGGATAGGTATTCCACAAAACCTTGTGTTTTCGATGGTGTTGCTTTTCAGTATTGGAAAGCGAAGATGGAGGCATTTATTCAAGCTCAAGGATTTGCAATATGGGAGAGGTCTACAAGCTTTAGCAAGTGCCCGAGAACGATGCTGTGACAGCGGCGAACATGGCACAAGTGGAGGCTAATAGCAGAGTGAGGAATCTGATAATTCAAGGACTAGGAAGGAGTGATTTTAATCGAGTTGTGCATCTCAAATCCGCACATGAGGTATAGAAAGCATTATGTGATTATCATGAGGGTTCATCTACTATTAAAGAGGTACGTCAAGATATGTATAAAAAGGATTATATGCGTTTTGAGATGAAACCCGGTAAAACAATAGATGATCTCTTTGCTCGCTTTAATAAAATTCTTAGTAACCTACGTGCTGTTAATGTTACTTATACTGATGCTGAAAATGCACGTCAATTACTTCGAGCATTAGATATGTCTATATGGGAGATGAAGGTTACATCTATTAGAGAATCTACTGTTATGAGTACACTTACATTAGATGTGCTTTACTCTAAATTGAAAACTCATGAATTAGATGTTTTTACTAGAAAAAATAATGGTAATAAATCAATTGCTTTAGCTTCACAATCTAGCAAGTCTAATATGATAATTCTTCCACTAGCTATGCTTTGTCTTCTTTGTCTTCACTAACCGATGAACAGTTAGAACAACTTCCGAAAAATGATTTGACATTACTCTCTGCACGCTTCACAAGAGCTTTGCAGAATGTGAGATCAAGAAAGAAAGGAAATTTTGGTCCTCAAAGGTGCTACGAGTGTGATCTCAATCATATTCGTCCCAAATATCCAAAACTTCTAGCAAGATTTGTAAGGGAAGAAAATGAGAAGGAAGAAGAGATGGAGAAAGAAAAGAAGAACAAAAGGAAAGGCTATATAAATCGCAAGGTGGTGCATCGTGTTCTTTCGGCTCTTGAGCAAGTTAATTTGAGTGATGTGGACACGGAAAGCGAGGATGATACTCCCAAAGGCAAGAAAGATTTAATTGGGTTGTGTCTAATGGCAAGTAGTAGAAACTCCACTGACAATGATGATCTTGACAGCGACAACTACAATGAGGTAGAACCTTCTTATGATGATTTAGCTAAAGCTGTTGTTAAACTTGGTACTTTGCTAGAAAAGAAAGATAAAAAGATTAAGAAACATGATATTTTGATTGAATCTCTAAATTCTGAAATTGCAAGATTGAGATCTTTAATTCCTGATGATGATTCTTGCAAATTATGTTACTTAATTTATTCTGAGCTTACTTCATTAAAGGATGTGCATGCTTCTACTTAATGTGCATGCTTCTACTTTAGAGCAACTTAGAGATGTAAATGTTAAATTTGATGAATTAAGATTGTCACATGTTTCTTGTGATAAAAAATTAAAATATGCTAATGATGAAATTGAAAAGCTCAAGTTTAGCTCTTCTACATGTTTAGAATCAAGTATTTCAAATGTTCATTCTAAAGCTTGTTCTAAATGTGAATTATTAGAAGCTAGACTTAATTCATCTCAGGAAACAATTCAACAGATGCTTTATCATGAGATATCTTCTTGTTCTAATTGTCCTAAGCTTAACACAGAAATAGAAGTTTTGACTAGACAACTTAATGATTTTGCTGAAAAAGAAAGATTGGCTCAGTCTAGTGCTTCTAAGAATTTTGTGAATGAATCTTTTAAGTGCTCAACTTGTTCCACCTTGGCTAAAGAAAATGAGTACCTTAAGGACACTTTAGAGAGATTTTCTTTTGGCAAGAAAAATCTAAATATGATTCTAGACAAGTCAAAAATAAGTGTGAAGAATCAGGGTCTAGGATTTAATTTTATTGAACATGCCAAGAATAATCCTCCTAAAGTTGTTAAGCTTCTTGAACCTGAAAAAATTGAAATAAAGTCTGAATCAAAACAAACTGTTTTTAAATCTGCTGGTTTTGTCCAAAGTTCAGTTGCTAATGCTGTAGGTGCTAGCTCATCATCTCAAAAGAATTCTAATTTTATTAGATTCCATTGCACCTATTGTGGAAAAGATGGTCACTTGCATGAATTTTGCTTTAGACGTGCTAAGAAAGAGAGGAGAGAAAGATTGAATGCAATGAGACAAAAATATATATCATATTTTGTTCCTAGAACTTATATGGAGAACATGAGCTTGATTGGGTTTCAGTCTTTTACATCATTGATTGATTGGAACACTTGATAGTTCTTTAGTCTCTTTGATGGCTTCCAAGAGATATCACTTTTTGAGAGACCATGTGGCAAAAGTGATTTTGCCCTATATCTTATGGGATTATTCTGAGGGAGAGCTTATTGTTTAAAAATTTTAGAAGCCTTGTTTATTATCCTTGTCAAATAACTCATCAAGTCCAAGTCATTGAAACCAATTGAGTAGTAGAGCTCTCTTTATCATATTTATTCATATATTGTGTAGCTTTGATCATGACTGGTTATAATTAACTTGCTACATTTGAATTAAAAGTATGACATAGCGGAATATTTTGACTAGTTTGATTATATTTATTACTTTGCGATGTCCATAAAAAAGGATTAGCTCGATTGTGAGTCTTATTTTAACTCTTGTTATGAGGCTCGCTGTTTCATGTTCCAATTTTTATGGTCACTCAATTTGACATGTCATTAAAAAGGAATATATGAAAAAAAATTTAAAAAGATGTATGCTTCAAGCATGCCATAGTGAATAAAAAGAAAAGGCATAAAAGTGCGCAAAATGAAAAGAAGTATGCTTCAAGCATGCCACCATCAAAAAAAAGAAAGAAAGAAAAAAAACAAAGAGTATGTCCTTGTGAAAAGAAGTATGCTACAAGCATGCCACATGCTAAGAATTGAGTGTGGAGTAAAAAGTTATTACATAAGACTACTAGCCCGTCTAGAGTTAAGGTTTGCTACACTTTTAGGCTTTGATTTTTTGTTGTGATATCTCATTGTGCTCTTCATAATTAGTCTGATCGTTGTTGCGATGCCTGTTATTGATATAAATCGCTTAATTATATTGCCAGACTTGTTTTGACATTGCTATGTGATATATGACATTATATGATCTAGATAGCTCTACTCAAAAATATGAGTTGGTTACTTTAATAAACCAATGCAACGTGACTTGGATAATCTACAAAGTTTCTAGATTTTTATTCTCGTTGCTCCTTCTTAGAATTATCCTTTAAAATTTCTTGATGATTACATTGCCAAAGGGAGAGAGAAAGTTGAGAGGTGGAGTTTGAGAGTTTGGCTTCAGTTCTTCACTTAGATTTGTTAGAAGTCATGTTAACATAATGTGTTGTCAATGTATTCATCAAGGGGGAGATTGTTAGACCATGTGGCTAGGTGTAGGTTATTTTAGATGATGAATAATTGACAACGTTGGTTATTATATTACTTATGGTGTGTTACGCGTGTGTGAATTGAGTTGGTCAAGTTCGGACGAACTTGTGCAAGAAAGATATTCTTTGGTCTTTGCATGTGCAGGTTGGGCATGGAGGCGATCGTGGTCGATGACGAGGAGGACCGGGACTAGGATGAGGAGATCCGAGGTCAGGCGGTCGAGGGAGTCACGAGATGGTCGAGCTCATGCTTGGGCACGTGAAAGTCAAAGGTGGATGATGCGTGGAGAAGATACAGGAGGTGCGGTCCTAGAGGCTTCGACACGTAGAAGACTAAAAAAATCGGAAGCGTAAAATGAATTAAAAAAAACTCATGTTAGGAAGGGTTTTGGGTCCCTTAAAAGTAGTAGGCTAAAAGCCTAGGTGAGGTAACAAGGCCCAGAATGAGTTGTATTAGGGTTTCTAGTGATGGCTAGAGACTTTACAAAAAGGAGAGGGCTTGCGGTGGTTTTGGTTGTGGCTTTTGGAAAGGAAAAATACAAAGGGCTGTGGCGGCGGCTTCCTTTTCGTGTGCAGTGATTTCTGGAGAGAAAAAATTAAAGCCGTGACGGCGACGTTTTGATCATGGTGGTCGTTCCGCGAGACGGCGCATCAAGTACTCGAGCCGGCGCCGCGGATTTCGCAAGTGCGCGCGCTGTTCCGCGTTGTCTCGGTTTTCCTATAGCGGCGCACTTCGACAGCCAGTCACCCGGCGTGGTGCATAAAATGCCTCCCATTCATCGTTAGCATTTGGCCAAGTATCATCCAACACCAAAAGAAACTTTTGGTCCATCAACTTCAAGTGCCCCATCAATTCCTTTTGAAGATCATCTAGACTGCTTGATAAATTAATATCTTCGCTAGAGATGGATTCGATGATCTCTTTTGTTATCCTTCTCTTGTCAAAGAGGTCAGAAACACAGACCCAAATCCTCACGCCAAAGTGGTCTTTCACCCTTGCATCATTGTAAATGAATTGAGCCAGTGTAGTCTTCCCCACCCCGCCAATGCCAACAATTGCCAAGACGAAACATTTCGCAGCAGTTGGTCTCAGTGGCAACACCTGCTACTCTCTCCTTTTAGTCGCAGCTCGATGTAGATGCGACGCGATTCTCTCGCTGCTCTCTTTCCGAAGCCCTCGCAGATCTACCGTCCATGGTGGTGAGTGGCACGCCAAGAGCTCAATCACCGATCTAGCTCATGGTCACGCCCAATCGCCACACCCAAAGATCTCAATCAATAGATCTCGTTCTTCGCCACGCCCCAATACTTCAGAGCGCCGATGATTGTACTTGTCTCGGCATGAGCTGCATAGGCTCGGCATTGAGGCCCAAAAGACCGAGCGCTCCTCCATATCGCCTGACCTTGTCGAGCCTACTCGGGTCTCCTTTGCCCTTGTTTTGCTACCGCGGATGAGACTCTTCGCAAGATCAACAGAGAAGGATAAGAGTTGACTGCCCGCTCCGGCCGGCGTCCTCGATCTTCTTCGCAGCTCCGGTCATCGAACGCGCGGAGAAGGTCCTCGGCGTCGTGGTGGTGTCCTTGAGGTGCGAGAGCAGCACCGCCGGCTCCTTGTTCTTGAACCCGCCCCGCCGGCACGATCGATGAGGAGGCGAGCCTTGGGCAAGCTGCTCCGGAGGCGGGTCAGGTCGTCGTTCAGCTGGATGGCTTCGAAGATGTTGGTCCCGGCTGAGATGATCCATTGCACGGTCTCCATGACAGCCGTAGTCCTCGACTCCTCCGGATCTTGTTCCGATGAGAGTCACCGTGAGAAAACTCTCTCTCTCTCTCTCTCTCTCTCTCTCTCCCGGCTCCTCCGGATCTTGTTCTGAGGAGACTACGAGAGTCGACGCGAGAGGGAGGAGATTCTGTGGGAAGTGTACAATACAGCCGTTGGGACGGAACGGCGGTCCTGCAGCGAAATTTCGTGCTCTGAACTTCACAAATAGTGTTGTCCGCCCGTGAGTTCTTCGTCCTAGTTTTGGGCCAGACCTTTGCCGTTCGTCCGCTGGGCCTCCTGCGCTTGGCCCAGCCTGGATTATACTAGGAATGTCGGCGTTGCGCCGCATCCGTGTAGATAGCCAAGAGCCATTGCTTTGTTTTCGATGGGACCGAAGAATAGCAGGACCTCATAAATCATGGCCAGCTGGCTTGAGAAGACCGAGCGGCACGGCAAGCTTGCAATTCTTCTACCCAAATTCCATGTAGCAGCGAAAACCTACGCACATGTGTATATGGAGTGCCACATCAATGACATCGCCGACGCCGCCCGCCTCACCGAGACAAGGCTTTCACCTGGAGAACCGAATACATGATGGCTATGGAGTGCCATGACAACCCTTCAGGAAGGAAAATGACGTCCATAAGCGTCATAGTTGTCGAGACCGGTAGGAACACCGACCAGGCTTTCGCCAACACAACCACACCAAATCACGCATACCCACACACAAAAAAGACCTCCACCAACACACCGGGGTTCTGCACGCCTCAAGGCCATGGCATAGCCATCCAAAGAACCCACCACAAACCGCTTCCCGCACGAGCAACGTCGCGCCAAGGAACCCTGGACAACCCAGCAGCCACCACTCCTGCCGCAGCCGTCGGCGCTGGTCGGCCTCCTCCACCAACCTCATCCGCCCGGTAGCGGCGGCATAGCGGCGGCGCGGCAAAGACGGGCCGGGCGGCGCTTCCCGCCGGCCGGGCGCCAGCGCGCGACGCCGCGCAGCGCAACGGCCACCGGCACCGGTTCCAGCGGCGCGACGCCCGCCGGGCGGCGGCACTGCGCGGCTCTCGGCCGACGGCTTTTGCGGCGCGTGGCACCGCCGATCCGACCGGTGGCTGCGCCGAGCATGGGGACGGTGGCGCCGGGCAAAGGCGGCTGCACGGCGTGGGCGAGCGCGCCGCACGCGCGGCGGCGCGCGCCGGCAAGGAGGCACCGAGGTGGCGCGCGCCGGCCGGCCGGCCGATGATGGCGGCTTCCTAGGCGACGGTACCGACTAGGGTTTTTCTTAGATCTGATCTGAAGCGGGGAGAGACGAAGGGTCGGCCCCAAACGCTTCCTCGAGGTATCGATCAAGGGAGATGATAAATGCCAGCACCTCCAAGGTTAGTGAACTGATGAAGCCTTCTCTTTTTTTAAAAAAAAAACAAAGAGAGATGAAGCTCTACAAAAAAACACATGATATTTACCTGTACCCCACTAATTTGAAATATAAATACGGTCAAATCCATATCCTTCGTAGGCAACTTTTCCGAGGAAGTACACAACTAATTAAGTCAAGCATATGACAAAACGTGCATTAATTCAGTCGTGCAAATGACACAATCTTGGCTGGTTTTGACATCTGCAATTTTCCAGAAAAAAATGGTTAAAGATCTGAAATGCCATAGCCATTGTGTGGAGGCAAGCAAAACGTACATGATCTGCAGTTCTTGGCTTTGCATGCATCGCGAGAAAACATAAAATTGCTGATCACCCCAGGGTGTTCCACAAAAGCTGCATGTGTGCCTACATGGCGATAATAATATAGTCAAAAGAAATACAGCAGCTCTGATAGCTTTGATGTGGTGGGGTTTGATACCATACAAGACCGCAGGAATTATATGGTTGAAAAAGACAAAAAGCACTGCACAACTATGACTGAAAAGGCAAAAAAAAAAATACTGCACTCTAATAGCTTGGATGTGGTGGGATCGAACTTACCACCGGAAAAATGAGAAAGCTGGAGCTCAACTTGGTATCGTCCAATATTTGGCAGTGCTAATCCAGCTGTTTAGTTCCCTGAAACCCAAAAAAGAGTGAAATCACTTTAGTTCTGTAGCACCCGGTTTTTTTTTTAAAAAAAAGCATAATACTTCAAACGGTAAAACCCTAACAAACTTATCTTTATCTCTAATATTCCTCTTCAATCTCAAATCTCTCTCTCTCTCTCTCCATCTCCATCCATCTTTAACCATCTCTCTCTCTTCCTCGCTCTCGTTGTTGTGAGCACTGGGCCATGGCCAGCGGCGGGCGGCGCATGGCGAATTCGCACGGTGAATTCCAGCGAATGTGTTTCCTTCCGGCTAAACTATCCTTTTCCGTTCTTCCAAAGTTTTATTTTAACCCTCGCCTGATTCACCTCAATCCTCTCCTCGCAGGTTCGCACGTGGCCTATGAAGAAACATTCAGGCAGCGCACCTCGGATCCCTCGTGCAGCGTGTCCACTGTAACGAAAGTAATATGGCCCCGCGTACGTTACTAGGTGGGTAGCAATATCTCCTATATGTGGATAACCCCAGACCAGACAATCAAGTAATATAATAGTTCATGTGTTTAAGATATTACGATAGTGATAAGAAAAACCGAAAGAGAGTATGATAAGTGAGGGTGTTGCTAAATAATTGATAAGGCGTTTCACGATATGAATGCAAGGGACTGGTGATAAAGAGACATGGTCTAGAGACTAATTTGATGGGAGACCCCCAATGAAGCCTAAGCACACAAGGTTGTCACTTAGTCAAGTTTTATTAGATATTGAGTAGTCATTAGTCAAATTAACAAAGCATTTACATATAATTCCAATTTGGCTTACGAACAGCAAGATACAAGTGACCAATAATAATATGAGTCAAATTAACAGGCATTTACATATAATCCCCCGCACACACATCCGTGCCGCCGGCAGCCCGTGCTTCCGCCGAGAGGTGGGGGAGAGAGAGAGAGAGCACCTGGATGGGGGGCTGGCGGCGCGCCTGGGAGTGAGGAGATCCCCCTAGGCTTTTAAATGGGATTTTAGGGTTTTTTGTGTGGGTGTTACATGGGATCAGCAGTGGATGGTGGTGAACTCAAAGGGAGAGCCTACACCCAGAGGGTGGAGCCCAAGCTCGCACTGGCCGAGGTGGAGATGCCGCCAGGGGCATTCACTGAAGACTGGCAGCCAACGCAACGCCTGACCCTTACATGGGTACTCATCTGTCCATTACGTACGATCATTATTTCTACATGTCCATTACGCCTGGTATTACATACCATCCCATGGGATCGGCCGCAGGCCCAAGCATGACCCATAGAGTGCACGAACCGTGTTGTGCTAGCCTGAACCTGTTTGGCCCAACTGGCCCATTTCGCCCCGACGGGCCAAAATAGTGCTAAACAGGCCATGCCTAACAAGTTAATCCTATCTAACAGGCCGTGTCTAATGAGTTAATTGTGTCTAATGGGGTACATAGGCTACTTTCATGCCTACATGGCCTGTACCCGTGCAGGATGGTTCTTGGCCCGGCACTATTCGTGTCGTGTCGGGCCGACATGATGTGCTGGGATGCCAACCCAAGCACGGCCCAGCATAATTCAATGGTGGGTCATGCCGTTCTTAGACCAGACCAATAGTGGTATGTTTTGGACCAGCCCTACCTTCTTCGAAAGTCCTGCCAAAATTATTCCACTTTAGTCTACCGTGCACCTTCTAGTCACATAGACAACGACATTGCATCCTAATCTACAGCCATCCTTTTTTCTTTGCGATGTTAATCTACAGCCATCCAAAGTTGATTTAGTGATCAAAACAGATTTATAGTTCTCAACTAGTGAGTTCTATACACCAATCAGTTCATCCAACAATCTAAGTTGATAATGGAACGTGGTCAATTGTCACGAATCCGAGTAGAGGACCAAAGAAATTGGAGGAGAATCAAGAGAATTTGGGGGAGAACAAGAGAATTAAGGAATTTGGGGGAGAATAAGAGAATTAAGGAATTTGGGGGGAGGTAAAGAACATTGGGGAGAAGTAGGGTTCAATTGCACGGCTCACAAGTTCCACACGGCACATAGCTCTCCACAGGGGCTATTTATCGGGTGGCTCGCAGGCCAAGCCCCCAAGCTTATGGCCCAGATACTTTCGATTAGTCCTTACCGCTAATACTTCGTGCCAGTTTGTGCGTACTGTGTAGCATTGGCCTATTCGGAGAAGTAGTTGTGTGCACCACGACGCAGGCGCTGACACCAGGGGACATCATGACGTGGAACTTGGTACTGTAGTAGAGTGGGGCATTTTAGTTCATACTATATTTGTTTGGGAGTGAATTTCACCTACAAGGTTCTATGCAACGCAAGAAGCAACCTTTGATACGTTTCCTTTACCTTAGAGCATCAAGTTTGTAGCGTAGCTTGACAAATGCAGCAACATAGCACGAGTTATCCAATTCATCTCATGTTTATAATTACATTTCTAGATTTCAACTTTCCACTGGCAATTTCTGCACACATGGAAAGTGAACAACTCTAGGATTAGGCTATTACTCTGTCTGTTCCAACTATTCCATTATGGATCTTGCTACACACTATTGTTTGTTTATAAATGTTGCCTCATGCAAATGGTTAAAATAGTGATTATACTTTTCTCCCTTGAGAAAAAAGGTGACAGTTTTTTTTCAATAATTTACAGTTAACATTCATTGGTTTGGTTGTAAGGTTTTTGATGTCTGTCCCAATATCTGTGCAGTGTACCAATATTATTGGAACAGTTTAGTGATGCAAAGGCCAAAACATTTGGGATTTTAGAGATAAAAAGTTCTTTTTTTTTGCATGCATGCTGTGAGAATTAGATATTGATGTAATTTTGCTCTGGCACTGATTAATGTTGTTTGACTAGCTTTTTGGTACCAAATCTCGGAGAAGTCTTTATGCATGTCTTTTTTCCTATTCAAAGCTGGTGTAAAATGTAAATACGGTTTGGACAGAACAACGTGTGTGTGATCCTTAACACCGTCACGCACTCAAATCTTTCAAAAAATTTCAAGCAGTGTACATAGTTCTGCTGACTTTCATGTGTATTTTCATGTGCTGATTTGATGTGCGTGGCCGTCTTCTTTTTTTCAGGTGCTAGAGACTCTAAGCAAAAATTGTGGGGACGTTGTTTACCAGTAGATCATTGAGCGTGACATATTAAGTGAAATGGTTAAGATAGTTAAGAAAAAGGTGATGAGAATACTCATTCAGTGGTTAACAACTATTTTCCTACATTCATATGCCTCTTTGGCTCTAAATTTGATTTTCGATTTATCTTTGCAGTCAGACTTAGATGTTCGGAAGAAAATATTGAGTTTGATTAACACATGGCAAGACGCACGAAGTGCACCCGATGTTCTATTCAATTGAATGCCCAGTCTGGTTCTTCACAAGCCTCCTTAACATCACACCTGACTATGCTTTCCTTTGCACGTTTGGATGCGCCTGGTGGCCGAACCTGTGTCCATATAACAATCGGAAGCTCGAGTTTTGATCCAAACAGTGTGTTTTCCTGAGGTATAGTTCTATGCAAAAAGGGTACAAGTGTCCTGATCGGGCTACTGGTCGTATCTATGTTTCATGTGATTCATCTTCAATGAATCCATGTTTCCCTTCTCAACTACTCCACAATCTAGTGCCATATCACCTACCTTGTCATCTTCTTTTCAGTATGAGCCGGTAATACAAACTAACTTTCGCACGATCATACTCTGTCCATTATGCGAACTGATTCTGATATTGCAGGGGATTCTGCCTTAAGTGACAATGTAGCTAGTCATCAGCCCGATCGGTTCAGTTCCTGGACCTACTGCACTGTAGAGCCAGCATACTGATACAGCTTCTGGTCCGACTGCCAGGAATATTGAGGATGGCCGAACAATTGGGGATATTGTAGCTGACCATGCACCAGAACCTTCCGCAAGTCAGCACCCTGCCACCCTATGCAGACCAGACTCAAGAGAAACATTCACAAGCCAAAGCAATTCATGGACGGAACCGTTCGGTATGCGGTGCATCGGCGAGCTTTCTTTGCCAAATCGATGTCTCACAAAGCAGCATTATCTGATCTGTAATGGCGTGCTACAATGGAGGCTGAGTTTGATGCTCTTCTTCAGAAGAAGACTTGGCATCTTGTCTCAAAGCCGTCTGGTCAGAATATCACAAGCTGCAAATGGGTGTACAAGGTTAAACAGCACCCGGATGTTTCCGTTGATAAGTTCAAGGCACGGCTTGTGGCGAAGGGCTTTACTCAACGATATGGCATTGACTATCTGGACATGTTTAGCCTGGTTGTCAAACCGGCCATAGTTAGATTGGTGCTATCAGTGGCGGTTTCTGAGGGCTGGACTCTTCATCAGGTAGATATCAATAATGCAATTTTGCATGGTATCCTAAATGAAGATGTCTACATGCAGCAGCCACCCAGCTTTGAGGACTCTCGGTATCTATCTTATGTTTATAAACTCCAGAAATCTATCTACCGGTTGAAGCAGTCACCGAGGGCTTGGCATTCTCAATTGAGTAACAAACTGCAGCAGCTTGGGTTCACTCCCTCCATAGCTGATACTTCGTTGTTTATCTTCTGTCAACACGGTGTCACCATATACATGTTAGGGCATCTCCAATGGTGCTGAGTCAGCTAGCTATTTACATACACACATCAGCATATATCCTATGTGGAGGAAAGAGAGTATGCAAAACACAAACAGCTAGCTACTATTTCGTCTCTAGTCTATAACGCAAAACGAAGCAACCTCTATAAATGATTGTGTGTGCATGTAAGCATCAAATAGCTATCCTTATAGATAGTCTTTAGAATGCTATCTTTTAGTGTGTACTCTATAGATGATGTGGAATGCTTATAGATAGTACTTAGTTAGGGCATCTCCAATGGTGCTGAGTCAGCTGGCTATTTGCATGTACACATCAGCATATATCCTATATGGAGGAAAGAGAGTATGCAAAACACAAACAGCTAACTACTATTTTGTCTCTAGTCTATAACGCAAAACGAGGCAGCTTTTATAAATGACTGTGTGTGCATGTAAACATCAAATAGCTATCTTTATAGATAGTCCTTTGGAATGCTAGCTTTTAGTGTGTACTCTATAGATGATGTAAAATCCTTATAGATAGTACTTAGCTAGGACCATTGGAGATGCCCTTAGGATCATTGGAGATGCCCTTAGTGTATGCTGACGACATCATGATTGCTAGCTCCTCCCCGTTGGCCATTGATGAACTCTTGTCTCAACTTGGCTCCTCCTTCCCTCTCAAAAGACCTTGGGCCATTATGCTATTTTCTTGGTCTTGAGGCAGCCACCAATTCAGGGGGACTGAGACTGACACAGAAGAAGTACGCTCTTGATCTTCTTCATCGTGCTCATATGGAGAATTGTAAGGTTGCCTCCACCCCAATGTCTGTTCGGGATAAGCTTTCTAGCACTCTCGGTGCACCATTTGGCGAGGCTGGTGCCTTCAACTATCGTGGCATGGTCGGAGGATTACAGTATATCACCTTCACGAGACTAGATATCTCGTTTGCTGTTAACAAGGTGTGCTGGTACATGTCAAGGCCCACAGATGTTCACTGGAAGGCAATGAAGTGAATCCTAGGGTATGTCAAGGGTACTATTTCTATCAAGTTGTGCTTGCAACGGCCCTCTTCCACACTTCTCAGTGTATTCACGGATGCTGACTGGGTTGGATGCACTAATGATAGTCATTCCACCAGGGGATTTGTTGTATTCTTTGGTCCCAATCTGATTTCTTGAGTGCTCACAAGCAACCCACAATATTCTGATCAAGCACAAAAGCGGAATACAAGGCAATAGCAAACGATACTGCTGAAATATCTTGGATACAGTCCTTGCTCAAAGAACTCAAAATTCCACAGCTGTGAGCTCTAGTCTTATGGTGTGATAATTTGTGGGCTACATATCTAACAGCTAATCCTGTGTTTCATGCACGAACAAAGCACATCGAAGTTGATTTTTATTTTGTCAGAGAGAAAGTGGTGTTGGGTGCCTTGGAAGTCCGCTTTATTGTTTTGGGTGATCAGATAGCAGATGCCTTCACAAAACCTGCAACCAAGCATATGCTTGAGCGTCTAAGGGTCAATCTCAATCTATGTTCCAGTGGTTGAGATTGAGGGGGAATGTGAAGATAACAATCAGAACCGTAGATAGCATAACAATGAATCACAACTGATTTGGTTGTGATTCGGTTGTTGCCGGATAGTGAATAATACATATGTTGTTGCCAGGATTGAAGATTTGGTTCCGATCCCTTGTGATCTGCTGTAATCCCTTCTGTGTACTGAGCTAATGTATATATGGAGAATATACTTACATGATTGATTACGCTGCACAACTTTGTTTGTCTACCATATTCTGACTTAGTCACATAGACAACGATAATGCATCCTAATCTACAGCCATCCTTTTTCTTTGCAAGGATAATCTACAGCCATCCAAAGATGATTTAGTGGTCAAAACAAATTTACAGTTCTCAACTATCGAGTTCTATATACCAATCAGTCATCCAACAGTCTTAAGTTGATAATGAAACGTGGTCAATGTTGAAATATCTGTATATTCCGTGATTGTGTACATCATCTTTATGTAATTGATTGTGTAACCGAGATCTTAGGATCGAGTGCTTAACATAGAATGTTGAGTGATTCTCGGATCGCTTCTATGTATAGCTGATATTGTCGGTTCTGTAATAGTAGCCTGGAAGAGTTATATATGAGCAATGCAGTCTGCACAATTGTGGTGCGATTGCTACCATACATTTCATTCTCCTCTCTAAATTCTTTTATGGTATCAGAGCCACACCACATAGAAAATGTCTACGTCCAGCGGCGTTGCTAATTCCTCTTCTCCGGCCGTCGTCGTCCATGGTGGTCTTCTCCCAATGCCTGCTCCTTCCTTCACTCTCTTATTCTTTGTTCGGCTCACGAACACAAATTATCTCCTGTGGAAGGCTCAGATTATGCCTTACCTGAGGAGTCAACAATTGCTTGGTTATGTTGATGGTACTATACCACGACCAGCTACTACCATCACCCAGTCCTCGGCTGATGGCGCTATACAAGTTCCAAATCCGGCGTTCCAACAATGGCTGATTCAAGATCAGCTTGTTTTGAGTACTCTCCTTTCCTCACTGCAAGAAGACATCCTTGGTCGGGTTCTTCTTCTCAATACCTCAGCTGAAGTCTGGAGCACCTTGGAAGGGATGTTTTCATCAGGATCCAGAGCCAGAACCATGCAGATCTGGATGCAGCTGACAACCATGAAGAAAGGTGATTTGTCTATGTCTGAGTATTTCAATAAAGTCAAAACGCTTGCAGATACATTGTCCTCCATAGGACAGCCACTTCGTGATGAAGAAGTAGTTTCCTATATGCTTGCTGGTCTGGGAGAAGATTATGACCCTTTGGTCACTTCAATCACCACAAGAATTGAGCCAATTTCTCTTACTGAGCTATATGCGCATATGTTGGGCGCTGAGATGAGAAGAGAGCATAACAATAGCACTTTTCAAATCTCGGCAAACAATGTAATACGTACTGCTCGTGGAGGAAGAAGTGGTTTTCAAGGCAGAGGACGCGGAAGCCACAGTGGAGGCACGGGTGGTGGTCGCGGCAAAATCCAAGGCAACTACAACAATCAAACTGTAACCCGCACTGGCAATCGCCCACAATGCCAGATCTGTGGCAAAATGGGTCATATAGCACTGAAGTGCTATAATCGATTCAATCACTCTTATCAAGCTGAAGAATCTCATGTAGCAAACATGGCAGCAACAACACCAACTTACAATATTGATCCAAACTGGTACACAGACTCAGGTGCGACGGATTACATCACCTCCGAACTAGATAAATTATCTGTTCGAGAGAAATATCATGGAAAGGAGCAAGTTCAGACAGCCAATGGCTCAGGTATGACAATTTCACACATTGGTCAATCTCAAATTTCTACAAATAATCAAACCTTGAAACTGAACAATGTTCTACATGTCCCTAATGCACAAAGGAACCTTGTCTCTGTGCATCGACTTACATCTGACAATAACATTTATCTTGAGTTTCATCCTGATTACTTTCTTATCAAGGATCGAGCCACGAGGAGACTTCTTTTTCAAGGCAGATGTGAGGGAGGTCTATATCCTTTGGTTGCGTCTTCCTCCAGTGTCTTGAACAGACAAGTCCTCACGAGTGTCAGGACCACACCACATTTGTGGCATTGTCGGCTGGGTCACCCTTCTTCCACTATTGCTCAACGAGTTCTTCATAAAAATAAACTCCCTGTAATCTCTGATATAGATAAACAGCATGTCTGTAATGCTTGTCAGGAGGGAAAGAGTCATCAGCTTCCATTTCATCTTTCAAATAATGTGTCAAGTGCTCCCTTAGACCTCATCTTCACTGATGTCTGGGGACCGGCTTGTACCTCAGTAGGAGGCTTCCAGTACTATGTCAGTTTCATAGATGATTTTAGCAAGTTTGTGTGGTTTTATCCAATAAAACACAAGTCTGAAGTTGCCAATGTCTTTATTCAATTCCAAACTCATGTTGAAAGAATGCTGCACAAAAGGATTCTTCTTTGTTGATCGAGATGGTGGAGGGGAATACAAATTTCTGCAAAAACTTTTTCAAACATCTGGCATTAATCACCTCCTCTCTTGCCCTCACACACATCAACAAAATGGCTCATGAGCAAAAAACACCGACACATTGTTGATGTAGGACTTACCCTTCTTGCGCAAGCCTCAATGCCATTAAAATTCTGGGATGAGGCTTTCACCTCTGCTTGTTTCATCATAAACAGACTTCCCAGCCGGGTCCTTCAGTTTTACACTCCGATGGAAAAACTGTTCAAAGTTAAACCTGATTACACTCTCCTGAAAACGTATGGCTGTGCGTGTTGGCCGAATCTACGACCATACAACAGACATAAACTTGCCTTCAGATCCAAACGATGTGTCTTCATTGGTTATAGCAACTTTCACAAGGGTTACAAATGCCTAGATCGACAAACTGGGCGTGTCTATATCTCTAGGGATGTAATCTTTGATGAATCTGTGTTTCCCTTTGCAGAGGAAACAAATCGCGTTACTCCTGTGCAGTCTCAAGCAGCTCTCTTGCCTCTCCATTTGAACACTCCTTCCTGTTTTGAGAAAGACCATGTGCATGATATTGTCAATCCTTTGCCTAGTACTTCTGTTACTAACTCTGCAGGTGCTGAAGTTATTGAGTCTACTGTTGTTCCTGCTATGATGGAGGAAGCATCTGCACCTCAAGAACAACAGGGTGTGAGGACTAGGCTTCAGTGTGGTGTTCATAAACCTAAGAAGTTCTCTGACGGCACTGTTCGGTATACAACCAACAGAGGGAAAGTTACATTCAATACTGTGGTTGCATCTGAACAAGAGCAGATTGAACCATCCTGCTATAAGCAAGCAATGCAAGATAAACATTGGAAGCAAGCAATGGACTCTGAGTTTGAAGCTCTTCAGAAGAATCAAACATGGCGTCTTGTTGAAAAGCAGTCAGACCAGAATATAATAGATAGTAAATGGGTGTTCAAATTGAAGCGCAAAGCTGATGGCAGTATTGATCGGTATAAGGCACGTCTTGTTGCAAAAGGATTCAAGCAGAAATATGGTTTGGACTATGAAGACACATTTAGTCCAGTTGTAAAGCCGACAACGGTGATATTGATTCTTTCCCTTGCGGTTTCCAAGGGGTGGTGTCTACGGCAAATTGATGTACACAATGCTTTCTTGCATGGTGAGTTAGAGGAACAGGTGTACATGAGGCAACCACCAGGATATGAAGATTCAAGTTATCCACAGCATGTTTGCAAGTTGGACAAAGCAATCTATGGCCTCAAGCAAGCCCCACGGGCATGGTACTCAAAATTAAGCTCCAAACTAGAGGGAATTGGTTTCAGTTCATCGCAAGCTGATAATTCTCTTTTCATATACAATCAAAATGGTAATATCATATATATGCTAATCTATGTTGATGATATTATCATTACAAGCTCTTCAGTCAAAGCTGTTCAGATGGTACTTGATCAATTGCACAAAGACTTTGCAATCAAAGATATGGGTGATCTACACTACTTCCTGGGTATAGAAGTCATCACTGATAAAAATGGTGTTACACTCACACAGAGGAAATACATTGGGGATATTCTTTCCAGAACAAATATGATAAATTGCAAGCCTATTTGTACACCAATGTCATCCAGTGAAAAGCTATCACGGGCTCAAGGTACACTGTTATCTGATACAGAAGCAATGAAATACAGGAGTACTGTCGGGGCCCTTCAGTACCTGACAATAACTCGGCCAGATTTGTCATACTCGGTTAACAAAGTATGTCAGTTCTTACACTCTCCTACTCAAGATCATTGGGCAGCAGTCAAACGGATTCTCAGATATCTGCAATTTACTCGGAATATGGGACTGCACTTCAAGAAGTCTAATTCAAGTCTTGTAAGTGCATTCACAGACTCTGACTGGGCTGGTTGCACGGATGATCGGAGGTCAACCAGTGGATATGCAATATATTACGGAACCAATCTGATTTCATGGAGCTCGAAGAAGCAAAACACTGTATCTCGATCCAGCACAGAGGCAGAATACAAAGGTCTTGCTAACACGACGGCTGAAATCATCTGGATTCAGTCCTTGCTAAAAGAGTTGGGCATCTTTCAGGAGAGACCGCCGTCTCTGTGGTGCGACAACCTGGGAGCTACATATTTATCGGCAAATCCTGTGTTTCATGCCCGTACTAAGCACATTGAGGTAGATTTTCATTTTGTGAGAGAACGGGTTGCAAGGAAACTGTTGGATGTCCGATTCATCACATCGCAAGACCAAACAGCTGACATATTTACAAAGCCTCTTCCAGTGCAGAGTTTCAGCTATTTCAGAAACAATCTTAATCTGTACTAGATGTTAAGATTGAGGTAGGGTGTTGAAATATCTGTATATTCCGTGATTGTGTACATCATCTTTATGTAATTGATTGTGTAACCGAGATCTTAGGATCCAGTGCTTAACATAGAATGTTCAGAGTGATTCTCGGACTGCTTCTATGTATAGCTGATATTGTCGGTTCTGTAATAGTAGCCTGGAAGAGTTATATATGAGCAATGCAGTCTGCACAATTGTGGTGCGATTGCTACCATACATTTCATTCTCCTCTCTAAATTCTTTTAGTCAATTGCCACGAATCCGAGTAGAGTACCAGAGAAATTGGGGGAGAATCAAGAGAATTTGGGGAGATAACCAGAGAATTAAGGAATTTGGGGGAGGTTTATAACATGGGGACAAGTAGGGTCAATTGCAAGGCTTACAAGTTCCACACAGGACACAGCTCTCCGCAGGGGTTATTTAACGGATGGCTCGCAGGCCAAGCCCCCAAGCTTATGGCCCAGATACTAACGATTAGTCGTTACCACTCGACGCCTTCCTCCTGTCTCCTCCTTGTCCTCTAATGGTCTCTGAGCTTCAGTAGTTGTCGACGATGTGACAGCAATATGCTAGTACTTCATGCCAGTTTGTGAGGACTAAGTAGCATTGCCCTATTAGGAGCAGTAGTTGTGTACACCGCGCCACGGACGCTGGCACCAGGGGACATCATGACTTGGAACTGTAGTAGGAAACACGGTTTCAGGAAATATTTAAATAATTTTTCAGAATTATAAATGAGCAATAATACATGTTTCCAAGGTAGATTAAATGATAGAAGCAATATTAAAGAAATTACAAGATCATAAATCTCTTTCAAGTCATTTAAATATAAAATCATGCATAACAGGACCGCTGAAAATAAATAAGCAATTAGCATACTGCTCAAATTGTTATTTTGTTGTTTTGATGTCAGGCTGCTTTGTAATAGAGCAAGGCCTCCTCGCCAATATTTGTAATGTCATAAGGTCCAAATCGGCTTATACTTAACCCCATCATGGATAAGCTATGCACACGTAATAACATGTTTACGCTTTCGTCCTTACTTCGCGTAAAACGGTTAACCGGAGATTATTACCAATGATGTCTATAGGTTTATATGTTGGTGCTTCTCATGATAAACTAGCAATGTGGGATTAATCCACCCCTCATGTGCACACACACATGGGCCTAATGTCACATGGGCTAAGGTGTCACAATATTAGTCTAGAGTAATCAAAGTTATACTGACAATCACTAGATATTCTGCTAGTTTGAGTTCTTCCACTTACCACATTAATCAGTTCAATTCAGTAATAATAGCAGTAATAAAACTGATCTAACAGAATGCTATCAAATATGATAAGTATCACAGACAAGCAAATGAATAGATTAAAGCTACAGCAAGTTCTGGACATCAAGAACAGAGCTCACAAAACCTCTAGAACTAGCAGAATATCACACCTTTGCCACTTAATCTCATGTAGACCAATTTTATCCTCACTGAGCAATGATTAGCCCACATTTAATCATGTCAAGTCACCCAATACTAGTGCTTTAAACTATAGCAGAAATCAATAGATATGAATATTCACTAGTATGGCTCACTGACAGATTAAGTGATAACAACCAAAGGCACCAAAGTAACTCACAGCAGTGGTGGTACTCAAAACTACCAGGAAGAGTCTCAGCAAAGCACGTTAATGAAGATGCTGATCCAGAAAACCAATTGTTGCCACTATGCCGTGTAACACCGACAAGGCTCACAGAGATACGATGCCAACACCACGAACTGGGGCACACCAGGATGTGGACCAAGGTTCGGGAGACGCCGCACAAAGCAATTGTGCAGAAAGAAGAAGAAGAAAATATTACTTTTCTGCATAAATTAAGATGCACCTTAATTTTTCTTTCTATTGTTTCGTTTTATTTGTTGTATGCGCACGTTGTGGTCGGCAGGTTTCAGGTGGGATCGGCAGTGGATGGTGGTGAACTCCGAAGGGAGAGCCGACACCCAGAGGGTGGAGCCCAAGCTCGCGCTGGCCGAGGTGGAGATGCCGCCAGGGGCATTCACTGAAGACTGGCAGCCAACGCCCGACTCTCACATGGGTACTCATCTGTCCATTACGTACGATCATTATTTCTACAGGATGGAGTATAAATGTATGATTACATAAGCTGTCTGAAAACAGAGACAGAATTGATTTTGTTTCATATGAAATGTTGATTGCTGATCAGTAAGCCCTAAAGATTGATTCATTGTATGAACAGAACTGATTGATTAGTCGGAATAGGCCATTATAATTCAAATTTCAGTTCAAAACTAGCTAGAAAATTAGTTAAACTCGACATCAAAAAATTTCAAAATTTTCCGCATAAGATACATAGAAAAATATCTATTTTAGATCATAGTGCCCAGGCACCATGATATCCTAGTTAATTATACTATATATAAAATTAAAACACGTTAGATGATACTGCTAGTTAAACTCAGAAGAACACGTTAGTTAAAGGGCTTTTTTACGGTACCTAGAATGAATATGGTCTCTTATTCTTTTTTATCAAATTAGTTAGGATTTTTTATACTACCACCGTATCACTGACATATAATTTTAATATGAGTAAAATGGTAAAGGAAACAACTGACGCAACAGTAAATTCCATAACTCACGTGGTGCAACAGTAAATTCCATAACTTTTTTAGGCTAATTTGATTAATTCTGTTTGGGACGTTGAGAGACAGTGTTTGGCCGGCCCAACCATCCTGATCCATTCCCCTGAATCCTGATGCCCTATTGCCAATCAACCCGCAAGCGACACAAGCACGCCGCCGCCTAGGGTTCCTACTCCCTCCCATGGAGTCGCTGCCACAGAAGCACGCCGCCGCCTAGGGTTCCTACTCCCTAATTCTTGCTGTTCTTGTTTTTGTCCATGACTGACGCGCTGGAGAAACAGGTGAAGAGCAAGGTCAGCGTCAAGGTATGCCTTTCTGTTTATAACAATGCCCGTTTTGTGTGTGATGTTATTATTACTAGCTTTGAATGAAATTTTGAAAATCTTTGTTGTTAGCTGCCAATGTAGCTGTATCGATACAAAGTTGATTGCTACTAGCCATCTTAATATTGTCTTTGTTAAACGGACGCCTTATAACATGTATAGTTTAGTTTTACGTAGAGCCAAGTTATGCACTGAAATTTATTGTTGGTTCATATATTCGAAGTTGGTAAAGGAAAATGAAGGGTATGGCAAAACCGTTCTCACTCGATATGTGGGTAGCTTTAAGCATAGCTTTAAGCATGTTGTACAAACTGTGGAAGCACTTATGTTTTTGTTTACTTTGAAATGTTTCGATTGCTTCGGAGGCACCCTCACATTGCTTGTTGAATATCTACCTCTTAGAGTCTTACATCCCCTTTTTATTTTAATACTAGTTATGTGCCCGTACGTTGCAACGAAAAACCAAATAAAAGTGGTGCATACTATCAAATATATGCCCGTACAACGTATTTTGATAGTATGCACCACTTTGATAGTATGACCCGGAGGTCAGGAGGGGGAGGGGGCGGCGGGGGTAGAGGGAGGAGCGATAGGGAGGAGGGCAGGGGCCGACGGGGGGAGGGGGAAGAGGGGAGGCCGGGAGGGGGAGGGGGAGGAGGGGGGTGGTGGTTGGAGGGTTTTAGGGTTGACCGGGTGGCGGGTGAGGGAGGGAAGATCCGACGGTCCAGATTGGATGGAGGCTTCGGCAACCACCAACTCCTTCTTTTATAATAGTAAAGATAGATTCAATTTGTTACGTGTCCTAACTATAGAAAATCGGGTGACTGTTATATGCACCATATCTGTTACTATGATAGGTGTTGCTCCAATTAGCCCTTGCATTAGTGACATACTGTGTTGAATTTACCATATACTTCATTCTCTGCTTGTACTGATCATGTTTGGTAGATGCATATTAGGGGAATGATATTTGTTACGTCATAAGCCAGTTGTCAACTGCCCAGCTCACAAAAACTGTTCAAGGATGCCTAATAGAGATAATATCACCAGTATCAACTATCAACCGCTAACATTGACATTTCTGTTCTGAGCAGGGCTACACATTGCCTCTGTTATGTTATAAAACAAGTATAGATATTGTTGTTTTAGGAGCAGGCTTCTCATAGATTTCTGGAAAAGAAATCTCTACTTGCTTAATAGCCAAATGTGGCATTGGGTTAAACCTTGTAGGGAAAAGACTGATAGAAAAGACAATTGAACAATGAGTTTACACTTGCTTTGGGGATTTAATTAAAAGTGGAAATTTAATGGAATGCTGATGGTAAATGCTCTCTTGCTTGTAAGTTTCTGAAAATGTTGTACGCAGGTATGACACATACATACAAAGTTTCTCGAATGGCAATGTTGTTAAACCCCTCAACAAATTAAATGAGAAAAAAACTAACCTCATTTGCTGTTCCCTCGTCATCCTTATACTGTCTTTTCTAGAATTTCATGTATTATTGTTAGATCCTTTCTGGAACAAGATTCAACAAGAGGAGAAAGAGCAATGATTGGACAGATGATGCACCGCCACAGGGCATATCCATCAATTCGTAAGATGGGAGTCTGCAAAACATTTCAATATGACTAGGATTATAATGTTATATAGTTCAAGTTCAAGGTAATCACTTAGACAGGTCTACATTTCACACTGAAAAATTAAAATGTGCTCCAAGCTTAATTGACCCCTTGCCACGTCCAATTACTCTTATCAAGCTAGGACAAAATGTTATGTAAGGACTAAAGTGATGCCCATAAAGTTGGAAGACAGAAATGACCTATTTGAAGGCAAGGATTGAAATGGCACAAAACGATCTCGTTGTTGCTTGGAAGTCGGGAGAACACGTTAGAGGACACTGCTTTGCATCCGGGAAGCAAAAACAAAAACGCAGCAAAGTGTTGACAACCATCGGGAAGCCTCAATCAAGGGACGAGCAAGGTGTAACGTGGTCTAATCCGGTTTAGGCCTAACTCTATAATAGATAAGCCACGTACATAAGTCCAGTGGTCGTTCCTGTGTAAGTATGAAGGGGTCAATCAAGAGAAGGTTGTGGACCATACAAGCGTGCTTAGTTAATTAAGATTTTACGACCTTCATGTTTGAAAGGAATTTAGATTTTTTTATTACTAGTAAGTTGGCAGATGTACTACATCAAGACTGTTGGCTAGTGAAAACTTCAGCTACGATACACTGAAAAGACGACACCATATGCAAGAAAGTCCAAATCGAAAAGAGAGCTCCTATTATAGATTGGCAGAACTACTATATCAAGAGACTAAATTTTCAAGCAGGAAGATACATATAGCATCTGCACGAATTTGCATATAGAAGCTCAGGTGGTTAGAGATCTTACATTTACCGCCGTTCGACAAATTTGAGTAGTTCCTTCTCCTCCTTGGTCGGCAGTTCCTTCTTTTGGAATGGCTGCTGTATCTCGGTAAGCTTAGGGCAGTCGGATATCTCGACATGCTGTATGGATGAAAGAGCACCCAGTCCTCCGATGGATGATAACTCCCAGCAGTTACTAAGCATAAGGCATTTCAGCTTGCTAGTGTCGATCGAGCTCAACGGAATCGACTCCACGTTCTTACAGAACCTCAACTGCAGAAGGGTGAGAGAGGTGAGGTCCTCTAAGCAGCCTGGAAATGACTTGTCGAGCTCACCGCAACGGGAAATAGAGAGACGTCGGAGCGAGGGGGGCAAAACCATTTCCCTTGGGCACACCAACCTGCTGCACGCACGGATCTGGAGGTCTTCCAGGCAGACGAATCCCACAAATGTACGGACAGGGAGTGATGCTAGACTCTCACAATACACAATCTCTATCGACTTGATGGATGGCAGATATTCCGGGGACAAGAACTGGTCAAGATCTGTCAGCTCATGACAGCTGTTCAGGCGTAAAGTGGTGAGGCGTGTGAGGGGAAGACGTGCAATGCTGCTGCCTTGCTGCATCCTGTCTGTTGAGCCAGCTGGCGTACCGTCAGCAAAACTTGTGAGCGTTTCAATTCCTACCCAGGATAGCAGCAACTGCTCGAGGGAAGGCAAGGGGATTGCTAAATCTCTCAAGCAGTAACAGCCGGAAAGTTCCAGATTCGTTAAAGTAGGTAGGTTTTCTGGATTTAACCAACTTGGAGATTTATCGCCCTCAAAGCCTTCGACTTTAAGACGTTCAATTCTCGAAGGAGGACGCAAGGCTTCGAGCACTCCGTTCTCGGAGCTCCTCAAGCTGGAACCCCGCCCTCGCCAATGTAGAACCAATTCCTTAAGGTATTGCTTGTCAACAAGTCCAGCCTCAGCGGCCTCTTCCATACTCCGAACATTACCAATGGATCTGATTGAAAGCCGCCCAGTAAGCTGATTCATGCCCTTCAACTCAGAAATTCTCCGTCCATCCTTTCTTCCAACCTTAAAACAGCTCAAGTTCCGTAGAGAAGACAGGTTTCCAAGCCCACTAAAAGTTGATAACTTGTCAGAGCATTTCGCTGGCAGAGCTAGACGACGCAAGTTGACCAGCTTTGTAACGCCCTGATGAATTGTTTGCAGACTCGAACGATTGGCATCAAAAATTTGTAGGTTGTAAAGGCACCAGAATTTCTCCGGTAATTCTTGTATGCGGCTATGAGATATATCAAGATAACGAAGGCTGTTCAACTCACAAATGCTCTCAGGTAGCTTTACCAGTTTGCAACCTTTCAGACTCAAAAACAAGATGTTGAAGAGCAGATTGAACCATGGAACCTCAACCTCGAATCTAGTTCCAAACCTAAGTGAACGCAATTTATTCACATGTTGAATATCTCCCATTCTGCCGAGAGCATCATTATTCACCTCGATTGATATATGGCGAACTGTATGCGGCATTCTCCTCTGGTGATTCTGGTAGTTCAAATCCTGCATTAAGAAGCACTCATCCACTGAAACAGACTGTGCCATGTCATGGATCAAGTCATGCATCACATATCTACTTTGTTCCGGGAACTTGGGATCAGTTTGAAAAAGGAACCTGCTTCTCAGATCATCCAAATATCTACTCCCCATATCTTCAAGGCGCACGCTCCCTCCTGGTGCAACAAAGCCCTGTGCCACCCAAATGTCAACTATGACATCTCTTTCGAAGCTATAATCTTTCGGAAACACAGAACAAAATGCAAAGCATCTCTTAAGCTCTTGTGGAAGATACAAATAGCTCAGCTGAAGGGCCGGTAATATCTCATTCTCTTTATGCGGTAGCTCCCACAATTCGCTGTTCTGGATAGTCCTCCAATGTCGCTCAGTCAGCTCCATATTCAACAAGCGTCCGAGAGTTTTGGCAGCCAGAGGAGACCCGCACAACCTATCAGCAATGCTCTGACCAATGTCTCGCAGCTGAGGATATGACTCTGGGAGCTCTTTACCGAACGCACACTTCTTGAAGAACTCCCAAAAAATAGCAGTAGGCAGGCCTTCGAGTTTAACAGGTTTAATGGTGGTGACTAGGTCAGCAACCATTTGAAATCTTGTAGTCACTAAGACCATGCTGCCTTCAAGTCCATGCCTCAGTGGTGCATAAAATGCCTCCCATTCATCATTAGCATTTGGCCAAATATCATCCAACACCAAAAGAAACTTTTGGCCCTTCAAGTGCCCGATCAATTCCACTTGAAGAGCATCTAAAGTGTGTGATGAATTAATATCTTCCCCAGAGATGGATTCGATGATCTCTTTTGTTATCTTTTTCTTGTTAAAGAGGTCTGAAACACAGACCCAAATCCTCACGCCAAAGTGGGCTCTCACCCTTGCATCATTGTAGATGAACTGAGCCAGTGTAGTCTTCCCCACCCCGCCAATGCCAACAATCGCCAACACAGAAACATTTCCAGTGCAGTTGGTCTCAGTGGCAACACCCGTGATTCTCTTTCCTTTTAGTCGCTTAGCTCTGGATGTAGATGCGGCTGAAGTGTCTACTGCTGCTCTCTTTCCAGAAGCCCCTCTACCGCCCATGGTGGTGAGTGGCACGCCCAAGAGCTCGATCACCTGATCTAGCTCATGGTCACGTCCAATCGTCACGCCCAGCATCTCAATCAATAGATCTCGTTCTTCGTCACGCCCCAATACTTCAGGGGCGCTGATGACTGAACTTGTCTCTGGCATGAGCTGCACCGGCTCAGCATTGAGGCCCAAAAGACTGAGCGCTCCCTCCATATCAGCCACAGCCTTGTCGAGCCTACTCTGGGTCTCCTTTACCCTTGCTTTGCTACCGCGGATGAGACTCTTCGCAAGATCAAGAGAGGAGGATAAGAGTTGACCTGCCCTGCTTCGGTCGGCGTCCTCGATCTTCTTTCGCAGCACCTGGTCATCGAACTCGCGGAGAAGGTCCTCGGCGTCGTAGGTGGTGTCCTTGAGGTGCGAGAGCAGCACCGCCAGCTCCTTGTTCTTGAACCTGCCCCGCTCGGCGGGATCGATGAGGAAGCGAGCCTTGGGCAAGCTGCTCCGGAGGCGGGACAGGTCGTCGTTCAGCTGGCTCTCTTCGAACATGTTGGCCCCGGCTGAGATGATCCATTGCACGGTCTCCATGACCGCCGTGGTCCTCGGCTCCTCCGGATCTTGTTCCGATGAGAGTCACCGTGAGAGAAAGGAGAATCTGTGGGAAGTGTAGACGAAGAAGTGATGCTCTTCTCCACAGGCTACAGCTTTGGATGAAGGTTAGGTGAAAAGATGCATATGTGTTTCCCACTGAGCATAGCGTTCCACTGAGTTGATTCGTCCCACTGAACTTTACAAATAGTGTTGTCCGCCCGCGCGTTCTTCGTCGTAGTTTTCGGCGTGGCTTGGAGTGCTCGGCTGATTGGTGGGAGAACTGATTTAAAGTTAGTTCTGCAGTATCATGTGTTTGCTTTTTGTCACTCCAGATCTGCCATGCTTACATTTCCAAATGATGCTAATTTCGTATTTTGGTAATTTAATTAGCTCAAGAAGGCAACACCATATTCCCAACTTTTTTAAACCATAAAACAGAAGAGTTGTGCGGAATGTTGTCAGTTTAAATTTCTTGCTTCTTCTTTTCATTGCAAAATTCGCAACAAGACTAAGGTCTTAGGGTGCGAAAATCCTCCTTTCCTTCATGTTTAGTATACCCTTTGAGTTCTGCAGTAATGCAAGGAAGTTAACGACGTTTAATGTTTAGTTGCATTATTTCTGGGGTAACCTTCATGGAATTGAGAAATAGTTTTGGCCTTCTGGGTCATTCAAGTTCCTGGGGTAATCTTCTTGAAACTGAGAAACAGTTATGTTTTTTATCGATTGAGAAACTGGGGTAATCTTCTTGAAACTGAGAAGCTGGGTAATCATTTAGAATTCACCAATTTTATCGATTTTTTGTAGGTGTACTTTGGGCAAAATCTAGTCTGCAACGAATCTCTGTCATCAAAGGACAAAGGAAAGATCATCAAGGTCGGCGATCCAGTTTATGTTCTCTGCAGGCATGTGATGACGCTCTAGCGGGCTAAGTAGCGACTGCTTTATCTCTTTCCGGCCTGTGCGTGAAAAACACTACAAGCTAGCCAACTAGTAGGTTGTGTTTATGCACTGCTGGCTGTAAAAAAGATAATACAGCGTAAATAAAACTCGAGAAGTGTGTGCGTTTGTTATGATTCCCCACTTTGTGTGAACTGTATCATCTGGCTCTTAAAACTGTTGACCATACAATAGAGCATTTCCCACTGACTGACGATCAGCTAGCTCTGCGATTTATTAGCGCGGTCTATCGCTATTATGAAATTACATAACTTATTGAAGATAATACAAAACAATATGAAGTATCAAATTAAGAGAAAAGTTAGAAGACACTCTCTAAATAGGATCAACCGAGTCTTAATTTAACCCTACACAAAATCAATGAACAAGTAAAATAAGCCCCCTTAAGTCACATCAGAACAACCGGCCTCTATTACCGCTGAACTTCAGAAATGATGTCCAACTTCCAAAGCCCTGCGTGGCTGCATAGCTATGCTGCATTTTTTGCCGTGTTGGTTGGATCACATCAGACTGTAATGGCAGCCATCATAACCTGAAAGCAAAGCAAAGCAAAGAAATTGTTACATTACATGTAGCTAAAGAATTGTTACACTAGCTATTTGGTTACTGAAACACTTGCATGGAGGAGGAGGAGATAGTGGTTGCTGCGCTGGTTGTTTGCATGAGTTTCTGTGTGTGCTTACTTGGATCTTTGGTGATGAGCATGGCCGTGCCGCCGAAGTCGCAGGTGGCGCCGTTGGACTTGGTGCGCTGCCAGTAGCTGTTGAAGGCGTAGGAGGCGTGGGCGATCATGGTGTCCGGCCGGAAGCACGGCCCGTCCGCCTGGATGGAGTCGCAGTCCGCGCCGGACCCGCACGCGTAGTCCATGGCGTGCTGGATGATCGGGGTTGGCACCGACGGCTTCGCCACGCACCACTCCGCACTAACCGTCGCCGGCGACGGCGGCGCGAACGGAGGCGGGAACACCACCGGCGGCAGGAAGCTCGGTGGGCCCGGGAAGGTCCCCGGCGGCTCCGGTGCATACCCCGGTGGGCTCGGCACAACGCTCGGCGGACTGGGTTCGTAGCTAGGAGGGCTTGGCACAATTTCTGGTGGGCTGGGTAGGATCTCTGGTGGGCTCGGTGAGATTTCCGGTGGGCTCGGCGTGATCTCGGGTGGGCTAGGTGTTACTTCAGGTGGGCTCGGATACGGTGCAATTTCCGGTGGGCTAGGCGTTACTTCAGGTGGGCTCGGGTACGGTGCGATTTCTGGCGGGCTGGGTGCGGCTTCAGGTGGGCTAGGATTGGACCCTATCTCCGGTGGGCCGGGTGTGATCTCAGGTGGGCTTGGATATATTGTGGGTGGTAGTGGTGCAACGGTCGGTGGGCTTGGGCCGAGATAGGGCGGAGGGAAGTAGAGCGGCGACGGTGGTGGAGGCGAGGGGTAGGTGATGGTCGGCGCCGGGACGGTGGCCGGCGGCGATGGTGTGCTCGGAGGGAGGACGCAGTTGGGAGAAGCCGGAGGAGGGTTCGGCGGTGCAAATGCGTCGCCGTAGGGAGGCATGATTGGTGTGGTGTAGTGAGGATCAGCAGAATACTGATCAAGTAGCTCCTCTGGCCTTACCACTCCTGCTCCTGTTCAATCAACGAGCCATGGTTATTGGTTGTGGCATATGGCTGTTACTTGCTGCTTATTAGGGCCAAATGAAATGGCATTAAGAAGAAACCTATGAAACAAGCAAGCAATAGCAATGTAGCACCGCTAGCTTACTGATCAGGTACAGAATCTTTTGACGGCAGAGCATGAGAACGCGAGGTGATTAGCCTTGGCCTTGAACAATACAAGCAAAAAAAATGCAGGAAAGCGAGAGCAAACAGGGTGGAAGAACTCGGAGCATACCACATTGCGCGAACAAGGCGAATGCAACGAAGAGAGGGAGAAGACGCTGCGACGGGCGCGAGTACTTGTTGCCCTCCTCCATGACATACACGGGCTTGGGCTTGGCTTTCTGTACAAAGACGACAGCGGATATGGCGGACGCATCACAACGTAGCGACGGGCTTGTTATAGCCATCGTGCAAAGGTTAAAGAAACGGCGACAAAGCCAAACTAGCTTATGGTTTAAATTTATAACTGTTACTTTTGATTAAAATTGTTAGCTTTTCTGAAAAAAAAAATCATATCATCACAAACAATATAAAAAAATAAAAGAAAAAAGGCAAAAAAAAATCAGAAAAATCAAATAATTAAAATAAACTAAAATTACAAACCGATATATTTCAAATGACATCTAACTTAAACGAGTTAAAAGCCAAACAAAAATCAGAAATCTAAACAGTTTAGAGCAGAGCTTAAAGCTAGGCAGCATCTAGTTCCGGTGCGCGACAAGTGAGGTGGTAGTGGAAAGGAAGAGTGAGCTTTTGTGTTTAGTAAAAGCCGCGCAGGATGGGTAACACTGAAGTATGGAAATGATTGGATTCGTTGGTGATTTTGAGGTTTTGGACCCGCTTGCCGGCTACCACCCTTTTCTCCTCTCGCAGTTTTGGCACATATGCTTTGCTTGTTACCCACTTGCTTGGGATCCACTCAAGATAGGCCCCACACACAAATCAGCATTAGCACATTATGTATCATGTGCGCCTTGGGCTGTAAGGGTCGTATTAAGGGTGTCAAATCAACTCCAACAGTGCAAAGAATTATGCTTGAGCGCGACGCTCAACAGTAGCATTCTAGAATCTAGATGAGTGATAAATATACAAGCGTGTTAAAAAGTTCAAAGAAAGGATAACTTGAGCAGAGACACTTCCCAGCCTGACATTGTTTGACATGCACATGAAGAAATTATTAAAAGCAGTAAGATATTCCTCGTTTGCTTTGCAACTAATGAATACACATCACGCTACAGTCGGCAAAAAGATGCCGCTAATCCATCATCAGATTTCCATGGAACAAATGATTTCTAGACTAACATTTTTCACTAATGATTTCTAGACTACTATTTTTCACTCAGGCGGGAAGACAGGACAAAATGATGTTGGAACCTCTCCAAGTCAGATCAACGCATTCCTTTTAACTGCAGTAGCTCCAGTCACTAACTAAATAAATCAGGAACCGGGAATCCGGGATCACTAACTGTACGGCTTTACTCCTATGCACGCACAGGTGAATGAATGAATCCATCGGTGAATTGCATGGGGCATTTTACCAAACATGGGCCCAGCTTGTTTATAGGGCCATGCGTCCAGCAAGCCGACTTTCTGATATTCTCCGATCAATCGCTGCATCAACCGAGTTCATCTGTTCACACAAATTGTGAAACAAGAAAGAAGATGTCAGATTTGATCTCTGTAATTTCGAAACAAATAATAGAGCATCTAAACTTCTCTCTTTGAACAAAATTATCAGGCTCACGGGCCAAACGAAAGCTGACCTGGAACCAAACTCTTCGCACATTCTCGACCAAAATTAAGCTACAATAAATGCTACGGTATTGGCAGAAGCTCAGCCACCTAGTTCTTGTTACAAACCCATATTCGCACGTGGTGAATCGTAAGCAATAAAAGTAATGCTTCAATTGAAATTAATACATACATATTTGCGAACTGTCCAGGGCTTGGTCGATAACCCTCAAGTCATTAGCACCATGAGATTTGTCAGATTGTAAAAAACTTACTAGCAGGAAGAACAATGTAAATACCTACTTGGAACTCCTGATATGTGTGAAATCAGCAGGATATAGATGATCAAACAAATAAACACCAAGGAAATATCATGAAAATGTAGAACGTAGAATGCAGGGCCTATCTCACGTATGCAACTACTGAAGGAGCATGTTTCACATTCCCACGAAACATTACAAAACTTCATGCCCCCCTCTGATTAAAGTTCACAATTCAGTATGTTCTACAAGTGCCTACAGTTTATCACACAAGAATTACGTCTGTGTTCCCAACAATCCAATGAGCAGCAAATAGTGATGTGTGCACAAGATTGCTTCATGAATTGATCAGCAGTGTGCAAAACTACAATAGATTTTGATGCATTTTTGTTCATCACTATCATAGGACAGAGGTGCCACATACCAGAAAATAAGACGAAAAGGCAGAGAATAGTTGTTGGATTTGAAACCTAAATATGCTTTAGAAAGAGAGTGACGGTAGGAGTGGACGTAGAGATAATATCTTTAATTTCATATTCCAGTAATAGGCCCAATAATTGTTTATATTACCAGATGCTGAGTTTGCAAATCACAATTACTGTGTCAAACTTCTCTCTATAGGTTCACACATGAACTTGAGTACTTGACTCACCAGGCTAGTACAAAAGCAAGCTGATAAACCACATCCAAGTTAGGAGTAGTGAAACTTGCCTGGCTGTTTACTCACGACTTATGCATAAACACACAATGCAAGTTATGCCTTTGATGCCAGTAAATTAAATGCAGTAACTGAGGTAATCCAGCACCGATTGCAACAAAAGGGAAAACTCTCTAGAATGAAACACTTACAGAACTTTGCAGTTAAGAGCTTCCTTATAACAAATAAACTTAACTTTTCACAGGATCATTAATATTAGAAACATAAAAATCACAACTTACCTGGCTAGTTTCATCATGCACCTGATACTTGGGCAGCGATAACCTTCTTTCTTCCTACATAAGTCAACAAACATTTCAGACAACTATCAAACTCGTGTCAGGATAATGTACCAAATGCCCATGTGACCCCTGAAGAACAAGAACCAAAGAGAAGGGAATAGTACCATTGACATTGCTTCATCATCCCACACCAGATAGACCTCAGTTGTAGCTGGTTGGGTAGCAGACGTTTTATTATTAGATACAGCGGGTGGGGGTCCAACTGCTGGACCTCCTGTACCTGGAACAGATGAGTGCACAAATGAACTCATGAAGGGCATACCTAACACCAAGAGAAAACATAAATATCAGATAGAAAACAACATCCATAAATGCCCATCACACACCATTGAGGTTCTACACATAAAATGGTACATACTATTCCTCTTAAGAGGTGTTCATACTAGGACTTTTGTCCATATACCTCTTTGATTTCCTCTACATAAATTTAATGGTACATGTGCTTAAGTCACCACATTTACCCATAAAAAATGAACAAGTAGTCCATCTCAAAATGATGATATAGGTAGGGTTGTAAGCATGGTTATCAAGTCGTTGACTAGTCGACAAGTCGGTGAGCCCGGACCGACTGGCACCAACGACTCGACTTGCGACAGCAAGTCGGGCGCCTGGTCGACTAGTCGTCGACTTGCCCGTCGACTAGTCGACCAGGCGACGGCAAGGCGCCCGACTTGGGGGGAGGCAGTGGACTGAAGCTCGAGTGCCAGCGTATATTACCGAGTGAGCCGAGTGCTGCGGGCCAGTGAAGCTCGAGTGAAGGCAGCAGAGGAGTGAAGCTCGAGTGAAGCCGCCAAATCCAGACCCGATCCCGCTCGCGACTCGCCGCCGCCGCAGATCCAGTAACCTCCTCCCGCCTCCTCCTCTCCTCCGCCCGCCCAGCCGCCTCCTCCTCCCGCCTCCTCCGCCTCCTCCTCCCCGCCCTCCGCCCCGACCCATCCTCCCGGCCCCCGCCCCGCCCCATCCTCCCCGCCTCCGCCCGCCTCCTCCTCCTGGCCCTCCGCCCCAACCACATCCTCCCGCCCTCCGCCCCGACCCTCCTCCCGGGCCGTGGCCCCTCAAAGATCAAGACTCAAGACTGCTCGAGCAAGTGGCGTTCCTCCCGGCCGTGTACTTATATAAGTGTTCTCTGTTTTGTGCATATGTAGGCATCATGGCAGAGCAATCTTCAACTCCAACTCCAACTTCACTCTAAACCGACAAAGAAAAATCAAGAGTATGATCCAACTAAAGATCCTAAACGGAGGCTAAGTCCAAAGACCCGGATGGCAATACGGGTTTTGGCGACTTGACAAACAAAGATATAGTTCAATGCATACTCATGCAAGCAAATGCATGCCAGAGTACGAAGATTGAAGCAGCACCTAGCGGGGGGCTATGGAGATGTGGAGAAATGTCCGAAAGCAACCTCAACTATCATGAAAGAGATGCGTGAGTACTTGTATGACATTTGATTTGAGGCTTGTGTTAAGCCATGTTGATGGATTGTTATGATTAAGCTGTTGTTGAGAACTTGATGTTTTATATGCTTAATTTCCTAATTGCACATTTATTTGTTGTTATGTCGTATGATTTGTATTGTCCTCTTATTGCTCATCATAGTTTATCTTCAATTCTTCATCACAATTCATATTCTTATTCTTGTTTTTTATTTTTTTCAGCATGAAGGTCTCAAATCATGCTTAAACAAGTCAAATGAAGGGAGTTTGGACTCAAAAATCAAAACATGTAAGTCATCGATCCACTCTTTAATTCAAGTTATATATATACTTTCTAATCACTGCAATTTTGCAATATAGGGTATATATATATATATATATGTATATATATATATATATGCCTACTGTCGTATAAACAGTACCTGTCGACTAGTCAGTGACTAGTCAACTAGTCGGCCGACTAGTCGACTAGTCGGTCATTAGGAGGGTAGTGTCGACTTGTTGACTTGATAACCTTGGTTGCAAGCTATGAGAAAATCAACATACCTTGGTTATTGGCTGCATATCCAACTCCTGCAGTAGCAACTGGTGCTGGAGAGCTTGCTGGGATAGTTCCAGGTGCAACAGATGCCACATATGGGGAACTTGCTTCTCCATTGCCAGTGGAAGTGTTGACAGGAAACAAAGGCTGGGAAACCTGAGGGGCAACAGGTGAAGGTGCTCCAGGAGGGGCCATAGGGAATGATGTCTGAAGTAAATTAGCAGGCGCTGATGTCATAGGAGTAGGCATATTCTGAATGGGAAATAGTGGCTGTTGTGGTGCCAGTCCAGCAGCCATTGGAACTGAAACTGCTGGCTGTTGTGGAAACCAAGCTTGTGCTGATGGAGCAGGCCAAAGCGGAGGTCGGGCCATCAATGGATTGAATGCAGGATTATAGCTGCCATCAAATGTGAGAAAATTAGAAAATGATCCAAAATGAGTGCTTACACTATGATTGCACAAGCAACAGGTAATAAACAATTTTTTAAAGTAAATTGATTCTCAAATTCTAAAAAAAATATTAACTACAAGGAAAAGAAGCGTACATTGGTGGGGCTACACCATAAGCCGGCCGTGGGGGAAATGCCATGCCTATCGAATTAGGCATAACAGGAGGCCTTATTGGTGGCACTTCCACTTTGGCCACCTTCGATGAAGGGTCTTCCTCTGCATGTGGAACAGATGTCAAATAAAGGAAAATATTGTGCTCCTATTGGAAAAAAAACATGGCAAGTTCAACTCGTAAGGAAAATTATTTTCCTACACACGCATAGTTTCATTTGCAGATCGAAATTTTCTCTAACATGCAAGGCTTGTAGTGTTTTTTAGACAATATTCAGGAATCCTATAATTTCTACTGTCATTGGTAATCATAATGACAAGTCAACCCAACAAATGCTATGAAAACAAGAAAAATACAGCAACACTGCCCTTCCAGATCACAGTAACTGAGCAACTACTCTAGTTCTCCAAAATAAGAGCAAAACTGACAAATTAGCCTACATATGGTAGTCATGAAATTGCTATTGTGGTACCTTCTCCATAGTGGGCAGCAAGTACATCTGGAGGAATCCCTTGCATTCCAAATATCTCAATCTCTGTTGATTCCCTCTCAGGCTTTGCATTAGGAACCCTGTAGTCAAAATAGTTTCATAAAAACATCCGTAAGTAACAGTGTAGAAATGTTAACTGTGCAAATAGAGCAGTTGCTGTACCATTTATTTGTCGAGAAAATCGTACAGCTGAGGAGAAAAACTGGATAGGGCTAATGAACAAAAAGGAAGTCCAAGGACACTGGATAGGGCTAATGAACAAAAAGTAAGTCCAAGAACACCAGAAACGAAACACAACGCATTGATCAGTGCATAATGCCATAAGAAGCTAAATAGGCAGGTATCCATCAAAAGCTAACATCTTTATCACTACCAAACACATGAATGAATTCACATAAAACACGAATTAAACATAAAAAATTAAGCAAAACATCACTCAAATAAACTAAAGACTTAAACTAAATAGCTTATGCCCGGAAATAAACTGAAGTTCAGAATAATCCGATCAGAAAAAGCAAAGCATGAACGAACCCCAACACAAGGGTATAACAGGAGAAACCCCGGACTGAACTCTCCCTTAACAAATCACAGCCCACAAACAGGACGGTCACCAAGCTTTCTTAGCATTTGCACCTACACGACGCTGCAGTGGCACCAATACAAATTACAAACGTAATAATTAGTAATTTCTGAAGCGCACGTGCAACAATCGATCGACTACGCCAAATAAGGGCCCGTTCAAATCGAGAATCGATCTAATCAAACATCAAAAGCGTCAGACTTGGAAGCAATTAGAATCACCTAATCCCAAATCTAAGCTATTTCCACGCCCTCACAAGACTACCGGATCGAGGCGGATGCAGATCGAGGAGGGGGTAAGAGACGTACTTGGTGACGGACTCCTTGTGGACCTGGAGGACGTGGATGGCCATGCCGCCGGCGGTGGAGAGCTTCTTGTGGCAGACGTGGCACTTGAAGTGCTTGGCCTTCTGGTGTTGCACAAGGATCTTCTCGTCGTCGAACTCGCGGTCGCAGTAGTAGCAGAACACCTTCTCCACGCGCTTCTTCTTCTTCCCCATCACCCACTTCCTCCCGACCTCTCCGGCGGGCCGACCCGAGACCTAGGGTTAGGGTTTCGGCGAGGCCGCGGGGGTGCGGCGGGCGCGGTGGGGAAGAATTACTCCCGTGCTGCGTTGCGTTGCGGTTTGGGGAGGAACTGGTCGGCGCAGAGAGAGATTTGGAGGGGGGCTTTTGCAAATGTATCGTGATGGTGGAGACTGGACTTGTGCCGTGGCCCTTGTGGTCTGGTTGGGACTCTGACGTGTGGGGTACGTGGAGGATTGACCTTTTTGTGTCCTACCGCCTCCAGTTTTTCGTTTTTCGAGTCTTCCCGTGCTCACTTAGGCTCGATGTTTTGGAGCCGGATCGCAGCGATTTGGGCCTGTGCTGTATTGGGCTTTGATTGGGCTCGTGCATCAATGACTTGTCTTCTTCCTCTCCTGAATATTCAATGTCACACAGTGCCAGGCCTCATTTAGAAACATTTATACATGAGGCTGAAGCCGGTGAGGGTGCCATCCGAGAGGAGCTGGTGTAGGATGCGGATGGAGAGGGAGGAGAAACAAGTTCAAGGCTGACTGCGAGGTAGGTAGATGTTCGGGTATGGCTATTCACTTGTAACTTGATCTAATGTTCATGAGGAGAGGAGGTGGTGGATGAGAAGAAGATGATGTTGGGGAAATAGTTTCCATATTAGTTCAGTTGATCCATTATGTCAATAGAACATACGGTAGGCTTAACAGAGTTGGTGACAGGGGAAATACCACATTTACCTCTTTATAGGCAGGGGCCGAATTAGACCTATGGTAAAGTGGGCTTTAGCCTGGGGCGTGAAAAAATATGCAGTATATAGTCTAGATATATTTAGCTCAGCCTGGGGTAGTATGTTAGCATTCAGCCCAGGTAGCCTGTCACTTTTTTCCAGCGCAGCCCATCACTTCGCGCGGCTTTGCTCGGCCCATTGTTTCACTTCCCCGCCCCCCCCGCCTCCCCCCTCCTCCCCTCCCGCCGCCCCTCCCGGCCTCCCCCCGCCCCCCTTCCCTCCCGCCTCACCTCCCCGCCGCCCCCTACCCCTCCCTCTCCCGGCCTCACCCTCCCCCCACCGCCGTCACCCCCTCCTCCTCCCTCCTCCACCGCCTCCTCCTCTCCCCACCGGCCCTCGCCTCCTCCCCTCCGGCCCTCCCCTGCCGCCTCGTCCCCCTCCCGGCCTCCCCTACTCCTCCGTCTCTCCCTGTGCCGATCCGCCGGCCCGCCTCCCTCCTCCCTGCATCCTCGCCGCCTCCTCCCGCCGGCCGCCTCCCTTCTCGTCATCGTCCGCCGCGCCGTCCGGGAAGATCGGCGACCGCCCGCACTGCCTCGCCAACTCGCCGATCTAGCGCCGCCCCATCTCAGATCTCCGCAGGACGACTTGCCGCTGGTGGGGTACAAGGCGCCGCCCGATCTCCTTGTGATTGATGTTGTTGTTATCTTATTAATGATGCGCCCTTTTGTGCCTACAGGTCAAGCTATCTGATTGTGGTTCGATTGAGAAGTATGTGTTACATTAGGAAGAAGTATGTGATTCTCTTCGATTAGAAGATAAATACCGAAATTCTTGGTGCTTCGATTGATAGTGGTATGTTAGTTTTCATTTGCATTACTGTCATCATGTAGAAATAAATTATGGAGTGATTCAAGGGTTATTTCTTGTTGTATATTGAAATATGATGAATAAACTACGATATATGCATGTATATATGCCTCAATTTAATTACAACTAACTAGGAAGTTTTGCTATTGTGAAGTATTAGAGTAGCTGGTCTGTTGGTGCATTCTAATATTTGTTTGTGTTTATATTACCCTCCTAAACAATCATCTAGAAATCGGAGAAGCACACACACATATATATCAACTCAATCCTAAAAGAACAAGTTTGAAAGATTGAGACAAAGCACATATGTCTTTCTAAAATGAAACAAGAAATTTGGTAGATGACTTCATGTGATAAGAACAATGGAAATACATTTAGGAGAGAGATATTTGAAAACAGACAAAGGTCTCTTACACTGTTGTTCTTGTATTTGAAAATAGACAAAGGTCTCTTACATTTAAGAACAATGGAAATTTACTGATGATTGATTGATCCTAGTTGTTCTTGTATTCTTGTTATCATGCCATGTTTTTCTTATTATGTTTTATGTTTATTTGTTTAGTATTGAACTCAAGTTTCATATCAGTAATGCAATTAGCTAATTATGATACACTTTTGTTATATCGTGACATGGGTACAAATTGACATTAGTTTTAGGTTGTTAGAATTCAGCCCAGGGCGTAACCAAATCCTGGTTTCGCCACTGTTTATAGGTAGACCTAAATAGAGATATTCATATAATACTAGATTAAAAAAATGATATGCTCGCCCCTATAAATAAAGAACCAAACAGGATTGTTGGTGCACTTTACCCTCTCATAGATATAAATATATACCTCCGAGCACCACAAGGGGGATGACTCAGATTTTCGGAAAAAGATATTTATATTCTAGGCAAGCATCTTATCTATGTTTTCCACGGTATCTATAACTCTAGACAGCCCCTTCGAGACCTCTCCAATAACCCTCTTAATTATTGTTTAGTCTGTAATTACCACAAAGCAAACTCCAAATATGGGTTGATCAGGTCATTCAACGCGCGCATGAATGCACGTGTTTGCAGAAGCAAGCACGCCGACACGCAACTGGCGCGCTGTACGAGCGGCGGTCAACTTCCACATGCACTCGGTAGGAGCGCAAGTTGTTCAAGTGGTGCTTTTTATATCCGAGCTAGCAACTGCGGCGATCGATCGATATCGGTGGTGATAGCAGCATTGCAAGTAGTTAGACAAGTACTCTGGCAGATATATGTCGGCGGTGATGATTCCGGCCGCAACTGCGGCGGCGCTGCTGGTGTTGCAGCTCTACTCGGCGGCAGCTCAGTTAGGAGGAGCAGGCCCGCCGCCGAGCTGCCCGACCAGCTGCGGCAACGTGAGCGTGCCGTACCCGTTCGGCATCAGCGACGGGTGCTACCGCCCGGGCTTCAATCTCACTTGCGACCGGACGCGTGCCCCCCCGCGGCTGCTCATCGGCGACGGCACCTTCCAAGTCCTGGAGATCTCCCTCGCCAACTACACGGTGCGCGTCATGAACAGCGCCGGCGCCGTGAACTTCACCTACGACGGGTCCGCCGACGGCAACGGCACCGGCACGTGGGGCGGCCTGATCGGCGCCGGCAGGGACAGCCCGTATGTCGTCTCGGAGCGGCGCAACCAGTTCGTCGTCACTGGGTGCAACGTCCAGGCCACGCTGCTCGGGGACGGCGGCAACGTCATCAGCGGCTGCTCCTCTTTCTGCTCCATCAACGACAGGTGGTCGGGCGCCGTGGCGACCTCCCCCGACGGCGCCGCTTGCTCCGGCATCGGCTGCTGCGAGACGTCCATCCCCATAGGCCGCCCCTCCTACGCAGTGCGGTTCAAGTGGCTGGACCTCAACCACGAGTTGGACGAAATGCTGCCGATCGCGGTGCGCATCGCCGAGCGGGGGTGGTTCGACGGAGTGTCCGCCGAGCTGCTCAAGCAGCTCAACAACTCAGCGAGGGACGCGGACGCCTTGTTACGGATGGCGGTTCCCATGGTGCTGGAGTGGGCGGTGGCGTCCGCCCCGGTGGTGCTGCCGAGGGTGGCGCAATTCGAAAACTCGACGTGCCCCAAGGACGCGGCCAGGAGCGAGTGCCGCAGCAGCCACAGCTCCTGCTGCAACGTCGCCGGCAACTACCGCAGCGGCTACGTGTGCCAGTGCCAGGACGGGTACCAGGGAAATCCTTACCTCACCGGCGGATACCAAGGTACGTACGCGACGCCACACCATGAGCTGTGCTTACGTCTTTGCAGTTGCTTCTGTTAAAGATAGCAGGTTACGTTAAAGATAGAAGTAGTGCTAAATGTGATTCTGTTGCCGTGCATGTCCCATGCACACGTACGTATACGTCCATGCACGCACGTGATATCGGCCACAGTCCCATGGACATGCACGATACAGCTAAAGATAGAATCTCTATAGATGGATAGAATTGGTTGTAATCCTTATATAGAGTTCTTTCCTTGTTCTCAAGTTTGTACTACCATATCCTCGTAAGCCACGCCCGGGGCTGTTCGGCATATAAGCAACACGCAGTGCGGCCTCCATGAGGGGTTGAAACGCTTCACCAAAATTCACATGGTATCAGAGCTTGCCTCTTCCACCTCATCATCCTCCACATAGATCAACAAATCAATGGCGTCTTCATCAACGACGACGACCACGGCTCTCGGCGGCAGCGTCTCCGAGAAGCTAACAAGGGAGAACTATCTCCTATGGAAGGCACAAATCCTTCCTGCTGTGCGTGGAGCGCAGCTTGCTGGATATCTAGATGGATCAGCCAAAGAACCTCCAAAGATGATCACCATCGAGCATGCTGACAAAAACAAGACGGACGAGATCAATCCAATGTACTCGATGGTGGCACAGACCAACAAAGTTCTTTCATATCTTCTAAATTCTGTATCCAAAGAAGTGCTAACTCAGGTGGTTGGCATGACAAGTGCCCGGGAGGTCTGGACTGCAGTTGAGACAATGTTCTCCTCTCAGCCACGATCTCGAATCAACAATCTAAGAATCCAGCTTGCAAACGCCGAGAAAGGGAACATGACAACGGCAGCCTACTTCGCAAAGATGAAGGCACTTGGTGACGAGCTTGCTGCGGCAAAAACCACCCAAGAAGACGAGATGGTGTCATACATACTAGCGGTCTCGACATCGACTATAACCCGCTAGTATCTGCAGCTGATGCAAGAACAGATCCTGTCACTCTCATAGATTTGTATGCACGATGGAAAACTTCGACATGCGCCAAGAGTGTACCACAACTCCAAGCAAGGTGGAAACTTTCATCCTCCGCCAATCTTTGCCATGCGAGGTCGTGGTGGCTTCACCGCGAGGCCGAGGAGGACCTCGTGGGCGAGGGGCCGCGTAATAATCGCGAGGGCGCATGTTCAGCGAGCAGTGGCGGAGGACGAGCTACTTCAACAAGGAGAAAATAGCAAAGGTAATTCTCGCCCTACATGCCAGATTTGCTCCAAGCAAGGGCATGTTGCTCTTGAGTGCTCGTGGAGATTCGAAGAAAACTACCAGCCCGAAGCAAAAATAGCCAATGTTGCCTATGGCGTCGACACAAATTGGTACATTGATTCAGGTGCTACGGATCACATCACCGGAGAACTAGAAAAGCTCACGGTGCGTGACAAATATCATGGGCAGGACCAAGTTCATGGCGCGAATGGCAAAGGTATGGAAATTAGGCATATTGGTAGTACTACTGTTCATACCCCTTCTCAGAATTTACATCTTAAAAATATCCTCCATGTTCCATGCGCCACCAAAAGTCTTGTATCTGCTCATCGTCTTGCAAAAGATAACAGTGCTTTCGTTGAAATTCATCCAAATTTCTTTTCTATAAAGGATCAGGCAACGAAGAAAATAATTTATCAAGGCAGATGTGAAGGAGGTCTCTATCCCCTTGCGCACCAGTCATCAAGTCCAAGGAAGCAAGTCTTCAGTACTGTCACACCCTCCATTGATAGATGGCACAGTCGTTTAGGTCACCCGTCCTTCTCTATAGTTCAACAAGTTCTTACCACAAATAAGCTTTCGTGTTCCAGTAAGCTCAGTCCTAGTTCTGTGTGTGATTCATGTCAAAAAGCCAAAAGTCATCAACTACCTTATCCCAAATCTACTAGTAGGTCTACAGCTCCCCTAGAACTTATTTTTTCAGATGTATGGGGGCCAGCTCCTAACTCAGTTGGCAAATATTCCTACTATGTAAGCTTTATTGATGACTATAGCAAATATACATGGATCTATCTTATTAAGAGAAAGTCTAATGTCTTCCAAGTCTTCCATAATTTTCAAAATCTTGTTGAGCGTAAACTTGGACGAAAAATTCTCGCTGTGCAATCTGATTGGGGAGGTGAGTATGAGAAGTTAAACTCTTTTTCAAAAGATTGGTGTGGCACATCATGTTTCTTGTCCTCACTCCCATCAGCAAAATGGCTCGGCTGAGCGTAAGCATAGATATATTGTTGAGGTTGGTCTTGCCCTCCTTGCACATGCATCCATGCCCTTAAAATTCTGGGATGAAGCTTTCCTTACTGCCACCAAACTAATCAATATCTTACCAAGTAAAGTTATTGATTTTCAAACTCCCGCTGAACGGTTATTTCATGAGAAACCTGATTATACTTCTCTCCGTATTTTTGGATGCGCTCACGCCAAATCTCGACCTTACAATAAACATAAACTTGCTTTTCGATCTCTACAATGCACTTTCCTAGGCTATAGTGCTCTACATAAAGGGTTTAAATGCCTAGATGTCTCTTCTGGTCGAGTTTACATATCACGAAATGTTATTTTTGATGAGTCTATCTTTCCCTTTGCTCAACTACATCCAAATGCTAGTGCTCTTCTCAGAAAAGAAATTCTTTTGCTTCCCAATTCTCTATATTTCCCAGCTTCATTTGATTCCGGGGGTGAGCAATGTACTAATCAAATGCCTAACAACAACCATACTAGTACATCTTCTGGTGCGCAGGTTATCTCTAGAAGAAACACTGAAGAAAATGCAGCAGAAATTCATGAAGACGATGCAGAAATTGGTGCAGCAAATTTGATTCCCAATGATGAATACAGTGATGGTGTGATCGACGTGCATGGCAATGTCGCGCATGGCGCAAATCTCCAGGATGATCTGCAAACCGTGTCTCATCAGTTATCTATTTTGGGCGTTGCTCCAATTAGTGCAACATCGCCGTTGAATTAGGAGGTGCTACGCCTCCTCCGGTCGAAGTGATTCGCAGTGTACTGCGCGGAGCATTCACTCGAACTACAACAAATAACTCCGAGGATCCTCCGTGCCACCAAGCTCACCGGCCATCTGCTCCTACACTTCACCACAAACAAGATCGCAAAGCTGTATCCAAAACCAAGAAAATTTATGATGGTACTATACCATATGGTTATGGCTTGCTATGTGTTACAGGGAACCAAGTAATTTGGGGAGGCACTTGATGATTCAAGATGGAAAATAGCAATAGATGATGAATATGAAGCTCTTATGAGGAATAAGACTTGGCATTTAGTTCCCGCCAAAGAAGGTAAAACATTATAGATTGCAAATGGGTGTACAGTAATCAAAAAGAGAGCAGATGGCAATCGTTGATAGATACAAAGCTCGACTAGTGGCAAAAGGATTTAAACAAAGGTATGGAATAGATTATGAAGATACTTTTAGTCCTCGTGTAAAATTGCCACTATTCGTCTTGTACTAGCTATAGCTGTTTCTAGAGGATGGTGTTTATGATAATTAGATGTACAGTAACGCTTTTACATGGTGTTCGAAGAGGAAGTATATATGAGACAACCCTCGGATATGAAGATCCCAAGAAACCTCTACATGTCTGCAAACTCGACAAAGCACTATATGGTCTAAAACAGGCCCCTAGAGCATGGTATGCCAGGTTGAGTGCAAAGCTTCAGAGTCTTGGATTTAGTACGTCAAAATCAGATATGTCTTTGTTTATATACAATAGAAAAGGTATAACCATGTTTGTTCTTATATGTGTTGACGATATCATAGTAACAAGCTCTTCTAGTGAAGCTATTGCAGCACTATTGAAAGATTTGAGTCATGATTTTGCTCTCAAGGACTTGGGAGATCTTCATTTTTTTTTGGGCATTGAGGTAAAGAAGAATCAGGATGATCTTGTATTGACGCAAGAAAGATATGCTTCTGATCTCTTAGCCCGTGTCAACATGCAAACTTGCAAGTCAGCTCCAACACCACTCTCTCAAACAGAGAAGCTATCAGCACAAGAAGGAGAGTTGTTGGGACCAGAGGACAGTACAAAATACAGAAGCATTGTCGGTGCATTACAGTATTTGACACTTACTCGTCCTGATCTTGCCTTTTCAGTAAATAAAGTATGTCAATTTCTGCATGCACCCACTACAGCACACTGGACAGCAGTTAAACGAATTCTGAGATATGTTAAAGGTTCAATAAATACTGGTTTAACTTTTCAGAAGTCATCTTCTTCCTTAATCAGTGCATTCACTGATGCTGATTGGGCAGGTTGCCTAGATGATAGAAAATCAACAGGTGGTTTTGCAATATTCTTGGGTCCTAACCTTATTTCCTGGAGTGCTAGAAAGCAGCAACAGTATCCAGATCTAGCACAGAAGCTGAATACAAAGCCTTGGCAAATGCTACAGCTGAAATAATTTGGATTGAGTCCTTATTGGCTGAGCTCGGTTTTGAAAGACGAGAAGTCTCGTGTTTATGGTGTGACAACTTGGGTGCCACATACTTATCAGCTAATCCCGTGTTTCATGCAAGAGCAAAGCACATTGAAATTGATTTTCATTTTGTCAGAGATAGAGTTGCTAAGAAGCTTTTGGATATCAGATTTATCTCCTCTAAAGACCAAGTCGCAGATGGATTCACTAAAGCACTCTCCGTTCGAAATTTGGAAGATTTTAAACACAATCTCAACTTGGCAAAGTTGTGATTGAAGGAGGGTGTTAAAGATAGCAGGTTACGTTAAAGATAGAAGTAGTGCTAAATGTGATTCTGTTGCCGTGCATGTCCCATGCACACGTACGTATACGTCCATGCACGTACGTATACGGCTACAGTCCCATGGACATGCACGTATACAGCTAAAGATAGAATCTCTATAGATGGATAGAATTGGTTGTAATCCTTATATAGAGTTCTTTCCTTGTTCTCAAGTTTGTACTACCATATCCTGTAAGCCACGCCGTGGGGCTGTTCCTGGCATATAAGCAACACGCAGCTGCGGCCTCCATGAGGGGTTGAAACGCTTCACCAAAATTCACAGCTTCAACCGTGGCCGCTGTTCGTTTCAGATATCAATGAGTGCGCGCTCCCGGAGAAATGCTTCGGCGACTGCACAAACACGCCCGGAGGATACGTGTGCCGGTGTCCGCGCGATGCTCGTGGTAATCCCTACGTCAGAGACGGCTGCGTCAAATCTTCTGTAGGTGAGCAAAGCACCACTGAGCTTACTTGCCTGCCCTGAATATTGACTCATGTAGATTGCACAATATCAAAATGGCCTTTTGGCTTCAGCTTCCGAAAAGCTTAATGTGGTGAAGCTCCATGAATATTGACTCATGTAGATTGCACAATATCACAATACCACTGAGATTTGACTTCTCTAAGCAACTTCGGAAGCCGCTTCTCTAAACGTCTTCTCGAGTCCGTTGCCATGTGTACCGCTCGTATGAGCGTCTCCACTATCCACCACCATCTCAAAAAATGCACCCAAAAGCATCAGCCACCGCAGCTATTTTGATCGGGGCTAAAACTTGTCCTTACTAACTAGCTAGCATCACTACTCTGACTGTATTGCCAAATCTTTTCGTAAGACTGCTTTTCTCATAGAGACACAGTACCCGTTCAACACACGCAAAGAAGATCATGATGAGCACTATACTAGCTCTTAAATCTTTCTAGTGCATTCCATATCCTAAACTGTGGCAAGTACATTTAGAAGTAGTGGCACCAGCTGTTCTACCTGACAACGAAAACTCCTCCTCTCTCATTTTTTTTCAGGTTTAAGTGTTGGCATAGGAGTCGGCAGTGGCAGCGGCCTTTTGTTCCTGGTACTTGGTGCCACCTTTGTAACCCGAAAGTTAAAGCATCGGAGGGCAAAAATGCTGAGACAGAGGTTCTTCAAGCAGAACCGTGGACACCTGCTGCAGCAATTGGTATCCCAAAAGGCAGACATCGCTGAGAGGATGATCATCCCCTTGGGAGAGCTGGAGAAGGCAACAAACAATTTTGACAAAGCTCGTGAGCTTGGTGGAGGAGGGCACGGTACCGTATACAAAGGGATCCTGGAAGACCTGCATGTTGTGGCAATCAAGAAATCCAAGGTAGCGATCCAGAGAGAGATCGACGAGTTCATAAATGAGGTAGCCATTCTCTCGCAAATCAACCATCGGAATGTGGTGAAGCTTTACGGAACCCTGAGACAGAGGTGCCACTGCTGGTGTATGAGTTCATCTCGAATGGAACCCTTTACCATCATCTTCATGTCGAAGGGCCAACATCATTGCCCTAGGAGGGCAGGTTGAGAATTGCAACTGAAACCGCTAGAGCTCTCGCTTACCTTCACTCGGCCGTGTCATTCCCTATAATTCATAGGGACATCAAGTCTCATAACATTCTATTAGATGGCGCATTGACGACGAAGGTATCCGACTTTGGAGCTTCAAGGTGCATCCCAGCTGATCAAACAGGGATCACAACCGCTATTCAAGGAACACTGGGGTATCTAGATCCCATGTACTACTATACAGGACGACTCACTGAGAAGAGCGATGTTTACAGCTTCGGTGTCGTTCTTATAGAGTTGCTCACCAGGAAGAAACCATATTCATATAGATCATCCGAGGATGCTAGTCTTGTCGCACATTTCACTGATCTGCTTGCAGAAGGCAACTTGCTTAGTATACTAGATCCTCAAGTCGTGGAGGAGGGAGGCAAAGAAGTTGAAGAAGTAGCTGTGTTAGCAGCGGTATGCGTAAAACTGAATGCAGAGGACCGACCAACCATGAGACAAGTGGAGATGACACTTGAGAGCCTTAGAGCATCACAAGAACACGATGTGCTGCATAATATAGTTGCAGAGAGATCCGAGGGGAATCATAATGCAGTAAATTATCCAACAAACGAGGGTAGAAGCAGAGAGGAATCAAGTAGGCAATATAGTTTGGAAGAAGAATTCTTGCTATCAGCAAGGTACCCCCGGTAGTGATATCTTTATGCGAGTTGAAGTAACAAGATACAAGTGTTGCACAGCTAACAAGATTGTTATGCATTCAGTAATAGTAGAGAGGTGCTTGTCTTTTGATTCCTTTTTTTTTTACCACATTAGCCTGAACATGGAGGGTTTGATTTGCCCGGTTTCCAATTTATTTTTGTATACCATTCTTCTTAGAGTAGTACTTCTATACTTTTCTCTCTAACAAAAGTAGCACTAATCTCAAAGCAAATAAAGAGATAAGTAACATCTGTTCACCATTCGTCATGCTTTAAAAATTATGCAAATCACCGTTAAGGAAAATATTGAAGCACCTCTCTTCTTCTTAACTTCTTACAGAAATTTTATTGCATATTATTGTTTTGTTGGAAGATGAACTGAACTATTGAGGCACCATTCTTTTCGGCTTTTCAACTGACTTTTGGCTTTAGCTTCTTTTAGTAATCATTATTTATTAGACTAGTCAGCCGTAGCCCAAAAGAACAGAGCATGAGTTTCATGCACCAATAAGTTCACCTAAAAACTTAAATTATTGAGGAAATGTGGGCAATATATTCATATTTTAACACTCTCACAAAGATTTTATAAATACAATGTGCATTCACAATGTTAAAGTCATTATACAAGAGTATATTTTAATTCTATTATGATTTGTTTTTAACTAATAATTATACCTCAGACTAAGGGAAAAGTTTGTAGATTGAGGAAATCATTGTATAGACTTAAACAATCTCCGAGAGTATGGTTTGATCGATTTTGTCATACTATGTGTAGTATGGGCTACATGCAGTGTAATGGGGATTACACTATGTTTTATCCCCACTTAGGAGATCACTCCACAATCCTTGTGGTGTATGTGGATGACATCATCATTACAAGAGATGATGCTGTCAAGATGTCACAACTAAAGGAGAGACTGAGAAAAGAGTTTGAGGTTAAGATTTAGGCTAGCTGAGGTACTTCCTAGGCATTGAAATCGTGAGGTTCCCCAAAGGGATAGTTCTCTCACAACGAAAGTATGTCATGGATCTCCTCAGTGATACAGGAATGCTTAGATGCTGAGTTATTATAACCCCAATTGATCAAGACCATAAGTTTTGCGCCCAGTCAGGAGATCCAGTTGATAAGGAGAGCTACTAAAGGCTTGTTGACCGTCTTATTTACTTGTGTCACACAAGGCATGATATCTCCTATGCAGTGAGTGTTGTGAACCGCTATATGTATGATCTTAGGAGTGGACATCTAGAAGCAACTCATCGAATCCTCTATGATATCTAAAGGGAAGTCCCGGAGAAAATATATGGTTTAAAAGAAATAATCACTTGAATGTCGATGGCTATTATGATGCCGATTGGACTAACTGTCTTGATGATAGGAGATCAACATTAGGGTAGTGTGTCTTTGTGGGGGGGGGGGAGGGGGGAGATTTAGTATTCTGGAGAAGCAAGAAGCAATCGGTGGTGTCCCGATTAATATCCGAGGTAGAATATAGATCTATGACAATGTGTTTGTGTGAAATACTATGAATGAAAGGTCTTCTATCAAAGTTGATATTACTAATAGATGGACCATTAAAGCCTACATCCTTATGTATATGTAATGTGTAGCAATACACCTGTGAATAAATCAATACAAAACTCGAAGTTCTATATAGACCCTATGTACTATCACACTGGACGACTCACGGAGAAAGTGATGTATACACAGCTTTGGGGTTATTCTTGTCGAATTGCTCACCCGGAAGAAGCCATTTTTGTAATTGTCCTCCGAAGGTGGTGCGGGGCTTGTTGAACATTTTGTCACTTTGCTTACTGAAAGGCTATTTGGTCGAGATACTAGATCCACAAGTTGTGGAGAGGGTGGAGAAGACATCGAAGAAGTTGCAACAATAGCAGCAGCATGTGTAAAATTAAGAGAAGACCGACCCACCATGAGGCAAGTGGAGATGGCACTTGAAGGTCTCAAAGCCTCTACGGGGTATCATGGATTATTCATCAACCATAGAAGGGAGGAGTTGTGAGGAATCAAGTAGGCAATGTAGTTTGGAGGAAGAATTTTTGTTGTCTGCAATGTATCACACAGGTGGGCTCAAGGGTTTAGGACCCGCTCAGTCGGGCTTCCAATCGTCGCGATCGGCTGCTGTTCGGCGTTAGGTGAGCATTGTGCACTATTTTATCATTTTCTGTTTTTTTTGTTTTTTTGAATTTTTGAGTTTTGTTTTTTCCTGTATTCCTTTGCATTGTCCGCTCTAGATTAGCGTGCCGTTTTTATTTTTTACTTTTTTAAATTTAATTATGTCCAATAAGTCAACTCAGCTATAGTAAAAAAAAATTAGTCTGCTATAGTAAAATTTTAGCAAAAATCAAAAGTCATTGCTATTTCGAACGCCCCCTTAGTCTTCTGGTATTTTATAGGTCCTACTTTCTATAACCATAAAAGTTGTGTCACAAAATCTATAGCTTTGCACCAACCATGCAACAGAGAAGATGCGAGGAGTTCAAGATGAATTCTCTTGTGTTTGTTATGATCGTCGTATTGCTGTTGCCATTTGTGTTGGATGCAACCTCAGTGAAGACAATTCTCTACCTTTCTTTATATATGGATATTCATTATCAACTGGTACCCGCTAAACTTCACTGAAAGTAAAAAAAAACAAATAACTAAAACGATCGATGTTGCCTACTTTTTTGCTAATAGATTTTGAGAACCGACTTTTCCAATTCCCTCTCGACTATCGACTCTTGAGTTGGCTCTGACTATGTTGGGCCTTTGACCACGAGCTCAGTTATTAACCATGCTAATTTAATCCCGCTAAATAAACAATGCTAATTTATGGGGTGATCGTTTCAGCTTCTAAAAACTTCAGCTTCTAGCTTCAGCTTTTTTTTCACTATTCACTACACTATCCACTAACTCAGCTACAGTGTTTTTCAGCCAGCTACAGTGTTTTTTCAGCCAAAAGCCAAAAGCCATCGCTATTCCGATCACCCCCTTAATCGGGCCGTAGTAATGCGCAAATGGGCCATGCGTAGAGCATGGACAACGACTCGCTAAAGCAAGCCAGGCGCGAAGAATATTGCAGACGCGTACGCACGCAAATCGAGACAGCTTTGTTTTGACAAATCGAAAATTCAGATTATTGTAGCTTCTAGGCTCCGCTACTTTAGCTTATGGTTTTTTCTGGCTTTCACCTTATTTATCTCAGTTATTAACCTCATTTCTATATATTCCAACTTATTGATGACATCATATGTGTTATATATTCCAATACGTTCCACGCATACTTCCTAAATGTTCAATCACAAATCTTTTGAATTGGTTAGAAAGAATGAACTAGGTGTGTGTTAGATATTCCGATAGATAAAATAAAATATTTCACACATTTGATTTAAATATTTCAACAGTTCGTTGGTGATGTTTCAATGGAATCAAGATTATTAGTGGAACAAATTTAAAATTTTTATGGAACAATTTAAGACTATTAGTGGAACAACTAAAAATTAGCGGAACATTTCAAAAGTGTCCATAGAACGATTCAACTATTAGTGGAACAAACAAAACTGCTCATAGAACGAATTCAATATTACAAGTGGAGGAAATAAAAAACATATTAAGACAACAAATAAAATATGCTAGTGAAATAAATTCAAGACTATTAGTGAAAACAGATAAAAAATATTGATAGAACAAATAAAAAAATAAGTCGAGCAAATAAGAAATGAACACGAGGAACGGCAAGAAAAGACCTACTACAACCTTAGGCAAAATGCTTACAATGCAAAGGAAAATTCAAAGAAAAATATATATAGGGTATTTAAGGCCATTCCATAGTGCAGGAACTGATAACTGATAAGAGCCCGCGAAACATTGCAAAAATACAAATTTAGGGCGCTCGTTTTAGTGATGGTTTCTGGTTTTGGCTGAAATTTCACTGTAGCTGGCTTTTTTTTTACTGTAGCTGATTTGACTTTTTGGGCATAATTACTTTTAAAAAAATGTAAAAAAAGAAAAAACATGTTAACCCATTAGAGACAATACAAAGGAACACGGGGAAAAAAGAAAATACAAAAAAGGCTAAAATATCTAAAAAAATTCAGAAAAAGACGAAATACTGAATAGTGAAAAAAAGCTAAAGCTAGAAGCTAAAACCGAAAAAAAAAAGCTAACTTGAGCGGGGCAGAGCGAAGATCAGTGTTTTCTTTTCTGCAAAAGTAGTAGTCAGTGCATCGTCAATGCAACTACTCTCTAAATGAAAAGAAAAAAGAGTTAATGCTCCTCAGGACACGTTGGTCTATGTCCCCCTTCGAGTATGTATAAATAATATAATATCAGCTATCTATAGATTTTATCATATAAAATATAAAATAATATAAAAGAGAGAGAGTATAAAAAATTAGACTATCTCTCGTAAATAGTCGATTGTAACACGAGAAATAACTTATATTGTGTCATAAAAAAGCTATCTATAAAAATATATAAAAAATAATCTATTATAGAAACTATCTTTAATGTTGTTTGTTGGTGATACGAATAATATTATAGCCGGCTATTGTCAACTGATTTTTCAGACCGACTGTCTGACTTTCGTGCTGTCTGTAAGTGATATGAATAATATTATAGCCGGCTGGTGTCAACTGATTTTTCAGACGGACTGCCTGACTTTCGCAAAGCAGAGCTGTCTGATGGCTTCAGTACTCTAGTTACACAAGTAATTGAACAGTCTAGTCTTTGTCTGGGTCTATCATATCAACAATGTGAGCTTCCAGGCAACCAGGTAAGTTCTATGGCAGAGGGCAATGTCCAGATGGGTTCACATTTATGCCAATGACGACGTAGAATTCACGGTGACCCGCACAAAAGGAATGGGGCTTTGTGAAATCCTCCACAGGACTCTGAGTAATTGTGACATGTGGCCCTGCCAATTCATGTTATATTCTTGTTCAACGTTTTACATATAAATTCTGCTGAAACACGCATCTGGATGCATTTCGTCTTCTTTTCCCCATTATTCTTTCATAATTCTTGGGTGTGTTAATTGATAGATTAACAAAGCACACCAATAAACCAGAAAGTAAAATGGTACATAGTCACATCTCCTGATCAAGACAACGATGTATTATAGTACACGGGAAAATGAGCACAGGCACGCTCTTGTTTAACATTATTTGTGCACGTCATAACATAAAAATGGGCACTTTAGCATTGGAATGTAGTACTAATTTTCTTTGATTAACTTGTTTCTGAGTCTTACAGTTTTGAGTCAATCTGATCGCTAGCTATTCCTTTGTGATTGTGATTCACAGCCAGGCAGCCATATACAGAGTGGGTTTTTTTGAGTTAAGACTTATGATTTATGACTGTAGTTTTTGAATTCTGGTCTGTTCGTGAGAGCCAGTACACAAAGAGAAATAATTACATGCAATTTTGACCATTACAGTTTGTACTATAATTTACGTATAGACACCATCTTAAAAAACGCATTATTTAACGGCGCATTACTGTTCATCCGTACATAAAGCTATAAATACTTTAGAACACAGCCATATACCTTAATTATACCAAAGATTAATTTACAATGTTTCATATGGTTTCAAAAATGTTTTTTGGTATGTATGTGTTATCATTGGCCTAGGAGTTGGTAGGTTGCAGGGCTTATATTATCGGTGCTTGGTGTTACATTTCTAAACCGTAGGCACGAAGGAAGAAAAAGCTTAAAGAAAGATTCTTGAGGCAAAGCCACGGGCAATTGATTCTACAAATGGTGAATCCACGCGCGCAAGCTACATAGCGCGGCCACCGGGCGCGCGAGCCCGCCCGACGCGGTCCCCGACTGCGCAAGCACGACACTGTTTTTTAAGGAAAATAATTGTACTAATTTTGTGATTTTTGTAGGAATAGAATTTTTTTTAGAAAAAATTGTACAAATTGTTAGGCATAGAAAATGAGGTGCAAAAAATAAAATTGATTTCGTGAAGAGCCATAACATGTTACAACGATCATAAAATGTTACCGTGAGTCTAATAGATTTCGTAACCTTCACAACATACGAAAATCACAAACGGACCAACCTACTTTGTCTACCCTTTTATTTCCAAAAAAACAATAACAACCTATAAACAAGATTTCGTACATGTATTGTATACAATAATTGCTCTTTATTCCCGCGTAATTATTTCCATCAGATCAATTTAAAACTTTTACTATTATTTTTTAAATCAGTGAACCGGTGCACGACTTATCGACGTGTTATCCACCGGTTGAACGAAGGTATATTACTGTAATTTCGAACAAAAACGCATTATTTCAAAAAAAAACATGCTGCGACGTTCCACAAAATCAATTTTATTTTTTGCACCTCATTTTCTATACCTCCACAAAAACGTGGGCCGCGCTTGGAGATCTGGCGAGCCGGGTTACCGTGCCAGCACGCCACTTCTGGTGTTTCGTGTGAGCGGAGGTCAACCCTGGGAATTCTTGGACGCTGGGGGCCAATTATACCCCTGGGAGTTCACAAAATGGTAGCTCAAAGGGCAGATATTGCTGAAAGAATGATTATCACTTTGGAAGGCCACCAACAACTTATACAAAGCTCATGAGTTTGGTGGCGAAGGGAATTTTATCAAGCCTACATGTTGTTGCTATCAAGAAATCAAAGATCGTGATACAAAGAGAAATCGAATAGTTGACTAATATAAGCTTTCAATTCTCTCTCAGGTCAATCGTAGAAATATTGTGAAACTACTTGGATGCTGCCTTGAGACAGGAGTTCCACTATATTAGGTGCAGCTCACGACAGCGATGGCGTCCAGCAGCTCCTGCTGCGCGACGGGCTTTTGGGGGACTCTAGCAAATTTGTCGTTATTTGTTTTTTTGTATTTTTGTGTTTTATTTTTTTTCTTGTATTCCTTTATATTATACGTGATACGTTAGCATGTCGTTTTTATTTTTATACTAGTAGAGTGCCCGTGCGTTGCAACGGATATTAAATAAATAAGACAACAGGTTCTAAACTCATATTATTTGGTTTATATATTTTAGATCATAGTATCACGAATCATCTACTTAATTAAGCTTCGTTCCAACGGACATGCATTAAACAGACAGGTCATACTAAAGATGGTTTTCAAAATTGAAGTCTAGCCCCTCTAAAGACACCGTTAAATTTAAGATTATCTTTAGAATACAATATATTAAATTGTTATCATCGTAAAGACCCCATGACGAATAGTGATTAAAACCAAACCCTTGCGGACTCCTCACTTCCTCTACCTCCTTATATCAGTTACTTGCGTTGGCTTCCGACAACTCTGGCACCGCGGAATCTTAGGCGACACGACCGTCTTCCTCGGCTCCAATGGCTTCGCCACCATCTCCGACAACGAAGGCCAATGCCAACCCATTATTTTATCGACAGTCCTTTAATCAAGCAATCCTTTACAAACATGAATATTATTGTGAGTGAAGCATTATAGAACAAACATCACATACAAGTCGGCTCCTCTTTGCTTGTGAGTGTGTTTCTTTTGTATGAAAATTGGGGAAGAGCGCTTTGAAGGTTGCTAAAGGGGGTGCTCATTTCGGCTTCTAAAAGCTTCAGCTTTTTTTTCACTATTCACTACACTATCCACTAACTCAGCTACAGTAAAAAAAAGCCAGGTACAGTGAAAAAAAAGCCAAAAGCCATCGCTAAAATGATCACCCCCAAAGTATCCTCCTCCATATATCTCACCGTATAACATAGATAGGGACATCACGTCAGTAGCCTAATGCCTTCAACATCACCCTACCTCCTCGGGAGTTAGTGGGCACCTACCTTCCTTCTTCCTTTCTCGTGGTTGGTGTGCAAATGAAGAAACACAACAAGTTGTCAATACACAACTTTAGCTCACTAAGTTCTTGCTAAATGATACTGCTCATACATGCAAGGTTTTCCATCGCTATAATTGAACCTAGTTCTCTCCTCTCCTTTTCTCCACCACCATAATAACACCCGAAAAGGCAAGCATATCAAGTTCAAATCGCCATCGTAAGAAAACATATCTTGATCAAGAAACAAAAACATAATGATATAATATGCTGCAGCATTATAATGATATAATTAATTAGCCTTCATAATTTTGTTGCTCCAATATAATTTTAATTAAGTGCAAAAGGAAATGGATGGAGTGAAAGGCAACTCAATTAGTAAATTATAATGGCATTAGCTGCATTTTGGATAACTAAAAGTCAATGCTTCATTGTGTACCAACAGAATGGATGAAGGGAACATCTTGAAACTCTTGAATGGTGAAACAAGGGTGTTGTCACGACCCAGGGGTAAGGACCTCAAGGTGTAACTATGGTTGGTGGGGCTTCACCCTGCCCTCGTTGGACCGGTGCCATGGCTCAATGGTGGGTGGCGGTGGTGATAAGAGAGAAGAGCAATGCGCAGGGGTAGGGCGCATAGGGCTCTGTGAAGGGATAGAAAGTAATAAGAGGAGAGTTTAGGATAACTTCTTGCTTAACTTGATAATGATCTGCCGACTCTCAAGTAGAGATGGCAGGTGCTCAGGAGAAAGTTTGAGACCATCAACGGATCAAGAGTCTTTATCATTACAACCGAGTAGTCTAAGCAGATAGTGGTGTTATGTGTCACTCATATATTTTGAGAGAGGTCGGGCCCAAACTTAAGGCAAAGATATTTTATGCATTGCCCAAAATTTTTACTTGCTAGATAAAACACACACACACTAAGGATCATTACATGTACTTGCAAACAAAAACCGAGGAGTGAATCGAATGTAAACTTTGAACAAAGGAAATATGCAGATCAAGGGCGGCTTCAACTAAGGGTACCTCGGATGAAGAGCAATGAAATATCGCTCTTCTCCCACATTCGTTGCATTAGCTTTTCACCCAATTCTTGTATTGGGTTAGTAAATCTCAAAGCATGATAATTGACTCTGCAACGCAGTTTTTGCAGGTCAGTGTCCAACTTATTTGAGAGCCTATAATCACAGGAAGGAAGTAAAATAAGCTATGTGACTGAGAATTTTTATGAATGCAAAATCGCTCAAAAAAAACCTCAGCCACAAAAACATGCTGAAACATAAATCAAAGTACACACAGAAGCATAAAAAAAGTAAATGCACAAATAAATTACAAAACAAACAGAGTGCAAGCATTATTGACAAATACCCCTACATAGATAAATTTGGCTAAAAAAAGATAAATTCGGCAAAAGCAATAATAGAAATAATTGGCCATCAAAAAATCAGGTCAAGTAACTGGTCAGTAAATGTAAAGAATATATATAATAAATGCATAATTGAATTCAAATATGTTAACACGTTGTGGGTGGCAAAAAACTAAGGATAATTTCATATAAAAATAATGTATCCCAGTAACAAGGATTTCTACAAAGCCACAGGAACACAACTTACATGTTTCTTCGTATGTGTAAGACACAGTTCAAGTAACATCGCGGAGTGCATTTTCGGGAACACGATTTTATAAGGTCGTACAACTTTACCTCCTTTTTCTGGAGGTTCTTTTATAATTTTGACATCCTTCGCAAGAAATGAAATGAACCAGTCGATATCAAAATAAGAAACTTCAGAGGAGGCGAGGCTACTTACAGATCACACTCAACAAGAACTGCTTGCTTGGATCCTTGTCAACAAGAAACTTCGAAAAATCACCACAAGTTCGCTACAAAAGATGATGCCCAGATAATTGCGCGTGCATGCAGATAATCGCGCTAACTAAATTGACACAACAAGTTTATTTTGCTAACAGTGGCGGCGTTGGGGGAGAAGGAGGCTCCAAATCCGCCGGTGGAAGCGGCGGTGGAGCAGGCCGTCGATGGGTGCCGACGAGGAGTTGCAGCCACGGTGAGGCAATGGGGGTAGGGGCCGAGAGAGGAGCGGATGCACACCGGGAGTACGGCCATCACCGGATCTAGGGAGGGGTCAGCGGGCGGCGGCGTGGGGTGGAGAGGAGGAGGAGGCGGCGGCGGAGCGGATGGGTGGGGAGGAGGAGGCGCGGAGGCGCGGAGGGGTGGGGGGAGGAGGATGCGGCGGGAGCGCGGGCTGGCGAGGAGGGTGGGGCGCGGAGGAGGGGCGGGTGGGGGGAGGCGGAGGTGGTGAGGGCGGAGGGGTGGGGAGGAGGAGGCGGCGGAGCGCGGCCGGCGAGGAGGTGGGGCGCGGAGGAGGCGGCGGTGCGGGGAGGCGGAGGTGGTGAGGCGGAGGGGGGGGGAGGAGGAGGCGCGGGAGCGCGGCCGAGAGGAGGGTGGGGCGCGGAGGAGTGGCGGCGGTGGGGGCGGAGGTGGTGAGGCGAGGGAGGCGAGAGGCGAGGGCGGCGCGGCGGCAGAGGAGGGAGCGGAGGAGCGATGGAGAGGAAGAAACGAGGTGGCCGCACGGGAAAAATGGAGAGGGAGCGGAGGAGCAATGGAGAGGAAGAAACGAGGTGGCCGCACGGAAAAAAATGGATGTGGAGCGTAGAGAGCGGAAGGAGTTGGTGTGGAAGGAGTTGGTGCCGAAGGAAACTGGGTGGTTCGGATTTAATATTGTAATTAGATCGAATGGTTGAGAAGAGAGAAGTGACGACGGGTCAACCACCAACTCCTTCTTTTATAATAGTAAAGATACTTTAATTCCCGATAGCATGATCCATTACTTGTATAATATTGTATGTGGACTATGACGGATTTTATATAAAATACATATTACTTTGACTAATAATTACTTATCACGTAATAAAACTTAGATGGTTGATAACCTTATGTGAGCTATATTATAATGCTCTTTTTAGAATAATTCCTAGATGACTTTCATCATATTATCATTTTCCCTTCGCCCCATATCAGGAATTATACTTTTCATTCTTCATCTTAGCAAATTCTTTCACCTATCATAACTTTATCTTAGCCTTCATTTAGTTACTTTAATCTCTTAACCATATGATTTGTTGAAAATATAATGGTTACCTGACCTGAGATTACCTACATATAGGAGAGATTGCCACTCATCTAGTACGTATGGAGGACCGTATGTTTTCGTTACTCAGAATATTACACCTCGTATATGGTTATATAGTTAAGGACAGTGACGTGTCTGATTATTCTCGTATAATCGGGTATATGGGAAGCAATCGTCAGTGTCATTTGTCATAACTTGCTAAATAACAATTCTCTTTAATCCCACCGTTCCTATTATCCCTATCTCCAATCTTTATCAGTACTTCCAGTAACCTAGTTTCATTGCCTTAACCTGTGTTGATTACTTGCTTGCATTACTTGTTTTTTACACACCTTGCTTGCGACCATTGTTGGGTACTTGCTGATATTTTCAAATATCACGCTTGCTTTTTTTCATTCTCAGGTAAAATGCTAGTGGAGTGATAGCAACATGCATAGGTGGGAGCACTCGAGTTTTCAGTATCGTGGCTTGCTACTATTTAGGTTATCTTATTTATTCCTCATTTGGTTAGAAGTGGACCGATCCCATGTTTCAAGTATTTATTTCAGCTTTTGCTGATTCTCTAATAAATTGCTAATAAATTTTTAATTCTTTGTGATTCCTATTGTTGCTCTTATTTATAATTTGACGATGATGTTTTACATTAGTATCTTATATTGATACGTGAGGTGTTACAATCTAACTGTGAAGTTATCAGGCTTTGGAGCTTCGAGGTACATTCCAATTGATTAAACAAGGGTAGACACAGTTGTGCAAGGAACATTGGGATCCTTGGACCCTGCGTACTATAGCACCGGACACCTTAGCGAGAAAAGTGATGTGTCTAGCTTCGGTGTGATTCTTAAAGAGTTACTACTTATTAGGAAGAAGCCCGTCTCCTATAGATCCCCTCAAGGTTATCGTCTTATGAAACATTTTGTTAATGTAATCTCAGAAGGCAACTTAGTTCACGTACTGGATCCACAAGTCGTTGAGGGAGATGTCGTCGTTCAAAGTGTTGGTTTCCGGAAAATTATTTCCGGCGATTCTGAATGCCCAAGTTGAACCGAGAAATGTCTTTGCAAGAAAAAACTTCTCCTATGTACCATTTACTGCTGACTGAAGAAGCGGTCACACGATCATGCTGGTACACTATTAAGTATGGTTATGAATCGATGAGAAATGCAATGCAGCGGGATCGATGAAGGCCACGATGATGATTTCTGCAGCTACTGCGGCGGCGTTACTATTGTTGCAGCTCTGCTCGGCGGCGGCTCAGCCGCCGAGCTGCCCGACCAGCTGCGGCGGCGTGAGCGTGCCGTACCCGTTCGGCATCGGCGATGGCTGCTACCACTCGGCAGGGTTCAACCTCACCTGCGACCGCTCGCACCAGCCCCCCAGGCTGCTTCTGGGCAACGGCGGCACCCGCTACGTAGTCACCAACATCTCCCTCCCGGACGCCACCGTGCGCGTCAGCGGCCCCGGCGCAATAGAGATCCACTACTACAACGGGACCCTTGACGGCAGCGGCAGGTGGGGCGGCATCGGTGAGCACGTCGACGGCAGCCCCTACATCCTGTCCAAGAGGTACAACCAGTTCACCCTCACCGGGTGCAACGTCCTGGCCACGCTTCTCGGCAACTTCACCAACATCATCACCGGCTGCTCCTCCTTCTGCCCCATGACCGACACCTGGTCCGGCGCAGTCACGAGCTCCAACGGCTCGGCAGCCGGCTCCACGTGCTCCGGCATCCGCTGCTGCCAGACGCCCATTCCCATCGGCCGCACCTCCTACCTCATGCGGATCAAGCAGCTGGACATGGCGTACTACGGCAAGGTGCCCACGGCGGTGATCGTCGCCGAGCAGGGGTGGTTCGACGGCGTCTCCGCCGAGCTTCTCAACGGCTCGGTGAGCGTCCCCAAGGCGGTTCCCCTGGTGCTGGAGTGGGCGATCGCGTCCGTGCCGCTGGTGGTGCCCAGGGTGGACGCCAACTCGACGTGTCCCAAGGACGCGGCCAGCAGCGCGTGCCGCAGCGGTTACAGCTCCTGCCACGACGTGAGCAGTAACTACCGCATCGGCTACGTGTGCCGGTGCTGGGATGGCTACGACGGCAACCCTTACCTCACCGACGGATGCCAAGGTGCGTGTCATCTCTGTACACAGCACCATTAATTTCAGTTAGTAAAGCTCGCGTTTTCAATTGCTAATATTGGTTCGCTTGACCAGATATCGACGAGTGCGCGCTCCCGGACAAGTGCTTCGGCGAGTGCACAAACACGCCCGGAGCGTACCTGTGCCGGTGCCCGCGCGCAGCTCGTGGTAATCCCTACGTCAGAGATGGCTGCGTCAAGTCTTCTCTAGGTGAGAAGAGCACCACTGAGCTTACTGCCATTATCGATGCCTGCAGATTGCAGAGCAGTCGATCAATCTACTTTTCCATTCAGAAAATTGCCTGTCATATGTTGTAAATATTACGGTATAAGCATATATTTAGATTTAATTCTAGTATATTTAATAATAACACAAACAAGATATGAAAAGCATATCAATGACTTAATTAACATATAAACATATGAACCTTTAAAGTCATTTGAATAGAAACATATGCTTAACATATAAACATATGAACCTTTAAAGTCATTTGAATAGAAACATATGCTTAACATATATACATATGAACCTTTAAAGTTATTTGAATAGAAACATATGCTTAACATATATATCATGTAAGAGTCTAAATTTAGCATATACTTATGCAAACAATTAAAGTCATTGTATCTGAATGCTGATATAAACATAAACATAACATGTATAACCAAATTTAACATGTTATTAAGATTTTGAATGTTCCATATTTCTCTCAAAATGATGGTTGCACAAGATTTGGTCTTGGTCGTCTTTGCACTGTATTTCATATGACATCAAGTATATATGACATTTTTAGATCAGATCTTGAGCTCAACAAATACTTGTTATCTTAAACTGAAAATAAATTATTAAGTCTACCTTGCCATGTAAGAAAGCATCATACTCACACTATCATTCTTTTACATGAACTAATAGATTGAAGTTAGATACCAAAATCAAAAATCAACTACAAAGACTGAAAACTGATTACTGTCAACTAAAATTAGATGCTGCAGATGGCAACAAGAATTACAAGATGGTTTGTCTAAGCTGAGCATGAAAGTTACAAGTAGTCTAACAACTTAAGATCTACCTAAATTAAAACCCATATATATATACATATATACATACATACATACATACATACATATATATATATATATATATATATATATATATATATATATATATATATATATAGTGATAATTTCATTCATCAACGAGCAGTTAACCTACAGAGTACTTTTGCAATTTTCAACATGATGACTCACAGATATATGAAATGAATCACGAAATTGCAAATGATAAGCAGCCGAAAAACTCACAACACAGGTGATATTCAAAATCACTAAGATGATAACCGCACAAGGCAAGGCACGCAAGGAGCGTTGTCCCAGAAAACTAATCACCTTGCTTCACTAAGTAAGAAGACGAAGGTTAATGAAGATATAATGTCGGCCTTCACACCTCGGCAAACCGAAGAATGAAGTCAATGGTCGGATATGCTGCACAGGACCACTAAAGCACACCTGGCCGAGTGTACTCAAGAGCAACAGAGGACCACCGCTACTTTCTTCCTTTCTCAAGAAAATCCTTCATATTTCCCTTCTCACTCGGCAAACTCGAAGACTACAAGGACGAAAACTAAAGGAAAGGAGATGCCAGATCCGAAGATTCAATTAGATACTCACGGAGGAAAAAATGGCGGCTTTAAATAGAGGAGGCAGGGGGCTGCGGTGTGGTGGCTGCGAGCGGCCAGCTCCGAGGAGCCCTGGCTAGCCCGCGCCTCCATCGCCGCCTCTCCAATCACTGTCTCCCCACTCGCTGCCCAAATCGCCCGCCCAAGAACCGTTGAGGTTAAGTTCAGATCCGGGTGAGGCGCCGCTCGAGGAAGAGACTGGGTCTCCTCTCCCTTTATCTCTTTGGCTACGAGTTCGGACGGTCTAAACTTTCCATTGGACGGTTTGAATTCTCCGGTGTGAGTTTGGATGGTCCGATCTTTCCAATGCGAGTTCAGATTGTCTGAACTTTTCATCGTACGGTCTGAAGTCTCCTGCACCGTGCACGTCCATGAGGGCTTCGGCCCTATCTTTCTTTAGTCCCACCAACGGACGGGCCCCTCTTTATTCCTTTTATCAAATTGAAAAATTATCAATTTGCCCTCAAGAGTCCAATATCATATTGTGCCCCTGTTTTTTCGACTTGTTTCTAAAAGGAGAAATACTCTTGCTCTATTGCACACTTTTGTCAGTATATTGTACTGTATCTACTTTTCCAACTTTTTTATGTATATTGTGCTGTATCTATGTTCTCAGAAATTGAACATGCTTCATACATTTCTCAGGTTTAAGTGTGGGCATAGGAGTTGGCAGTGGTGCTGGTATTTTGTTTATGGTACTTGGTGCTACCTTTGTAACCCGTAAGCTTAAGCACCGGAGGGCAAAAAAGCTGAGACAACAGTTCTTCAAGCAAAACCGTGGGCATCTGCTACAACAACTGGTATCTCAAAGGGCGGACATCGCCGAAAGAATGATCATCCCCTTGGAAGAGCTGGAAAAGGCCACAAACAAATTCGACGAGGCTCGCGAGCTTGGCGGAGGAGGGCATGGCACCGTCTACAAGGGGATCCTGTCGGACCTGCATGTTGTGGCAATCAAGAAATCAAAGGTGGCAATCCAAAGAGAAATCGATGAGTTCATAAATGAGGTGGCCATTCTCTCGCAGATCAACCATCGGAATGTGGTGAAGCTTTTCGGGTGTTGCCTCGAGACAGAAGTGCCGCTCTTAGTGTATGAATTCATCTCAAATGGAACCCTCTACCATCATCTTCATGTCGAAGGACCAACATCATTGTCATGGAAGGATAGGCTGAGGATAGCGACCGAAACTTCTAGAGCTCTTGCTTATCTTCATTCGGCTGTGTCATTTCCTATAATCCATCGGGATATCAAGTCTCATAACATTCTATTAGATGGCGCTTTAACGGCAAAGGTGTCAGACTTTGGAGCTTCGAGGTGCATTCCGGTTGATCAAACAGGAGTTACAACCGCTATCCAAGGAACACTGGGATACCTAGACCCTATGTACTACTACACAGGACGGCTCACAGAGAAGAGTGATGTTTACAGCTTTGGTGTCGTTCTTATAGAGTTGCTCACCAGGAAGAAACCATATTCATATAGATCACCGAAGGATGATAGTCTTGTTGCACATTTCACCGCTCTCCTTGCGGAAGGCAACTTGGTTCACATACTAGATCCTCAAGTTGTTCAGGAGGGAGGCAAAGAAATCGAAAAGGCAGCGGCACTGGCAGCGGTATGCGTAAGACTGAAAGCAGAGGACCGACCAGCCATGAGACAAGTGGAGATGACACTTGAAAGCCTTAGAGCATCACAGGAGGATGTTGTGCTGCGTGATGTGGGTTCAGAGACATCTGAGGAGAATGGTATTGCGCAAAGCTCTGCACGAAATGAAGGTCGAAACAAGGAGGAGACAAGCAGGCAGTATAGTCTGGAAGAAGAGTACCTGTTGTCGGCAAGATACCCCCGGTAATGAAGCTTTGGTGTAAGTTTAATTAAGAAAAGGCTTCTGTCGCTGCATATATACAAGGCTCTGATGGCTTCTACGGTTTCCATGCACTCGATAACTAAAGCACGTATGAGCAGGTTCTTTTGATGTATTTGGCGCATCTTCATCTGAATGTGCATGTTTTTCTCCCTAGTCTTCCCGCGCGTTTTGTGCATCATGCTGTTGCTGTGTCCTTGCTAGTGCACATGGTAAGTTCTTGCGTTTTCTTGTTTCAGTCTGGAACTGTGCGATAATTGTACTTCACTATATAGTATCCATGCTTTTTTTTTTTGGCTTTCAAAAAAAAAAGATTCATCTAAGTTTGGGGGGAAATTATGATGATGAAGTAGAACCCCTTTTTTTTTTCTGAGACTTGAGGAAGTAGAAGTAATGTATAGGAAGACACGAAGATGGCCTAGAAGAATAGGACGCTTACTGTGTTGCTCGTCAGTAGCTATGGAGCGGTACGGATGGATCGACGGCGGCATCAATGGATGATCTCCCTTAATTCGCATGGGTTTGTCCGTTCAGTTACTGTGTGAGCTCGCTTAAACAGCAACTGGGAAAGCATGGCAGGCGCGCGCGCGTCCGTCATCCTCCGCACCGGTGCAACAGCGCGTACGTAAACATCAAGTAGATTCGGAAGGATTTTTATGTGATCGACGTCCTATCAGTAGGTTCGGAAGGATACGATCGGCGGCAGCACCTATGAATGTACTGCAACGGAGAGCTAGAGCCTACACTACAGTACAGTACAGTACAGTACAGCTAGAATCGGATCGGTCGATGACCTAGCTAGCTACCTGTCCTTGCATGTATCGGTTTGTCCGTCAGCTCGATCGGGCGGAGCGTTTCATTTCAACCGTGTAATAAATAACGGTTTGATATCGACCACCTGACAGACACAGACTAACCGTTTGAAGCTGTCATATCCAATTATCCATGCACAGGTCACTAGCACCTCTGTTGCAGCTGGTCGCAGTAGCGGCTGTGCTGGCGTTGAATCTTTCAGCTGCAGCATCGCCGCCGGCCGCTCCGATCGGGCTGCCGAATTGCACGACCAGCTGCGGCAACGTGACCGTGCCGTACCCGTTCGGCATCAGCGCCGAATGCTCCCTCCCGGGGTTCAACCTCACCTGCAACCGCACGTACCACCCGCCGAGGCTGCTCCTCGGCGACGGCAGCTTCCAAGTTGCAACAATCTTCCTCGGCAACGCCACGCTGCGCGTCATCAGCGCCGCCGCAGTAAACCACACCTCCAACCCGAACACCCAGACCGAGGCGAATGTCATTTGGGGAGGCTTCGCCGACGGCGGGCCCTACATACTCTCACGCAAGCAGAACGAGTTCGTCCTCGTGGGGTGCAACGTCCAGGCGACGCTGCTCTTCAACGGCGCCAATAAAATCGTCAGCGCTTGCTCCTCCTTCTGCTCGGTGGACAGCCAGAGAGACGACCTCTGGTCACCGATCTCCAAGCGCGGCAACTGCAGCAAGTGCTCCGGCAACGGCTGCTGCCAGGCGGACATCCCCGTGGACCGCCCGTCCTACGAAGTGCGGCTCAAAAGGCTGGACGGCCCGAGCAACGACAGCAAGTTGCCTTCTGTCGTGCTCATCGCGGAGCGCGGGTGGTTCAACGGCGTGTGGGAACGGATGATGACGGGGTCTACCAAGGGGAAGCACCCCACGGCGACAACGCCTGATCTGTCGGCGGTTCCGGTGGTGCTGGAGTGGGCGATCGGGTTCGCGCCGCCGGCGAGCAAGGGCAACTCGAGCTGCCCCAAGGACGTAGCCAGCAGCGCCTGCAAGAGCAAGCATAGCTCCTGCAACAGCTTGAACACTCCAACCGGCAGCGGTTACACGTGCCGGTGCTCGGATGGTTACGACGGCAACCCTTACCTCACCGACGGATGCCAAGGTACGTACGTCAACCTATGAACACAAAGCTAGCGCGGCTTGGATTAGTAAAACTCGCGTTTACAAATGGCTAATATATATGTTGTGCTTGTTGGTTCGCTTGACCAGATATCGACGAGTGCGCGCTCCCGCACAAGAAGTGCTTCGGCGAGTGCACAAACATGCCCGGAGCGTACCTGTGCCAGTGTCCGCGCGGTGCTCGTGGTAACCCCTACGTCAGAGATGGCTGTGTAAAATCTTCCGCAGGTAACCATTGCACGACACGGTCTCTATGATACGGAAGATTTTTTTTTTTATGAAAATATAGTAATGTCGTTTTAACATAAAAGAATTCAAATATTTTTGTGTATATTAGTTATCAGATTTTTAAAAGTTTGATTGTATGCATTCCAAAACATCTAAAAAATGGAGGGATCATACTACTATAGTTTAACTAGCCGATTGGCCCGTGCAATTGTGTGATGCAGTGTGGTACAATATAATTATAGCTAGCATATAAAATTTTCTTTGCAAACAAAATAAATTTTGGATTTTTAGTTTCATATTTAATTAGCGTAATTTATTTTGAGATCTCTCTGTTAGTCGCTCGATTCTTGCTCTTGGTGATAGCAAGATCCTTACTCTCATCGAGAGGATGACACTTGGAGATGGGGTAATTTTCTAGGATTATTTCTCACACAATGCCATGCCAACCTGAGGGGTTGGGGATACAAATTTATAGACTGTTAACCAGCCAAGCATATGCTAAGATGCTAGTCTAAGATGCTTTCCTAGATGCTAGTCAAGATGCTGTCCTAAGATGCTTGTCCTAAGATGCTGTCCTAAAGACTAGTCAAGATGCTGTCCTAAGATGCTTGTCCTAAGATGCTGCAAAAGCAAAAAGCAAAAGCAAAAAAGCAACACAGAGACTTATCCATCACTCTCTCCCCCTATTTGAAAGATACTTTGTCTCAAAATATATGCTACCGTGGGTTCCATACAATCAAGTTTTTCAAGTTTTAATTGACCATTAGTATATGGTAAAATATATAAAATGACTACATAAAAAATTGTACCATTGGATATGTAACGCCTTAGGGTCCAAACCGATTTAGACCTAATCTCATTATGGATAAGCCACGCACACGTAACAACTTGCTTGCATTTTCGTTCTCGCTTCGCGTAAAACGGTTAACTAGAGGTTATTACTAATGGTGTTTATGTGTTTATATGTTAGTGCTTCTCATGTTAAGCTAACAATATGTGACTAATCAATATCCTTATATGCACACACACATAGGCTATCATGGGCCGAGGTATTACATACACCCCCCTTAAAGAAACCGACATCCTAGTCGGTCCAACATATCTACATTGGAGCAAATGACCAGGATCTCCCCCTCTTGGTACACGTCTGTGTGTCCAGTGCTGGTACATATATTATGTCGTATGTCCACTCTAGGCCCACACGCGCCATGCGTCATATGCCCACGCCCCTAACCCGTACGCACTCGTGTAACCGCGAGGGTTAGCTTTGATACCATTTATAACGCCTTAGAGTCTAAACCGGTTTAGACCTAACCTCATTATGGATAAGCCACGCACACGTAACAACCTGCTTGCGTTTTCGTCCTCTCTTCGCGCAAAACTGTTAATCGGAGGTTATTACCAATGGTGCCTATGAGTTTATATGTTAGTGCTTCTCATGTTAAACTAGCAATGTGTGATTAATCAACATCCTTATTTGCACACACACATGGGCCGAGGTGTTACAAGATATGTCTTGCAAGATACTTTCATATACACACACACACACATTTACTAGTAATAAATTATAATTAAAGTTTTGCATTGAAGATCATAAAAAAAATAAAAAACAATCTACATTTGAGGACGGAGAAAGTACAATCGGAAGGTGAACCTTTCTAGCAAATTTAAATACTCTCAACCTTTGAAGAAGCCGTTGTGTTTGCGAACGTTGTTCTAATATAACGTTTGTTAACTTGTATATGCTACTTAATTATGACTGAAAAAAGGTTACAATCTCATGTGCATATATTCCTATATTAGGTCTAAGCATTGGCCTTGGAGTGGGAAGCATTGGCATATATTCACTTTTGGTTTTCGGTGGTACCATTGTCACCCGCAAACTTGAAGCACAACGAGTAAAGAAGGCAAGACAGAGATTCTTCGTGCAAAACCGCGGGCAATTGCTGTCTCAAAGGGCGGATATAGCTGAAAGGATGATCATCACCTTGGAAGAGCTAGAGAAAGCCACAAACAACTTTGACAAAGCTCGTGAGCTTGGTCATGGCGGGCAAGGCACCGTCTACAAGGGAATTTTATCAGACCTGCACGTCGTGGCTATAAAAAAGCCAAAGAGTGGGATACAAAGAGAAATCGATGAGTTCATAAATGAAGTCGCCATCCTGTCACAGATTAACCATAGGAATATAGTGAGACTCTTTGGATGCTGCCTTGAAACGGAAGTCCCTCTGTTGGTTTATGAGTTTATTTCCAATGGAACCCTTTACGACCATCTTCATGTTGAAGGACCAAGATCACTATCTTGGGATGATAGGCTAAGGATATCAATTGAAACCGCTGGAGCCGTTGCCTATCTTCACTCGGCTGCTTCAATCCCAATAATCCATAGGGATATCAAGTCTTCTAACGTACTCCTTGATGATACATTAACTGCAAAGGTGTCAGACTTTGGAACCTCAAAGCACGTCCCAATCGATCAAACAGGGGTAACAACCGTTGTGCAAGGAACTATTGGATACTTAGACCCTATGTACTATTGGAGAGGGCGCCTCACCGAGAAGAGTGATGTGTACAGCTTTGGCGTCTTTCTTGTGGAATTGCTTACAAGAAAGAAACCCTTCTCCTATAGGACCTCTGAAGGCAATGGTCTTGCTGCGCATTTTTCTGCGTTATTTGAAGAAGACAATCTAGCTCAAATACTAGACCCACAGGTTATGGAGGAAGGGTACAAGGAGGCGAAAGTTGTAGCTGAATTGGCAGTGGCGTGTGTCAAAATGAAAGGAGAGGATAGGCCGACGATGAGGCAAGTGGAAATGGCACTAGAAGGCGTTCGATCATCAAAGCAAGCTGAGGATAACACGGTACAAGTGATATTTGAGGGGAATTTTTGCAGTACTACTCCTAGTGGCCTATTAATCGAAGGAGGGGATGATGACTCGGACGGTTTGAGTCAGCATTATTACACTAGCTTGGGAGAACCGTTCGTGTTGTCTCCAGGGTATCTTGTAATTTGAGGGCTCGACGATCAGTAGCTCGATCCATGTGTAGTTCTCTGCCAGCTTGGATCTAAATTAAACAATAAAGAGAACTAGTTATCAAAGCACACAGTGTACGTTGGGTGCAGTCTTCAACTTTTGCATCATCCATATGCGGATGGACCGGTCGTCCTGCATATCATTTCCATGCATGTCGATCGGAGTATGAAGTTGATCAGGGAGAGCTAGCGTGATTCTCCTTTCCGGCGCATGTAGCGGCTATGTATATTGTCGAGCTAGGCATGGCAAGTCTGAAGATCACACCTCCATCCCTGTCTTTTGAAAGGATTATCTGAATGGCTGTCTACAGCATCGTTGATGTAAAGCTCACACGAGACGGTCGATTTGCTTAGGTGTTAGCCCCTGCTTTTCGGAAGGCTAACCGAAAGCAGATAGCTAATTAACCTGGTGATCAAAACTCAAAAAGCCGCACAGCGTGCGCCTGTTTGGTGAGATCTGAACGCTGCCGGACGGAATGCGCAACCGTACGTATCACTCGGAGATCGATGCATGCATGCATGCATGCTAGCTACTTAGCTAGCAGCTGGCACTCCCCTCTATAGTGCTACATCCTCAGTTCTTAAATATAGGTCGTAGGTTACGGATGGTCAAGCTTTTTAATTTTTTTTAAGTTTTCATCATTAATATATATTAAAATATATAGATTAATTATATAAAAATAGTACCATTGGATTTATCTTATAAAATTCTTTTACAATATATTTATTTATTTATTATTATTAGTATATTATGATAATAAATTATAGTCAAAATTTATATTGGAGATGTAAAAAGTCAAAAACAACCTACACATGAGGAAGTATATACGAGCGCATGCAGTAGCTGCAGTTAAGCAGCTGTGCACAGGTAGCTAGGCTTAATTGATTAAAGGCGCAAATTACCATCTCAACGGTAATAGCGGTAGACAGCGGCAGCACTGATGCTGGCGTTGTCGCTCTCTGCTGGAGCAGCAGCTGAACCAGCTCCGACGATAGGGATGTCGAACTGCAGCACGTCGTGCCGTACCCGTTCGGCATGGGTCCATCCAGGCAGTGTTATCAAACTCAGACCGGCTAGTGATCCGACCGAGGTCTTGGATCACCGATCTGGTGGTCGGACCGTGTGTATTAAAATTAAATTTTTATAAGTATATATCTCTCAAAAAAATAGAAAAAGAATCAACATTACAATAATAGAAGTACAGAACCATAAGGTCCATAGCCAATAAGCAATACTAAAAACTAAATAATAAATGACATAGAGTTTACAGTTTAATAATAACAAAAGAATTGAGTTCATCTGATAACAAAAGAATTGAAATCGAGTTTACATTTTAATAGTAGCAGCATGCAGCAACTGGACAAATATATTATGCTCTACTATTTTCATTGCGAAATGGACAAATATATGAAACGACCATCTATTCTACAAACAAGATGCTTATAGTGAATTATACTGAAAGTCTGAAACTGGTAACACCAGACCCATGGAGCAATGTCCTGAATATATATGTACACAAGCCAAATATATGTACACAATTCATTGACATAACTAAACTCTGAAAGTCTTAAGTTCTAATAATCTGAACTACCAAAATAAAGTGGCTACTGCAGTGCATCACTGCATCTTAACTCTTAAGTTCTGATAATTTGATTACTCGCAATGCATCTTAAGTCCTTAACTAGCAAAAGTGATACAAAATCAGCATGTTATGCAAGAGATAACCTGTGCTAGATCTCTGCTTATATAGTGATATCTGTGCTATCTGTGGCATTCTATTCTTTTTGTCAAAAACTGAATAATAGGAGGGACAACAACACATACATGATACTGATGATAGTATACTACTACTGCTAAAGTGCTAACTGCTACTACTACTCCGTGGAGAACAGATCAAGAACAACCACTCAAGACAGTAGCCTAATATTGCAAACCACCGAGTACAAGATAGTAGAGCTTCTCATTAGGGGGTGATCAGAATAGCGATAGTTTTTGGCTTTTGGCTGAAAAAACATTGTAGCTGGCTGAAAAAACACTGTAGCTGAGTTAGTGGATAGTGTAGTGAATAGTGAAAAAAAAGCTGAAGCTAGAAGCTGAAACCCAAAAAAAAGCCAAACCGATCATGTATTGAAAAACAGCCACTAGAGGGGTAGAGCCAGCTGATGGCCACCTCAATACTCAATAGTGAATAACTGAATACAGGAGGAAAGCCCGAGTACTTTGTAACTTACATCAGCATAGAGCATTAAAGATTGAACTGGATGTCTGAATCGCGCGTGGGGGAGGACTGGAGGAGATGCAGCCGCCGACCAGCACGCGTGGGGATTAGGGACTAGGGAGGGAGGCCAGTAGGGTTTAGAACTTCAGATCTAGTCGCGCCCTCGCTGGGGATGGAAATGGAACTCCACTCGCAGGTGCCAGCGGCAAGCGGAGGACCAGAGGATGGCCGGTGAGTGGCTGTCGGATCGTTGGAGAAGCCCTGGAGGTGGAGGCGTGGAGTGACAGTGAGGGACTCAATGGCTCAGGGCTGGCGGCGCCTCATTTGGGATTTGGGTGTGGAACGGTGGAAGATTCGGCTGGCTAACCTCCAAAGGACGAAGGAACGTATCCTTCAGCCTCATGAACAAAAACTGATCGGGTCGTGAAAGAACCCTAACCCTAATACCCTAATTAAGTAAGCCAGCTGCAGTAAGTTTTTCAATTGTGCATTCAATCTTTGTAAGCATTCATAGCATAAATTTAATTTCAAATTGAATACAAACAAAAATTTACAAAAGTGCATAGCATTCATCCATTGTTTTACCAATTTCAATATAAAATGAATCTACAACTTGTAATGCATTTCATAAAGGATATTTACAACAAGTTTACAATTAATCTTTACATTTGCAATTGCATCATACCTATATTCATAAATTCATTACATTGCAATACATCTACAAAATGCTTTTCCAAAAGAGGAGTGGAAGGGTGAGAAGGGTATCTTCGTAGCGTCGGGGAGAGATTCGAGTTGCGCCTTCGCCCTTCACCTGCAATTAAACAACTATTAGCACCAAACCAAAACCATTCTCTTTTAGCAGCTAAAAGGGTAATTAACGAGCAATCCAAGAGAGAATAAAAAGGGATAAAGATTGATTGCCGTCAGTTGCCCTTGGGCTGCGAGGGCCAATTCGAGACGTGTCTCGAGGTTCCTGCACCGCCCGGGCGGTCGGCGCCTCGCTCTCGTGGGCGTCATCATCCGCAATTCAAAGAACCAAACCCACAATACCTACCTCAGCCCAAAAAGCCCACAAGCAATGTTTTCAATTCAGCCCTCATTGCCATTTTAGCCCACAGAAGCCACAAGATCATGTAAGCCACAAGCCCACTGCCATTTTTTTCAGCCCACTCAGCCCACAAATATTTTCTCAATTTTTGCCATCAGAGTAACAAGGCCTGCACCATCCTTCCAACCGAAGGATACCAAGCACAGTGGACTCAAGACACAGAGGAGGATAAGCTCAAGGACAAGCCAGTGCAGCCTGTGCAAGACAGCCCTGCATGTGCCAAGACCGAATACTACCTCCCTTTTGCCCGGTTCATTCCCCAAGACTTCCTGTGCCTTCACATGCAACACAACCACAGCCAAGAAAGACCACAGAGCCAAGACAACCACCAGCATTTTCCCCCATTCCCAGACCTTCCCCAAAATGTATCCTCAGCTGAAGGTTTACAGGTAAGAACCGGAGCCATAGCTGCAAGGAGAAGAGAAAGGGGACCCAGCTTCATCACCATCACAAGAAGCCAACAAGAACCACATCGGGATGGCAGCAAACCACCACAGAAGGTGAAGCCGACAGGACCACAAGCAAGCATCCGGGGACCACCACATCCAACTGACCCCGACAAGGATCCACAACCGCAACCCCACGACATCGACCACGTGAAGCCGATCCTGCAACCCTTGCCCCCAACCTTCCATTTGTGAACCGACAACAAGTAGGTCCCCCCATCCCCTTATCCTTCTTGCACATAGCACATAAACTTAGCACTTACCCGAGAAACCCTAGCAGCAAATAGTAGCCATAGTAAACCCCTCTGTAGAGCCCAAAGCCGACCCACTGGGATCCCAGCAGCCGAGAGTGAAGGGAGGAGGAGAGCCCGGGGCCGGCGGCCGAGGGGAGCCGAGGAGGAACTCGGGGGGGAGAGAGAGAGAGAGGGGGAGCCGAGGAGGAACTCGGGGGGGAGAGAGAGAGAGAGGGGGAGCCGAGGAGGAACTCGGGGGGGAGAGAGAGAGAGAGAGGAGAGGCCGAGGAGGAGCTCGGGGGGGGAGTGAGAGAGAGGGAGCCGAGAGAGGGGAGCTTGAGGAGGAGGAGCAAAGAAGCAGGCAGCGCAGTGGGGTAAATAGAGGAGAGAGCAGAGAGGCGGCGGCGCCATGGGGAAGTAGGGAGGAGAGCAGGCGGCGGAGGAAATGAGGGTGGGGAGGAAATCGGGTGGAGGCAGAGGGTAATGAAGAGAGGCGGCGGCGCCGGTTGGGCCGAGTGGGCCGGCCGGCAAAGGAGTTTTTCCTCCTTTCTTTTTTTTATTTATTTCTGTAGATACTTTTATATCATGCTTACTATCAAAAAAAAATCATCTTGTTGCTATTAAATTAATTCAGAGCATCTCCAATAAATATTTTTGTTTCTAAAGTTTCAGCAAGTGATTTTTGTTTAGTATAGTTGTATATATATGTATATATATGTGTGTGAGCACATATATATAGATATATATGTAGCATGTATATATGTATATATATGTGTGAAACACATATATATAGATGTATATGTGTAGTTGTGTGTATGTATATATATATATGCAGGTGTATATATATATGTATGTACCTTTATGTGTATATGTGTATTTAGGGTAGGAAAATGGATTTCTTAAAAACTATTATTATAGTAAATAACTATTTTGTTAAGGGTTAGTTTCGGCTTTGCAGAGTTCAAGTCTTCTAGCAGCAAGGAAGAACCAACTGTTTATATTGACTCCAGTTCATACTACGGCTCAGGCAAGTTCCAATTTGACCATGCACTTAGTTATGTCAATCGTATGTGGTATGTTTCCGGATAATTACTATATGTATACCTACGTGTATGAAAACCGTTTTTGGAATAAAATAATCAATTGCATGAGTTTAGAGGGTAGTAAAAGGTTAAAGGAAGGGAAAGAGGAGAAAAAGAAAGAGAATAGAAATAGGTCAGAGCAGTTGGAAGCTAGTAGCAAAGTAAATACTACGAGAGAGGCGGCGGGCCACAATTAGAGATAGTTAATCATATACCTATTTCTCGCTTTTACATAAGGTGGGTAAAGAGGTTCGAGGCAAGGATGAAGAAGGGATGAGGCGGACCTTTTACATAAGGGCTATAATATAAGGATTTATTGTGTTTTACCTTAACAGAACCGTAAATTTCAGATCACCAATCTCCCATCTCTCGGATGGGTGGAAAGTAGTACCAGTTACGTTAACCGGCCTACCACATTGGGAGAGTATTGAGGCGGAGTGTTGGGTCGGAGCCGGTCCAACCAACACTATTGGAAGTCGGTGGAGCCCAAGCGAGTGACTTGGTACACCGATGGATAATAGATGGGCCGTAGATGGATTAACGAATCGAGAAAGGTTCAGATCTTGAGCCCGATTCCACACCTAAGGCGGTGTGGAAGACCTAGCTCTGATGGTTCAAGGTAATTTTGGGTAAAGTGGTACAATGCTGCAAGAAGGCAAATAAATCATGAATTCATGCCACCATCGGATTGTGGACTACGGTGATCGCTAGGATCATACCTTCACCGGTGAAATTAGAAGTTGTTTTGTTGAGCTAAAATGTGCCGATTATTTCGTATAAGAGTATTTTTAGAATAAAAAGATTAGAATATGGATTAAGGACATGAGAGGCATGCAAGGCATCTTTGCTAGCATTATACTTGCCGAGCACCGTAGGTACTCACCCTTGCTATTAATTCCTTTGTTAGACCCCGCTCCAAGCGAGAGACCTACGGCCAGATGAGGAGGGGACTGTTCCGCAGAGCAGGCGGAGAGGAGGATGACGACAGTGAGGAGCTGGCGAGGTGGACCCCGATACTTGGTACCGGGATGAGTAGAAGACCTGTGAAGCGGGCGAGAATGCCCCGGGTATTAATTATACTTTTGTTATCTACTTTGTAAACTGACCTTAAGCCGTGGCAACCGATGTAATAAAGACGCCGTGATCTATATTATTGTTCTCACAGCGCTACTGCATACAGCTTGTTATTTGCCGTGAGCAGTTGTCTTACTGCTCGTGCAAATAATAATCCGTATGCCACACGTAATTATCCGAGGGATAATGACGTGGGGGCCTCACAGGTCGATCAAAACCAAGCGAGTCAGCCGGGTTGCCTCAAACCCGGCCGAGTCGACCGGTTTTTCCCGAGTCAATTACATCGACAGTCCCGTGGACGTGACTGGCTCGGTGTACCTTTTGGGTCAGATTTTTCCGGTCCAACCATCGAGCCGGTCCAAGTCTAATAGCCATGCGTCCAAGTGCTACTGTTTAGGGTTCAACCTCACCTGCAACACAAGCCGCCACGGGTGCCCCCACAGCTGTTGCTCGGCGACGGCACCCTCTGGGTCATCGAGATCTCCCTTCGGAACACCATGGTGCGCGTCGTCTGCACCAGCTCCACCATAAATGTCACCTCTGGAGATTGGGATGTCTTCTTCGGAAGTAGCTTCATAGGCGACGAGACGCCCTACACTGTCCATCCATAAAGAGCTCATCCTCACAGGGTGCAACACTATCTTTAGATAATATGGAAGTTTTAGAAATAATCTTAAAAAACAGACTATTATATATGCCCTTAGCTGCAACATGCATACAATTGAGTGGAGAGGACCGACGGATGATCAGACAAGTGGAGAATGGCACTTGAAAGCACTCAAGCGTGCAAGGAGCATCGATCAGATAATGTTGCAGCAGAGAAATTTGATGATAATAATATCAGAAGGAACATTTCACCAACCCAAGAAGCAAGAAACATGCAGGAATCATTGGCCTTCCTATGTTCAAAGTCAAATTTATTCCCTTGCGTGTCAGGAATTCACGATACTAAACTATCACTGTACTGTATGGACGTGATCAGTTCGGTAGTTGAGTACGACATTTCATCCGAAATCGTTGGCCGTAGGAACTTGAAATGCCTAATCCACTTGAACTAATCAAGAAACTCCCATCCTTTTATTTTGCACATGTATGTAATAAGCACGCGAGACGAAGAGTTTTACACGTATTAATTCCTACAGATCACAAGTGTAGCAGTACACGTAACATGAACAGAGTTTTAATTTCTTATTAAGTTTTGACTAATTGACAGAAAAAATGTAGTCTCACATGAGTGGGTAAGAAGGGCGGATGGCGATGCCGCAGAGGCCTTCCGGCTTGCCGGCGACGCCCTTCTTCATCTTGATGTAGCCCTGGTCGCCCCACCCCTTCCCCCACGAGTTCTTCACGATCCAGTACTTGTCGCCGTTGGGCTCCTGCCCGTACCCGACGACGGTGACGCCGTGGTTCAGCTTCGTCCCGCACGGCCCGTTGTACACGCCCTTCTTGTAGTGCTGGAAGTTGTCGCCGCCGGCCTCGATCGACACCGCCACCGGCTGCCCAGCCACCGCGTTCATCAGCGACGCCTCGCTGTTCGCCGCCACGCGCTGGAGCCCGGAGATGGTGGCGGCGTGGTGGGGCAGCTTGGCGCGGTCGCAGGCGCCCGCCTTGCCCGTGTACGGGTAGTCGTCCCGCGTGGTGATGCCACCGTTGGAGGTGATCCACTGCAGCGCGCGGTAGCTCACGCCGCCGTCGCAGCCGTGGTCCATCGTGTCGCAGTCCACCAGCTCTTGCTCCGACAAGGACACCAGCTTCCCCTTCCGAATCTGCTGTATCCCCTCCACCACCGCCACGGTCGAGAAGGCCCAGCACGATCCTGTAGGAGATTAATTTCGAACATTCCAAGAACAATTGAGCGTTTGTTCAATTAGGAACACTCCAATCCAAGAACAATTGATTGAGTGATTGTTCCAACGAAACAAGTGATTTTTGCTAGGTTAATTTGCAGCAAATGGGTCAACTATTCGGATTAACACCATGCATGATGACAAATTAAGCAGTAGTTAGCCCCCATAATGGAGGAGGCAGGAGCACATGCAAGCATGTGGATTGTGGAATGCCATGCATGTGTTTACAGACAGACAGGTCGCGAATAATTGGAGATGATGGATGGATGGTCATCGTGCGTACCACATCGCCCTTGGTTTTTCACCTCCGTCACGGCGCCTCTCGTCCTCCAGTCCACGCTCGCCGGCGCGCCCGCCGACAAGTTCACGTACACCAGGTTCGCAGTGCTGCCGGCATCAACCGGCCCGGCGCGGGTGGTGATCATCGCCACGTCGTCCTCGTCGGCTGACAGCGGCGGCGCCGTGTACATGGCCATGAACTCCTCGTTGGTGAGGTCGGTGTAGGCCGTCTCGCCGAGCTCGTACGTGAGGCCGACCGCCACGTCGTTGGTGGCCTCGATGTACCGCACGTTGCGGGCGTAAACACGGAACCGGCGGCGCTCCTCCTCGGCCGTCGCGTAGGACCGGTTGTACTCCGCCTTCCACCGCTGGAACCTCTCCATCATCATCGTTGGATCGTCAACGTCGTCAGTGCCCGCGTCGGCCGCGAGACGGCGGGGCGTCGCCGAGGAGCAGCCGTCGAGGAAGACGGCCAGAAGGAGGACAAGGAGGAGACATGGCAGCTGGCGGGAGCGTTTGGAGAAGAAGGAAGCCATGGATGGCCGTGGTCCTATGAACAATGTACGACGACGAGCGCCTAAAGCACAGGTAGGTATTTATGACGAGTATCTGGGCGTGGAATAGTAGGCTAAGTGCTGGGGTCGTCCTCTCCTGTGCATTGGTCACCATCGACCTGAGGCTGTCTGCTTAATTGCTTGCGTTTAAACAAAGGCAAGAGACAGAGAGGACTAGCTTGATTAGTTCAGTAGAATAAAAAATCATGGTTGGGTAAGCTATCAAGTCATTGACCCTGGTAGCATATGCAGCTAACCAGTTTGTGAATAAGTACGCACGAGCACGACCTATCTAAAACAAGTACGGCTGTGAAGCCGAGCACAATCACGTGCAGCTGCAATGGATTGGAGTGTCAGGTTGAATGTGACGTGAAGGTGGGCTGGGTAGCCAATAATGGAAGGGTCTCCTTTGCAATTACGCACGTCAATACTGCTGTGTATGGGCTGTGTATACGGAACGAATGGGCTGCGTACGGAAAACAGAGTGTTGCTATTCCGGACATAATCCTTTAAGAGAAGGAAATATAGTTTATATAAGATTACGAAATATTATAAGCTGGGATGTGCCTGGAGTTAAGACTCCCATTGTACGGACTAGTTATCTGAGATGAACGTATAATTAGAGCATAAATATATACCGTTAACCTCTTGTAACTTTAATCGTGATAAGAAACTCTTCATACAAATGGAGCCACCGCGATACTGCTTTTGGGGACGTAGTCATTGCTAAACATCGTAAATAAATCTTCGTGTCTATTGCATGCTCTTATGCTTGTTATGATTATTCTTTTGTGCTAGAGCTACCGCCAATTCTAATACTTGGTATCGGAGCTATGTTGAGATGGCGACACTGGGTGCTCGATTCGAAGCAGTGAAGTTTGACGGAATAGAGAACTTTGGATTATGGCAGACAAGGGTGAATGATCTGTTGGTGCAGCACGGGTGTTCCAAAGGGCTGCATGAAGCAAAGATGAAGGGCATGGAGAATGATGATTGCGACGACTTGAAGGAGCATGCATGCTGCGGTGACCTTGGCGATGCCTGACTTCGTGGCGGCCTCGACTTCCCAGGATAGAATGAGGGAGAGCTCGTACCCCGGGATGACCTTGCCCTTGCGGTTGTTGACATAAGCCTCACCATCAAGCTTGTTGAGGGTGGTGGTACGAAGGGTGAGGCTGCCCTTGTCGGAGAGGATGGGTAGGCCAGTGAGGAGGGCAGAGAGCCACACGCGTGACCACTAGAGGAAGTCGCGCTCCGCCCAGTGTGTTGGTAGCCCAACGGGAGGCGCGAAGGGTAGAGGCTATCGAAATGGCGAAAACAAGTGGGGAGAGAGAAGAAATGGAGAGAGGGTAGAGGTTGCCATATGGGGCCTTGATGATTAGTGTGTTCACATGGTAAAAAAAAAGACGTGATAACCATGTGGATAGAAAACCAAAAACGTGTCCATCTTGGTTGCACAAGCACCACTGAAACCAATCTTAAGGGTGAAAACTAGACGATTTTGATAGTTTAGAAGAGTTGGATATTCGGTTTTGCACTTAAGGATTGAAATCTAGACAACCAACTAAGCTCAAGGTGCAAAGTAGATTTATTCCTTACGAGTAATCAGCCAAGTGTTTTGTTTCCCGCCGTGTTGCTGAGCTCACAATTTTACTTATATACTTGCATTTGCACTTTGTAGTTTGTAGTATACCAATAGCAGCCTAGGGCGTTTAGATGAAAGCAATTTTTTGTAGACTATGGAATTTGCAATAAATTAAGTAGTAATCTTGATTTTTTTTTCATCTATTTAATATTTTGCAGGTTGAATATACACTTGTAGAAGCCGCAACAACATATTTGGAGCATACTCTCCTTCGCAATTTTGGCATTTCAAAACAACTCCTGAGACTAAGCCTTGAGCATTTTATAGTCTTCCCGGTACCAATTGTATGTATATGTCTACCTTGCTCACAGTAGAGGTTTTCTTGGATCAATTGAGTGTATTGAGATGATGTAAGCAAATCTCCACCCCGACCCTGGCCGCCGCGGTATATGTGTTTTCAGTGGTATATAAATATAGTGTATACTAGTCGTGTGTCTGTATGTTACAATAGAAAATAAAATTTAAGAGTAAATATTATATTACAATTATATATTCTTGCTCAAAAAAATAGAAGTTTGTTTTTATTTGCCTATATGACCTACCTCTAATATAATATACCACCAAATATGCTCAGAATGACCTAAACAACTCAACTAACCAAATATCTAAATTCGAAATCTTTTTCATAGAACCCGTCACTGGCATAACCACATAAATAGCATGGATCAGGAACAATCGAATGCAGTAGAACCCTAGAGAACAATGTGATGACAAAGAGCACATTATCATTCTACATACATATATTCACGTCTGGAGCGTGATCATGGCTGTACAATTCTGCCGTCACAGACTTGCATTTACCTTCAGCTTACACATAGAACACCTGCCCAACATTCAGCAGGCTCTCATGGGGAACATTGAAGATGGCACTGTTCTCCCTGCAGATCTTCCTGAGGAAAGCGTACATGTAGTTGATTGTGATCTTCTTGACGAACCCCGAATCCCTGCGAGCTCTGATGATCGTGTTCCCGAGGATGTGCACCACCCCAGCGTCCCTGCACGCGTTCAAGAACGCGATCTCGTCGCCCACGGTCTGGAACGCCTGGCCTGACGACGTGACCCGGCTGCTCCCTGTATGATATGGGGAATGCACAGGAACAATGGAGTCATGGGACGTGTAGCTGGGCTCCATGTCGGACCTGGTGCTGATGCCATTGATCCTTGGATTGTCGTTGCTCGCCTGGTTCAGCTCCCGGGTGCTGTACTCGTCAGAGTCTGTGTATTCCTCCATCATGCTCTCCAGCCGGACAAAGAGCAGCAGGTTGCCGAAGAGCGTCTTCTCGAAATCGTCATCCTTCTTATGGATATCCTTGTAGCCATACCGCGCCACACAACGAAACATGTGGAAGTTCTTGGGGCCGATTCGCTTCACGAGGAACCTTTCGTCTGGTGGCACGGTGTAGACCGGAAGGTACTTGACGCAGACGAAGACCAGGGTTGAGTGGATGGCCGGGAGGTTGGTGATGAAGTGCGAGAAGATGTGAGGAACACCACTTGCCAGCTCGGTGTACACCAGGCCTATTCCGGGGACCCTGACCAGACCAAGGCTTGGACCAAGGCCTAAGATCCATGCCATGGACACCTTGCTGTGCATCTCAAATTCATAGCGCTTGAGTGTACCATAATGCCATACATACATGATGACGAGGAAGGCAGCGGCGAACACGAGCGGAACCCAGCCACCCTGGTCGATCTTCCGGACGACGGCAGAGAAGTATGGAATCTCGACAACCAATGACAGAGCGGTGAGAAGGACGACCAACGTCCAGTGGCTGCGCCACACCAGCAGCATTATAGGGATCATGAGAAATGTTGTCACAAGCATAACCATAATCACAGCAGTACCTGTTTACGCATCCCTCGTGTTAGCATAGAGCAGAAACACGCATTGCAGTCGTGAAATTTCTATGTCGAGAGAGTTATGGGAATAGTTTACCGTATGCATTTGCAATCTGACTTTGGTTTTTAAATCCAGCAGTGACAGCTATGCATAAAACCATAAGGATCCAATTGATATCAGGACTGTATATCTGGCCAAGATACTTCTTGGAAGTATGGATGATCTTCACTCGGGGGAAGCACCCTAGAGCAAGTGCTTGCTTGATAATCGAATACGTCGCAGATATAGTGGCCTGACTAGCAACTATTGCAGCAGCTGTTGCAATGACAAATGCTGGCCAACGTATACAACCTGTGCCAAATAATCACGTCGTTTTGTATTCTGATAGATATGGTAATTGAGGAGTTCATATGTCTGATTTTACCTGGAAGAGAATAATAGAAGGCATGGGAGACAAGATCATTGTGTGCAGCTATAAAGGCAGCTTGACCAGTATATTGCAAAAGAAGGCATGGGAACACAACCACAGTGAAAGCAATCTCGTAACGAAATGATGAAGGATGTTGTCAGCAAGCAAGCAAGCAAATAAGTTCATTACTTTACTAATGTGAAAACGCCTGTTAGTGACAACCAACAAATGGTACCTGAATAGATTGCACAGGAAAGTAGGAAAGGTCAGCAAACAGTGCTTCTGTGCCTGCAGCATGAGCCAAAAAGTCAGTTCTGGTTATTGGCAGTTTGTAAAGGACAAGCTACGCTATGAAACCAGGTAAGAGGTTCAGACCTGTTATGCTGAGCATAATTCCTCCTAAAGAAGCCCAGCTACTCTTGCCTCGCTTAAAGTACCGATATACATAAATTGGATTGAACGCCTTGAGAACTGACCGATCATATGTGCAAATGTTGACAGCTCCCAGGATTCCAATGAGTATGAACCAAAGGAATACTATTGGTGCAAAAAGCCAGCTGACTTTATCAGTACCATAGTGCTGCATGCTGAATAACCCAATCAATATCACCACGGAAACGATTACAACCACATCTGACATGGGAAAAAAACAAGAATTCAGTTATCCACACATAAATCTAACTCTCAGTATTATGATTATATGTCTAGTCTGTCTCATCATAGCAAATATAACTAGCCCCATGTACCACACCACCACTTCAAAGTTAATAGAACACAAGGCAATGCTATAAATCACAGTTAGCATGTTAAGGCCATCATTTGCATAGACAGAACAGTTTGCCAAATTGCTCAAAGTGGTTATGCACAGTTCTAGTTAAATTAACGGCAATGACAAATTTGGGATCTTCTTCTGAAGTGCAATAGCAGCTAGATATGAAGTACAGACAGTAGATGCTAATAAAAGCAGAAAAATACTAACATCAACATTTCACATGTACCATTTCTCATTTTGGGTTCTTCAACCTTTATTCCACCAGTTGCAGAAAGAACTGCAAATTGCAAGGCAATCATTAACATTATTCAGTTGGGCAAAGGTTGAATGATAGAACAATGAAATAGCAAGCATTACAAAAGAGATATGCAGTACAGTAAAAAGGGATGGAAGAGCACCATAAAAATACTTGTTTGTTGTGATCATATAGAGCACTGTTCAAGACTGGAATGGGGCAATTCAACAGAAATATAGGGTAAAACAGGACGCCACCGTGACCAAAGTCTTCCATCAAAAAGCATGAAAACAACATCTATATAGTTTATTTGTGGTTACTGGGACATCACCTAATTGCAAAAAACTGGGGACAGTATACATCAAAGGAAATTTTCACTGTGCATTTATGTGGAGAATGTGTTCGTTAAGTCATTTCACACAGTTGATGCTTAGTAAGCCAAGGACACAACTTTTGTGAACGACCATGATGCTTACCAGCTCATATTAGATTAAAAATCTATAAATTCTTCTAACCATATTAATTTTAACTTTCGAGCAAATCTACATTCTACATATTAATTTTAACTTTTGAGCAAATCTGATAATAAAGCGGTGATAAAACATGTAGATACTTGCCTGATATGGCAGGAGTGAGGATTCCATCTCCAACAGCCATGCATGTACCAAAAAGTACTAGAATAAGAATGACATTCTTTCTGAATTGGTGCCCCTCTAACCATCTTTTGATCTTTGCAGCAAGAGACTTCTCATCATATGTGTGACGGCTGTATGTTGTTAGCTCCTCATCAGTTCTATGTTGATTGGGAATAATGTTTATCTTTGCATGCCGGCAAAGCAGTGAATAAAGAGCAAATGTTCCACCTACAATTACAAATAAACCTCTAGCATGTTGATATTCATATTGGAAAATGGAAAAAGATGCACAGAGAAACAGAAGGTGAATTAGGAATAGCACTGAACTCCTCAGCATGACCATTTTTATCCACGATGGCTGTACAAATGTGCAATGGTGTGTGTTATACCAATATGATGGTTTCTTTTCATGTACTGAAGATATCATATTGTTGAGCACGAACTATGTTCCTACATGAGCAATTGCACAGACAAAAGTTCCGCAACTTATCAACAGAGCATGAACTCATATTAACAGATATGTCTCTCCTAAAGTGAGGGCCTTCTTGTAAGGCTTTTCCTCTGAACAGAACTACTTAAATATGAAATTAATTATTTCGAGAGGTGCTGATATTCTGTTCAAATTGGAAATTTCAGAGTGACAAAGTTAATCTCTTTGAAGAAGTACCATTCATTCAGAGCCGAACAAATGAAAGGCCTAACTAACTCAAGCAGACATATGAATGAGAGCTTTGAGCAAAGAAGTATACAAGGAGAACTGCAAAACAGTGTTCTTCTGCTGATGGCCTGACAGAATTTTTGCAGCAGTAACTGGAGCAACTTTCAGCTCTCAAAATGATAGGCTGGTAGCTAGTAATTTAAGTAGATATTTTTCTTCTATTTTTACGAAGAAATTGACTAGAATTTTTGTTTGCATGGTTATACCCTATGTTCCTAACACATGCACTTTTCATTTTCAGAGAACCTTCAAACGACTGTAGAACACATTATAAATTTTACTGCATTATCTGATATCTCAACAAATAAGACACATCACATATGTACATTTTTTATCATTAATAACTGAAGCAAAACTTTCAAGGAAGCAAGACATGTTCTTACCTTGGCCGTTATCATTTGCCCTCAGGACAATGAAAACATATTTGACAAGTGGGATGAGAGTAAGGAGTAAATAATAAGTGAAAGTGCTCCAATAACTTGTTCCTTGTCTTCTATTTCATGAGGAAAGATGTTGTAGAAAACATATAGGGGTGATGTGCCTAAGTCTCCAAAAACCACACCAAGGCTTTGGAAAGCTAGTCGTAGCAGCAAAATTGTTGGGTAGGTCTGCAGATGCAAAAGGGAAAACGAGGAGGAAAACAAAATTATTTAACATACTTTGGCAACTCATTTATCAGAAATTCATAATCGGTACACCAAATCAGTCTGCATCATAGCCAGCATCTCGAATCAACTGGATAAACCTTTATATTCAGAAGTATCAGAAATGCTACTAGCAAAACTATTGCAAGTGGCAAAAAAACTGAGATCTCATTGACATGCACAAGTACGGCAGTTACCAAATGACTGGCATTTTCTTTAGCTCTGTGATCAAAAGTATTTGCCTCTCCTAACAAAGCTCTGAAATATTTGTAGAACCAAAAAGCTCTGAAAGATGAACAACAAAGCACCAAGTTTCTATGATCTTTGTTGAACTTATGTTATTAACAAAGAATATGCGCTCTGTTAGTAGCTTCACTAGCTTGTGAAGTTTCAATGATGTTTCCTGGCCTTTGTGTAGCGTTTAAAACCAAAACTTCAATTCTGTTCCCCAAAAGATATCCAAATGACAAGGACCTTTCTGAGCAGTTCAATGATAAGCACCTTTTCTCGGTACATAGTCCTCAATCTCCCGGCCTCTGCATCCATTGGCTGATCAAGATTCCTCTCCAGCTCCCACATCGGCCCCTTACCGGAATGCTCATTTGTTGAGCTGGTCTCCATGAGTTCAGACTAATCGGTTGCACTATCTTACGGCCTGCAGGCATCAAGAAAATCTTAGTCTAATTGTTGTTTCCGCTCTTATATAAAGAAATACCTCCAAGTGCCCAACACCACACATGCTGATCACTACCTGCATGACAACTAACAAGATCATCTAACAGAAGTCCATTCCCAAGTTGAGCATAGAAAACCTTTGTTCCGAAAAGGCCACAATACAATCGAAATTGAAACTAGTGATGATACACCAAGTGACCAAACTAAACCATCAAAGAGAACAAGGAATTCTTCACTTTAGTGATTGCAAACATGAATGGAAAGCCAGAAAGAAAAAACAAATTACAATCCAAATTTGTAAAGAGGGTGCAAAACATAAACCCAAAACAATCGCAGGCTCGCAGCTGCCAGCAAAAAAACACAAGGTTAAAATACTAAGAAATCTGAAATTTCCAAAGTCATCAACAAAGCAAAACTCTGAAATTAAGCACAATTGAAAGGCAGCCCAAGAACCTTTTTTTTTTTTTGAAACGCAGGGCAAGGTCCCCGATTTTCATCAAGAAAACCAACATAAGTCGTTTACAATACGAAGAACATTTTTTTTAAACGATCCTAAGAACAAATTTTACCGAATCGTTATAATTGAAAACCATAATTCAGGAAATGAAATATCAACACAGAATTCCTCGATTCTAAAACAGGTAATCAACAAGCCATCCCGATATCAAGTTTGTTTTCCAGCAGTAAATCGGACAACAGGATTCCAATGACATGGGGGAGCGAAGCCGGAGCAAAGAGGCATCCAAGACAATTTTTAGCATACAGATTGCAGGTTTACAAACCAATCACAAATTACAAAAATGATCAAAATTTGATGCCATTTTCGCGGCATCTACGAACAATTGAGGAAAGAAGTCGTTGCTAACCTTGCAAACGATTCAAAGACACAAGGAATTCTCGGATTCCAAGCTCGCACACAGCACGCCAAGATCAAAACTTGCCCGGTTCACTTGCTCAGAACACCAATCCAAGACGCCTGCCGACGACCCCTCCAACCATCCGAAACCATTGCCAGGATGGAATTTTTTTTATCGCACTTTCCTGCTCACCACGTAGATTCGCGGGACCGGGACGAGCACCCGTCCTCGGGGACCATCAAGAACTCGTCACCCATACGTGGAGGCGCTGCCGCCTTGTGGCGAAGAGGAAGAGAGGCTGAGATGTGAGGAAATTCGCGTGAGATCGACAATTCGGAGACGGGGATGTGTGCTGGGGAGAAGAAGATTGGATATTTTAGGGAATTATTCGCAAGATTCGATATTTCAGGGAGGTGCTTCAATGCTTATTTTTGTCTGATAGCAGTTCGATTGATGTAAACGGAGAGGAGTGGAGAGAATTTGGAAAGCTGTCGTTATTTGGTTTGACCGCTCCACTCGATAATTGAGAAGCAGCAGCAACAATTGATAGCTAATGGCTGCAGGTGCGCTGTAAAGTCAATTATTCACCCAAATATATTAGAAGACCGTTTGGTGATGTCCATGTCATAGTAATAGCAATTTTTTTTTGTTATGAGTGGCGCTCGGCTAAACTTAGGCCTAGCGTATCTTGAAGCTGTCTTGGTGGTCTTGGTGGTCACCACCTGATCGTTTCAGTTTTTTTCGATTTTAATTTTTAGTTTTAATTTTTTTTCACTATTTATTACACTATCTACTAATTCAGCTACAGTGTTTTTTTAATCAACTATAATGTTTTTCCAACCAAAAGCTATCGTTATTCCGATCACCCCCATAAACCATCCAAGGCTGATGTTCGTTGCCATGCTGCTGCTGTATCTGTACACGAGCATAAACTAGTAAGGCTGGTGGACAGGATCAAGTATCAACAATAGGTTTGCAATACTAGCGATTAGTCTCTTGATCAAAATTTACGTGTGTCAAACGGAGGATGTAATAGCCACTCCTTTCTCGCATGCAGCACGATTTCTTGGAAAAGGAAACCTGATGTTAAAAGATATTCCTCTATCAAAAGAAACCTGAACAGAATTGGCTTTGGGTGGAGACACACTGACAGGAACACAAACCTAGGTACCAAACTCCACTTGTTTTTTCTCCTTTTTTTTTCTAGGAAAGAGAGGAGCCCACTGGGGCACGCATATCGCATAATGCATTCATTGATATAGCAGCCGTTCATATTACTTTTTAGTGATCTTTTTATCTATAGTTTATAATTTTTAGTTAAAAATAAATAATAGTGATTAAAAAAGTGACTTTAAAAAGGAAGATGTGAGCTGAAGAAAATAAGAAAGAGATACGTACGTGTGATGATGAGAGCGAGAGAAGTGAAGTATATGGTATACCTGTGCTCTTCTATTTTATCTCAAAGTAAGACGATAGCAAAAAAATATTTGTATTAGTTTTTTATTTTTCTAAGCAAAGGACGGAAACAGAAATCAAAACTAACGTGTGATGTATCTGTGTCTTTCTATCTTATTTTGAAATAAAACAATAGCGAAAGGAATGTTGGTATTAGATTTTTACTTTTCTAAGCAAAAGACGGAGACAGAAATCAACACTAACGTGTGGCCTGAGAGAGACCTGTACCAACCTCCGGACCATCCAAACGAGAAATCGCCTCCACCATTGGAGGTACACGAGGCCCACATCAAATGCAGAGAACCAGGGGAGCGCCCGTCCCTGGAAGCCCAAGCTGTCGTCGTCCTGGTGGGCCTGCGCGGCTTAAGCTCTGCTTGGGTGGGCGGCCCAGCACGGCACGCGGTTCGCCGCCGAGGCGTCACGGTCTACAGCGCACTGCTATAGTCCGTAACGTAGGCCGTCCTGGCTAAACGGCACGTGCTATGTAGTACATTGTACGGTAGTGATACGAGTACTACTATACTGGTATGTTCTACAATACGATTATTGTACGAAATGCCTCTCGCTTCTAAGGGATTTATACCACCAATATACAGGGCGGCACGGCGCGCAACGGCTGGAGTGTGGCTCGGCCCTAAGATGTGTGCCTTGCTCGTAGGGCCCACCACTGCACCTACCTCTACAAGTGGGCCTGCTCCACAGGCACCATTGACGACACAATACTGCTGCTGTTGGTACTATCGCCATTAACGAGACCAGCTCATTCTTTAAGGGCAGGACATTGTGCCCAATTGATGGCCCCTTCTTTTTGGGTTCCCCCTTCAGTTTCAGTTCATCCGAAAGTTTAAGGGGTTTTTGGCTGCAACTTTTAATTTTTAATTGAACATTTTAAATTTTAACTGTTTATGATAGATATTACGGAAAAAGAGATACTCATTTGCGATTTTGGATGGTACAGATGTTGAGTTTTTAACGTATACTATAATTAACTTATAGACTCTATCTTAAAAAAAAATACTCCGTTCGAAAGTTAGATACTGTAGCAAAAGCCAAAAGCTGTTTTGAGAAGTTAAAAATAACAGGCCCTAAGTTTTTAGCTTCTTAATTTTTTTTTCTGATTTTTGTTTTTTTTATTATTTTGCATTGTTTGTAATGATATAATATTTTTTTATTTTTTAAAAAATTAATTACACTAAAAAATATATCCGCAGTTACAATGAAAAAAGCTAGAAGCTCGCGCTCCATAAGCTCAAATAAACACCCCCTAAATAAACGAGACGATTTCTCTGAACGTTAAACGATTTCTTGAACCCAAAATCGTTTGTATCATCCATATCGATATCTCTACAGTCTCAAAGAATATAACTAAAAACCATCGGGTACAATCCAAAACAACATGGCCGATATCCTAACTGCCTGGCTGCCTGTGTTCTGCTAGGCCACGTGATCATTCCCATTCTTGCACTCAAGCGGAAAATTGTTTGATCCTGAAAGACATGTGCAGGCTAATCATTTATCAAATACGAGCATTAGGGAATTGTTTGAAACTATGTGTGCCTGTGTTTTAGCTGAAAATGGGACTCTTAAACGGTCGTGTGTTAGTAAAATCAGGTGCACGCGCACGCCTTCCTTAGTAATGCATTCTTAACATTGTGTGCCTTAAAATTATATTTGCATAGCCCAAGGCAAGATCAGGTATTCTAAAAATAATAATTGAAGCCAATGGTTACCACATTTTATTCACCAAAATACGGTAACCTTAATCAGATTTGGCATGTTTATGGTTTTCTACCATTTTATTTGGCAGA
>JAYEVJ010000440.1:0-241574 GCA_036346265.1 Melocanna baccifera
TTATGCTTTGTTTGTTAGTACAAAATTTGGCCATGTGTGGCGTAATCTTTATTGCTCTTGGCTCATGTACTTAAAGTCGTAGATTTGGAATTTTTCTAAAAATATGTACCTTTGTATGATTGTATATATAGTATTGTTACATCTTACTAATATGATGTTTGATTTATTTACGAGTATGAACATATATGTTTTGTTTGATACATGATGACGTAAGAAAAGATTGATATTTATTATTCAGTTTGAGATAATATTTGATAGTATGCATCACTTTTATTTAGTTTTCGTTGCAACGCATACGGGCACATAACTAGTATTTCTTAACAAATCAGTTTTTCTTTTTCAAGTCGAATAGACTATACGGGCTAATCCAGCGTGCCGTACCGGCTAACCTGACAACTAATGGTGTCTCGGACCGGCACAGCACGACGCCCTTCTGGCCGTGTCTGGGCCGGAGGTTTGCCCACAGGCCGGCATGACCCGTTTCAGCTGACGGTCCAAACGGATCCGGGCGTGGCTCTCGCCGAATCCGGGCCCAGGCCTTAGCGTGCAGGCCGCCCATTTGGCCATTCACTATTTCACACCTGCAGGGGCCGCGCGGCACGTGATGACCTGATTTCGGAGCGGAAACGTTCGTGTGCATATACGTTTCCTTCCCAAACCCTGCGCTGTCGAGCAAAGCCATCATCCAGGCTTCCTCCCGCCGAGCCCGAGAACGCCGCCACCTCGAAGGAGTTCGTTCCCCTCGTCCTCCTCCTCCTCCCTCTACTGGATTGGCGTGGAGCGGAGATCCCTTTCTGCTGGTGAGGAACCCTAACTCTTTTTTGTTTCTTTTTTTACCCTTTTTGTGGGGAAGCAAGGAACCCTAATTCGATTGGATTTGTTCTTCTTTGCTGCGAGCAATCGAATCCTCATCTTTGCTTTTTCGTTGTGGGATGGGGTACTCCAATCCATCCGGTTAGTTGCGGATTTGGGGTTTAGGGCTGGTAGGTACTAATCTAATACATCCATCCGCGGTTCGATTGGATAAACGTATTAAGGAGTCTTACCGTAAACTCATATTGCTACTAATAGCTTGTTTCCTAGAAAGTTTTGGGGGTTCAACTAAACCCTAGAATTTCTTGCCTCGTGTGCAAGCACAGCCCGTGGATGTGGAGGGCTAGTATGTGCCAGCTGGTGGGGTTTCTGGCCTTGAGTGGAGCGCCATCCGGAGAAAAGGGCATGATTGATTTTGATAGGGCATGGTTGGTTTTGGTTGTTTTGGTGGAGGAGAGGAGTGAGAGGAGGTGATGCTTAAAAGCGTATAATTTCTTCCTGTCATTGATAGGCAGGCTTATGAGAGCAGGTGGTGGGGTGAGAAGATGTGTTGGGTCAAGTTGGCTAGTCTGTAGCAGTTAGTGTGAGCTGATCCAGCTCCAAGTTACGCTCATCAACAAAAAACAGGCATGCTTGTTTACTTTAATCAGAAAGGAAGTTTCTTTCCTTGTTTCCATGGGGAAGGGGATGTGCAAAACCTAGAATTTCTTCTTGCCCTATGTGCAAACACAATGCATTCATAGATTGATATATTATATACATAGCACTCAGTGAGATTGTTTTAGTTCAAGTTAGTGGTTGCAGTTTTCTTTAGTAGTTGAATATTTCATCTACGTGTTATGTTCTAACCTCTCATTTCTGCACTTGGCAGCCGTGCAATCTCCGGAAGACACTCTTCCTGTTTTTGTGTCGTCATTTGATGCGGTTTAATGGCGAGTAATATGCAGCCTTCTGGGCCGCCGCAGGTAACTGCTGTCTCCTGTTGTTTGTAAGATGGTGATTTTCAGTGTGATGGTTTTATTTTGTTGTGTGTGGTACTGATGTGGTAAGTCCCTTTATTCCCTTCCAACTTCTAGCAGCCTCCCAGGCCTCCTATGATGGGTTCTAGCGCTCCACCACAAAATTTGGGACCGCAAATGCCCATGCAGGTGAACTGGAACTTTGGATTTTTTTTGCTTCTTTCTGCACTATGCACCTTTGTAATCTTATGTCAGATTTCTAATATTGCTATTTTGTGCTCCATTTTCAGTTTAGGCCAGTGGTTCCTCCACAGCAGCCTGCTCAGTTCATGCAACCGGCGGCACAACAGTTTCGACCTGTTGGTCAGGCCATGCCAGGAGGTAGTATTGGCATGCCAGGGCAGGCGCCACATTTTCAACAACCTGGGCAGCATTTGCCTCATTCCGGTCAAGTTCCACCTGCATCACAAGCGGTTCCTATGGCGTATCAGCCGGCTAGACCAATGTCATCAGCACCTATGCAGCCGCAGCAGCAAACTGCTTTCCCTGGTGGCCATTTGCTCACCATGGGTGCCCCTATGCCGCCTCCGTCTTATACAGTAAGTATTGTTATTTTTCTTGCAGTTGTTACTTGCAAAGTTTACTGTTTTTCTTTCATGTAATGTATGTCGAATTTGGCTATTAGTATATATAGATTGTTTTTTCTGCTGATAAGTTATTAATGCTGAAATGTTGCATTTCAGTATCAACCAACATTGGTTCCTCCTCCTGTAGTTCAACCCTGGGGTACAGCTCCCGGTCAGAGTGTACCTCTTGTGACACCGCTGGTGCAGCCTGGGCATCAGCCCATGGCAGCTTCAGCTGCATTGCCTTCAGTAAGTACTGCAAGACCTCCGGTAATGTTGATCACTTGATTTTTGTCTATTATATAAAATTTAAGACCTCTGCCGCATCATTCAATTTTGTCTACTATATAAAACTGGATATCCTTGACCTTGCAATAATTCAGTTTGCAAATGCCCAGGTCAGCTCCACTGAACCTAGCTCTTCAGATTGGCAGGAGCACACTTCAACTGATGGAAAAAGGTAAGTCATCTTTGTATTACTTTCTTTATCAACTTCCTTAATCACAATTTAATTATACCATGTTTTGGTCTTTTTTGCTTTGTTTGCTAATTATCTTTTTACAGCTACTATTACAATAAGAAGACAAGGCAATCAAGTTGGGAGAAACCTGCTGAGTTGATGACACCTTTGGAGGTTAGTTGTGCTGTGTGCTTATATGCATCATTTATTTTTTCTTTCCGTTGCTTTTGTTGTCTTTTGTTCTCTTAAGTCTTAACCTGTAATTTCAATTTGCTATTTCAATATATTGATGTTCATTTTACCAATTTCCGGGAACTGTAGTTGCAGAATGACCATGGGATTATCATATGATGTTTAGCTGGTACAATTCACCTATGATATTGCTATGTTCAATGATGCTATGCTTCAACAATTAAGCTTTAGAACTTTGCTTGCAAACTGAATATTTATCTGCATCTGTCAGGGGTGTGGGCCTTGGGCCCAAGGCCCAGTCAAGTTATTATTAGGAATTAGAGATTAGATTCTATTTGAGTTAGAGATTAGTTCCCTTGTGTTAGAGATATAATTAGAGATATGATATTAGTTACTATAATTGTTAGAGTTGTAATTGAGATTAGATTCTATCTGTTAGGGGGAGCCCATCTATATAAGAGGGCTACCATATGCTATTGGAACCAATCAGAGAAATACTAAAGTCTTCCTCGTCTATAGCCCCTCTCTCTCCTACGCCGACGCCATCCGGCCATCTTCTTGGTGGTGTTTACCCCGGTTCATGACAGCATCAGTAACATATTCAACTTTTGCATTTTGCCCTTGCATTTGTCTACTCATTTTTCACAGGACTCATTTCTAAAGATTAAAAATTGATAAACATTATGGAACAATACTTATATGATTTTGCTTTCTTTCATCAGTGGCATTAGCATTTAGTACCCTGACTTCTTTCATATGATAAGTGCAATGTGTTTTATTCCCATTTTGCTTAGTTTTGGTTTTCTATCTCTTTACCATAATTATCTGTCAGCTTTTGTGGAGGAGTATTTACAATGAACAAAGAATGCATTCTTAATTTTTCCCCTCCAGTGGGTAGTGCATATTCTAATTGAAGAAATGAATTGTGTGTTTTCCGTAGTACCATTTCACTTCTGAGTTTTTTCTTCTTCTTTGGTATATTAAATGCGCTTCTATGGTTCTCATTACATATTTTTGGTGATGCAACAGAGGGCTGACTCCTCAACTGAATGGAAAGAATTTACTACACCAGAAGGACGAAAGTAAGTTCATACTGGAAATAATTGCCACTAATGTTTTGTTATTTGGCGAGTCATGAATTTTCTTTCTTGCATATTCTCACTATTCTATTGTTCCAGGTACTATTATAACAAAGTGACAAAGCAATCCAAATGGTCTATTCCTGCTGAGCTGAAGGTTCTTGTTCTTTTAATGTGACATCTATATTTTTCTAATTGGAGATTACAAATTCTACACTTACTTTTTGTCTTTCTGTTTAGATTGCACGTGAATTAGCTGAAAAGGTATCAAATCAACAACCTGATCGAGAAACGGAAACAACTCCTGGTGCTCCTGTTGGATCTACTTCTGTTTCTGTGGAGCCTTCTGTACCTGCCACCCAGTCTTCATCTACAGCAGGTATAGTTTCTTCAAGCACACATGATGCAACAGCAAACTCTGTTCCTCCTAGTGCTGGCCCATCACACAATGTGGACAGCACTTCTTCCTATGTTGCCATGCAAAACGGTGGTCCAAGTAGTGCTGTTGTTGCCCCTGTTACAATGAGCACAGAAGTTCCATTGGTTGCAAGTGATGCAGGGCCAAGCAGGTATTTGCAGATGTTTTAATGTTTTCCCTTAATTCTTTCTCACACCATTTGAATGCAGCTGATACGCCTTTGTTTGTTGAATTGTACAGAAACAATGAAAATTCATCTCTACCAAGCACTACCGACAAACAAGATGCATCTGCTGAAGATTTGGAGGTATGTTACCTTTTTGCATGTTTTTGTTTGAGTAGTAAAATTAGCAAGTGTATGGTAACTGAGTCAATCTATTTGTTTTTTTATAGAATAATTCTGTTCTCCCATTTTGTGCTAGGCCTGCATTGTTATGAGTTTGTCTTACTGTCATAATATTTGTGTCATTGCTTTGATTCGTGTGTGAACTATTATCCTATACGATATCTTTATCTTGCTTGGTACATGGTTCTTAGCTGTTTTTTCTTGCTTTCCTCTATTCTCTAAGGGGGTGTCGATGAGGGGGATTGCTTTGGGAAATTTTGGGATTTAGTTCAAATTATCCTAAGGATCTCGATCCGCATCCCCCTATTTAAACAAGCTGTTATATATTTTTTCACTTTGCCTATTTGTTTTAGCTATTCTGGGAAAAGTAGTAATGAGGCATACATTGTACTTTTAACATTTTTTCCTATGAAAAACATTACCTTGATCCTTTACAATAACTCAAGCATTCACCTCATAGATTGATTTAGAGATTTTGAGAACATCAAGTAGCTTTAGTTTATGGTGGAATGTTCCCCTAATGGTGAAGGAGATGTTTACACTGGATGACTGGAAAATATCTAGTGTTACTGGTATCACCTTGCAACTTGCATGCTTCTTACTTCAGAATTGGCACTCAAAGCAAAAGTGTACAAGGATTGCATAGTACAAAATCCCATATTGTGACTCAATTTATAGAAAGTAGTAAGAAATTCTCCTTTGTTTCCTTGTGTGGGTGCAGATGTCTTTTAAAAAGCTAGAAATCATGTAGTGTGTGTGTGTGTATATATATCAGTTGTGCCCTCTACTCTTTTCGTCAACAAAAGTTTCTTGGATATTCTGAGGGGCCCTCTTGTGTTGGGTGTATGGCAGCAATGCAGCATCCTGAATAGTGGCAGTGGCTGCATGGTTATTAAGTCGTAAAGTCGAGTCGAGTCGCTTAGTGGGCGGCTAGGGAGACTAGTCGACCGACTAGTCTCGCCTAGTCGCGACTTGTCAGGTGTAATGACTAAGTATCAACTATCCCACATATTACAGATCAGAGTAGATCAGTAGAGCAAGGGACGAAGGAGGGAAGAGGGGGGAGGAGAGGGGAGGAGGGGAGGCAGAGGTCGCACTCATCCACCGGACACCGACCGAGAAGGCGGTGGCGGTGTAGATCCGGGAGGAGGAGGCCGTAGGGTTTATTGGAGAAGACAGCACTACTTGGACGGCGAGCCACGCACGGCGGTGGTCACTAGAGAAGGAGGCGGTGGTCCGCGGCCACCGGAGAAGGAGATCGCGAGAAGATTAGAGGCTTAGAGTAGGGAGGAAGGAGGGAAGAGGGGAAGGAGAGAAGAGGAGGAGGAGGCAAGACAGAAGAATCGACGGAGAAGGCGGCGGCCATCGGAGAAGACGGCGCCGACAAGCGCATCGCTTTGCCGCTTGCGGTGGCGGCGGTCACTAGAGAAGACAGCGCCAACCAATTGCTACTACTTTGCTCGTGGCAGCGGTGGCCACCGAGGAGATGGCGCCGATAGCTGCTACGCTGCCGCTTTGTGGCGCTCCACGGACGAGACAAGATGAGAGAGGAGAGACGCGCACGATGACGGAATTGAATGGATAAGGGTTAGGGTTACCTTATACACGCACGAACAGACTTGGGTCAAGTCGGGGCAACTGGGCAAGACACTGCGTGCGAGTGGGCCTCCAGTCGTCTGACCGGACAAACATGATTAGTCGAGATTAGTCGCCGATTAGTCGTCCGGACGCCGACTAGTCGCTCCGGTCGAAGTCGGGCTCTCTAGTCGTTCATCTGTGCCGACTCGACGACTAGTCATGGATTAGTCGCCGATTAGTCGCCGACTTAATAACAGTAAGCGCTGCTATTTTTACACATTTAGACATTTGCAAGTTTTCATTTGATTTTTCTTTGAAGGAAATTTGAATTGTTTGGATTGGACTATCCTTTTTTAGTGCATGTAATTGTATTTTCTTATATTTGTTACTGTTAGTGGCCTATGAGAAGCATCTCTTTCTCTCTACATGAATGCTGTTTCCTCTTGCTGCACTGTAGGAGGCGAAAAAGACCATGCCAGTTGCAGGGAAGATCAATGTCACTCCACTGGAGGAGAAAGCAAGTGAAGAAGAACCTGTGGTTTATGCTAATAAGTTGGTGAGGAACATTAGTACAGAAGTACATTAAGAATCAGCCATTTCATTTACAAGTGTTAATCTAATTTATATTTCTTATTTTTTGAAATGTAGGAAGCCAAAAATGCATTCAAGTCCCTGCTTGAATCAGCCAATGTTGAGTCTGATTGGACATGGGATCAGGTATGTAACTTTAGTTGAATTAATATCAATTATTGAAATGCCTGACAGATAATATTCCCAGGCTATGAGAGTTATCATAAATGACAAAAGATACGGTGCCCTGAAAACTCTTGGAGAGAGAAAGCAAGCTTTTAATGAGGTTAGCCTTTCTTTCTTATAAGATAACAATATCATGGAATCCTTCAAGTCTGTAATATAATTATTAAGTTTTGTAGTAAATGGTTCACTGAGGGTCATATCTGCTGTTTTTGCAGTACTTAAACCAGCGGAAAAAGCTTGAAGCTGAGGAAAGACGTGTTAAACAGAGGAAAGCACGTGATGATTTTCTCACAATGCTGGAAGTAAGATAGTTCTAGTAAGCTTTCCCCTTTTCTTTTCTTATTACTTCTACCATATTGAATGCTTTATTGTGTATTTCAGGAATGCAAGGAGCTTATGTCATCAACAAGATGGAGGTATATTTCTCCAACTCCAGGCCATCTTTTGGATATGACAACCATATATGCGCTTTTCATAAGTTTTATAATAATTCTTGTTTCATTTTCAGTATTGCTTTTTTCTGTTTCTGTTGTAGACACACTTAGTTTTTTGTTTTTCGCTGTGCAGCAAAGCGATAACTATGTTTGAAGACGATGAAAGGTTCAATGCTGTTGAGCGTCCAAGGGAGCGTGAAGATTTATTTGAGAACTATCTTGTGGAACTACAAAAGAAGGTTATATGAGCTAGAAACTGACTTATAATTGTGGTAGTTGTTATTATTGAATTGGAACTGTGATAACTCATGCAGTCCATCATGGGGTCATCCCATGATTTTTGTGGCGTGATCTTATTCTTCATTTTCTGTTGGCATTGCAGTAATTATGAATGGCATAATGAAGAACTAACCGATTCCATTCCTTAAACCAAACAAGAAGGATAGGATACGTTAGGATTATATGATCCCATATTGACCAACCCATTCCTCAAACCAAACACATCAGTTTCTCAAAACAATAATGGACTTCTGGCTTTTGAATTTCCACATGTTGATAATAAATTAGCTTTATGACATGAATGCCACATGCTGATCTTGATCTAACAAGTTCTGTATTGTAGGAAAAAGCCAAGGCTGCTGAAGAACACAAAAGGCACGTAGCGGAATATAGAGCTTTTCTTGAATCATGTGACTTCATCAAGGTTATTTCTTTGTTATTATCATTTAGTCAATTAGTATGCTCAGAATTTCATCACTGAGAATTCTTTTGATATGCCTGCAGGCAAACACCCAATGGAGAAAAGTTCAAGATCGGCTAGAGGATGATGAACGCTATTCCGACTTGAAAAGTTTTTTCGCTTGGAGATTTTTCAAGTTAGTATTTTCTATGCGCTATATCAACTTTTGCCATTTTCTGGTTCAACTAAACATTTTTGTGCATTACAGGAGTATATACGAGATCTGGAAAAAGAAGAGGAAGAGCAGAAGCGGATTCAAAAGGTATTGCGGTCTCTTATCACTTCTATAATTCTAATTTTTTACTCCTATGGATGTATGTTACAATAGTATATAAATGCAGTATCAAGCTAGGAGACAAGAGCGGAAAAACCGTGATGAGTTTCGTAAGATGTTGGAAGAACATGTTGCTGATGGCACACTTACCGCAAAAACTCATTGGCGTGACTACTGTGCACAGGTTCTTGAAATATTGTTTTTGGTGACAAGATAAAATGATAAACATTTTTGTCCTTGTTGTTTACATGTTATCAATTTACAGGTCAAGGATTCACATGCTTACTTGTCAGTAGCCTCAAACATGTCTGGTTCAATGCCAAAAGAACTCTTTGAAGATGTCATGGAGGAGCTTGATAAACAGGTTACTTTCTGAAAATTCTGAGTATATTCTTGTAATAGTTTATCAATGTATAAATTATCGTTATACTATTGTTTGTTTATTTTGGTACTTGGATGAGAGGTTCCCATATTGTATCAAAGATCTACAATACACTCTGCACTGAAACATTATTTAAAAAGCATGAAACTAATCATTTACTTAAATCAATGGAACTCTGGGTGGGACTTAATCATTGTTGCGGGACAAAAAAATGCCAATATGAAAACACTAACATAGCTGTACCTGGGTTTGTTATCTCTGGGACACACTAATCTTTAGTTACTAATACATAGCAAAATAGGCATTTTTCTTCGAAATGAAACCTTGCTCTTTGGCCTATTCCACCCATCGAAGAAACAATAACTGCAATGGGGTTTTGGAACAGTGTTTTGATTTTTGAAGGTGGTATTATATCTGTCAGATTGTCATTTGTGTCCGTTTGTTCTTTGTTGATTCAATTAGGACTGTCACAATTTTGCCTTGCAGCTCCATTTGATAATCCTGCTCCTTTTGTTATTAAATTTCAAATAGTTACGTCTCAATCAAATTGATGTATGAAACTTTCTTGTACATCGTTCTCTTTTGCATGCAACCTTCACTTCTTTAGAGAGCCTGTTGCTTCCAGCAGTTGCAAGCTTGTTTTTAAATATATTTTATCTGATGTTGAATCATATTATTTCCATTTCAATCGAACATTTTCTGTAAATTCGTAGTTGTTAATTTATGTTGATATTAATGATGGAAAAAATCCACTATGTATTTTATTCTGTTGTTCTATTCATGAAAAAAGTCCTTTCAGATACTTCTTTTACTTGTCTGTGCAAACTGATGGTTTCCTGCTATCTTTTTTATCTCAGTATCAAGATGACAAGACCCTAATTAAAGATGCAGTGAAGTCTGGAAAGGTATCGTTTCTTTTCGATATTTTTCCACTTATGTGCTGCATCTTACTATACAGTATTAATGCAGCATATATTTGTCGCATGTATGGTTGACAACCTTCTTATTTCTTCTAGATTCCTATGATGGTTGACAACCTTCTTATTTCTTCTAGATTCCTATGACGACCTCATGGACATTGGAGGATTTCGAGCTGCTGTTACAGAGGATGATACTTTTAAAGGAATATCAAACATAAACATCAAGGTGTAGTCTGAAGTTCTGATCAATGTCTGAACATAAACTATAGATATGCTGTAGCGGTATTTTTTTATTAGCAGTGATTGCCAATTTTCGATATTGAGTTTTAGCTATGACCTAGGATGTCCTGATACGCAATCACGGTGCAGCGATACGATATTTTCTAAAAACAAGGATACGCATCAGATTTCCTTGTATCTCAGATTTCCAGTGGTATGACCATCAATGCTTGTCTAGTAAAGAAAAAATGAAAATTGAAAAGTTTAAATGGCATACCACTTGGCACATACCCACTTGGTTGCAAGAAAATATTTGGTAACAACTCCTGATCCTGATTGCAAGACTTCTTTTAATCCATGGTTTGACCTAGGCAATCAAAAGTATGACCTCATATCAGTTGAATCCTCTAATCGCTAACCTTGTACACGATAAATCTTACCAAAAAAAGCATTAGTGAACAACTAAATAACAGATCATGGAGAATTAGCCAATTAGATAACATTCTTTGCAACATAACATAAGATAGGTTGATACACGATAGGAATAGGTTACAACTTGCAAGGCTCAAGCATTGACAACAATGACAGTGAGATATTCTGTTTCCCACCCTTCATTTTCTTCTCTACTGTCATTGTTGCTAACAGATATTCATAGGACTAGTCATGTTTGGGATGGTGAATTTTATTGACAATGAGCTTTCATGGACCATATTGAGGTGCAACAGTGATGGGCGGAAGCTACATTCTGCCCAGAAGATTGCCTGTATGACAGAATGCAATACAAAACTAGCAGTGGCTCTTACTCTATTACAAGTCCAAAGCTGAATGATAGTCCATGAAAGGAGTAAACAGATGCCATGCAGCAACTTTCAAGAGCAGCTGGATTTATATCTTCATCTGAACCCAGAAAAACAAAACTAAACAGAAGTAATTTAACCAACCAAATGAAATGGACGGGATTCAAAATCCAAAATGTTGAGAAACATGTTGAAATAGCCAACAGGAGAATGGATGTTGAGAAACAGCAGGAGTTAGGGCTTCCATACCAACAAACGAAATCAGCTGGACACGGATCTCCTTGTACACTCCATGCCAACCTCCAGTAAACAGCCTCCTCCAAAAATTTGACGCGCAGAAGGCCGAGGACTGGGCGCTGCCGAGGATCGGCAGAGTCGAGGCCAAGTGTGGGTGCTGTGGCTTGCCGATGGTGGCGCAGATGTCGGTGCCTCCGCAGGGAGCGAACGAGTTGGCGGTGACGGCGAGCTCGTTCCGCTGGTGGGGAGGGTGATGCGAGCGAGCGGCTCGGGCGTGACTGCGTTGGCGTCGCTATGATTAGGGTTAGGAGGATTAGTAGCCTCCGTGCGATAGGGAGGAGGGCCGGGCGGTCGTCTGTTGGGCCATAATGTAATGGGCCAAAGCGTATCGACGCCGTATTGCTGTGTATCGAGACGTATTGGGATATTTACTATTTATTTTTGGCTGAAATGCACCGATACGCCGCCTATACCGTATCGACACGTATCGTCAGTATCGGATATGTATTGAGCACGGGTACGGCACTTCTGCGACGTATCGGTGCTTCCTAGGCTATGACTGCAGTTTTCCTTCCTGATGGTGTTGTTTATCTTTGCTGGTTGTGCTGCAGCTTATTTATGATGACCAAATTGAAAGGCTCAGGAAAAGGAGGTCAAGGAGGCTAAGAAGCGCCAGCGACTGGGTGAAAATTTTCAGATCTTCTGTACTCAATAAAGGTATCAATAGCCACACCAGTTGATTGCCTTCATCAAATGGTCCTGCTATACTTAGCAATAAAGTGCCAAGTTGTCATGCTTAGGAGTGTAGGACAGAAAACATGTTTGAAGTCTATCAGACTAACAGGCATTTTTTATAGGTAGCCAACATGATCCATAAGGGCATTTTTACTTTTGTTCCACTTAGTATTATTTATCAATTTCACAAAGAAATTTACTATTTGTCAATTTCATAAAGAAATTTACTTTGTAAATAATATTATTGATACATGCAATTAGCATGTTAATGAAGTTGTATGTTATAATCTTTAAGGTAATCTTATAGGAAGTCTGGTCATGGATGATAAAATACCTTGGAAAATTGGCTGTACTTGGTATTTACTGGCTAAATTGTATGCTTTGTCGCTTCCATGTATACATTGTAATATTCAAATAATTAGGTGGGCAAGTGGGGCGGGTTGGGCTGTGGCTTGAGATCTTCCCTGTTGTGCCAAAGTGGTACTTTGTGGGTTGTTGGTTGGCCCAACCCTCAATCCTTCTCTGGCCTGTGGGACCCTTGGGGTACTGTTGGTCTGCCCAATTGGCTGCCCTCTGTTTACTAAACATGATCTGTTGGGCTGATTATAACATTGTTTTCTTATGGCTCTTTTCTGTTCTCATCTGTTTACTAGCAATAGCTTTCTGTTTTGATAATTGATTTTGCGTTAGTCACTTAATAGGACATTAGTTTGGGTCCTAAATGTGAGATCACAGTACAGGTTCAGTACCAGTCCTATTCTCAAATCCTTTGGTTCTGATAACCAACGAGAAACTGACAAAATTTAGGACATCAGTTTGGATCCTAAATGTGAGATCACAGTACAGGTTCCCAGGACCAGTCCTAAACCCAGATCCTGTGGTTCCGGTAACTGGCTAGAAACTGAAAAAAAATTTATTTGGTTTTGAAGTTTATGTGCTCTGAACAATAGACATTCCATTGAAATAGCACACCATCTCAGTTTTGGCCATATGTGCCCAAACCAGCTAGACTGGTTTGTGAAAACCGGCTGGTTTCCAGGGGAATCGTGAACGTTGTGTGGGACCACATTTATCAGTGTATGTTTTGCTTCATACTGAGAGCAACATTATAATTAGATAATCCAGAGTTCTCAATGAGATAAGTTGGAAGATAGTTTTGTTTGGAGATGTCATCCTTTTGATCTGATTTGTTTCTTTGAAAATTTGCAGGAAATATCAGCTTCTTCAACTTGGGATGATTCTAAACCACTATTTGAAGATAGCCAGGAGTACAGGTATAGGCAATCCTCTTTTAAGTATTATGACAACAGTTTTCCACGCTACCTAGTTACACTAAATTGGTTGGTGCACTGGCATTGCCAGCCGGAAAAGAAAAATTGTTACTAATCCTGACTGTTTTCTGGTACAGTACAGAGAATTTTATACTGGTGTTATTGTTAATGTTAACTTGGTCACTTGCTTACAGTTGCAGATCAAATTTGTTTAGTTTGGTATGCGAAAAACAAGCTGAGTTTGCAAATCTTAAGAAAATTATTTGGGAAGGTCTTGAGATTTAGATTTGTAGTATACTTGTTACGAGATAGTCATTTTTTATGTTTTTGTTTGTACATTTTGAAACTTTTTAAAGCCAGATTCTTTGGTAATTGGTACTAAATATTAGATGTGTCCTTTCAAATTTATTTGGGGCCTACCTGTAAATAAAATCAGTGTGTCTTAATGTCCTATGCAATATTGGCACATTGAAACAATTCTGGTGTCCTATGCAGTATTGGCACATTGAAACAATTCTGGTGTCCTATGTAATATTGGTACATTGAAACAACTCTGGTGAAACAATGGTTGTACCAGTACCTATTTACAAACATGATATGCAAAATGTTGATTGGGGCCTCAGATGTTAACAACAGTTACTCGGTAAAATGGATGTTTGAGCTGCTGTGTGATAGTGTCTGATATCAGATTTTTTTTATTTGTTATTTTTGTCTGTTTGGATAGGGAATGATTTATTTGTTGGATTTGTTTTATTAGGGCCTTGGACAGCGAGACTTATGCTAAAGAGCTTTTTGAAGAGTGTGTTGTCCACCTGAAAGAAAGGTTCAAAGAGAAAGAACGCATGAGGGAGGAAGAAAAGGTAATGGTTGTACTATAATGTGTTGAATCATTTACTGTCAGTGCTTGTAACACGTTTTTGGTTCCTTTTTAGAATTTTTTACTATGGGGATGGCTATGGTACAAACAACTTTTAGCTACAAAAAGTTTCTCTACCTTTTCTCCCCCTTGCAGCTTTTCCCACTTCGCCCCCTCCACATGTAAGATGTGTAGTGGATGGTTGAAAAAGTATATGGAAAGTGCACAAAATACAAACACATGTACCATAGTCACTCATACAAACACATACCATAGTCAATCATTGTTATTAGGTGGACAGCAAGCACACTTGTTACCAACTTGTAGGCTCAATGTATTACCTTATGCTACGCTGCCAATCCAAATGTGTATATGCGTGAATGCAACTTAATTACTTTTAATAGCTGCAGCATACTATTCTTCTTGTCAGTTGTATTGTTCATCTGCTTATGCCTTCTTTTTGGAAATTTTCTTGTAGGCAAAAAAAGAGAGAGAACGTGAAGAGAAAGAGAGGAAGAAAGAGAAAGAGAAAGAAAGGAAGGAGAAAGAGCGCAAAGAAAAAGAAAGAGACCGAGAGAAAGAAAGAGAAACGGAAAAGGAAAGGATCGGTCAAGGAGAGATGAAATGGAGATTGATGGTGCTGATATGGACACCCATGGTTCAAAAGACAAGAAAAAGGAGAAAGATAAAGAAAAGAAGCATAAAAGACGCCACCATGACATCACAGATGAAGTAAGCTCTGAAAGGGATGAGAAGGACGACTCAAAGAAGTCTCAAGACATAGCAGTGATCGCAAGAAATCTAGGAAGGTATAACAGTTATTCCTTTTGTGCAAATCAAGGTTCTAAACATTGGTGATTAATGCCGCTACAGTGTTGTATCATGTATACAACCCTTGGTGCTAAGATAATACAAAAAAACAGATTCAGTATATGACTTATCGCATTTAGTGCTGATATATCAGCAGCCTTGCCGCTCGGCTCAAAGACCGACTCCTTTTAGTCTTCACACCAAATTTTAGTGCTCTCAATTTCCAACTTGTGTTATTAAACTTAGGACATGCTTGCCTTCATCTTGTGATCTTAACTGGACCAATATTTGATGCATTTATATATGTATCAGTATACTTTATTATTATAGTAGTGTATTTTATATTGGTAAATAGCTGTAGGGCACTACAAATTCTCCCCGTAACTGTAGGAGAATCGTTGCAAATCATCACTCCATCCCTTCCGCCAAATTTTTTAGTATAATTTAGTATTGTAGTAGTGTGTTTTATATTGGTAAATGGGAAATTGGCTCTAGGACACTACAAATTCGCTCCATGACTGTAGGAGAATTGTTGGAAAGTAACACTGCCATCACTCCACCCCTTCCAAAAATATAAGGAGTTGTCTCACTTGAATGCATCCATTGAATGGGGGAAAATAACATGGAGTATTGGAGTCCCTATGTGGCACACTTATGTAAGGACGTCCAGACTAGTATAATGTTTGTTCAATTTTTTCTTATGATACCAGCTTGAGCATTCTTCAGCGTATGTACCACCAAATTAACCCCACTGATTCCTATTGTACAGAATTAAAACATTGGTTCAATGTTCACAATTTGGACTACATAAGGGTGAATTGGAGTACTAACTCATGCTGCCACCAATCTGTAGGTGCTGGTAGCAGAAGAATTCACCTGACCACAACCAGAATTCTTGGATCACTATCAAAATTAACTGAAATGTTGTTTATTACTGCCACTATCGATATATGATTGTTCTAATATGTAAAATATCTCCCGCATAAATCACATCGAGAATTAGCATGGTTGAATACAGATGGTTAAAACATGTATTGAGATTGATTGTCATTCATGCAGCATACCCATGCTTCAGACTCAGATAGTGAAAACCGGCACAAAAGACATAGAAGGGATCGAGATAGTTCCCGCAGAAATGGTGCGCACGAGGAGCTTGAAGATGGTGAACTTGGAGATGAGGAGACTCATTAGTCTTTCCTTTTACTACCAAGATTGTCAGTACTTGCTGTCCCTTGTCATGTTCTCCTTTGCTGCTATTTTGTTTGTTTTGTCAAAGTAGTGCTTCTGCTTAAGAATTAAAGTTCTAATTACTGAAATTAGTGTTACATGTTCTGATATCTTCTCATTGTCTACTATTCTGCAGTAGCATAAATTATTCCCCTTTGTTTAAGTAAACCATGGGTAGTCATGTGTTTGGTACTATTACCAGGCTACTTTTGTTGCCTTCAAGACATTTTCCAACTTTTTTGCATTTCTTCTTTCCTTTGTTCCTTTTCTGGGTGTTGGCTTGTTCGTAGAATTGTAGTGTGGGAGGGAGGCTGAAAGATCTTTTAGAAGGCCTGTTCGGACTTGCATCGAACTTCTGGCATATATTGCTCTGACCTTGCATTGTCTTCTTCCCCGCCTTAAGCTTATGTCCACATAAGTTTATTACTGACAATTTTAACTGAAACATCAGCGTGTGGCTAGTGGCCAGTGTCCTGCAGTCCTGCTTGTGGGCATTGATCTTCAGACGTGTTTCACCATGGATTTGTTTCCATCTTCTGCCAGTTGCCATTGAGCTTGGAAGCTGGCTGTTGATGCAACCTGCGGGCTTCAGATGCATGGACATGGATGCCTATGCACTAACACAGCAGCAGTTCATCTCAGTTCTCTGCGCCTAAGAGTTGACAAAAACAGATTTCGGTCAAGAGTATCTCATATGAAGACTGTTGTGCTTTTGTTATTATTTGACCTAACATAATGATTGGTCACGACGGAATGGATTGAAGCCCCTCTAATTGTAAGGACCCACCCTCTGTTATCTATGCATGCTCTGTCGAGGCTGTTGATCCTGTCACTGGGATGGTTTGAGTTGTATGCTTGAGGGTAGTTAACGAATAGGTCAGTTGGCCGTTAATTGTATGATTGACTTTCGATTATCAGCATAATTGCTACTCTAGATGTGCATATATCCAAATGTTTGTGCTAATGTATGTAATCTACTGTTGTCACTGACTTGCCATCTGGGAGGTAACGAGCTTAGTAAGAGCACCTACAATGCAGGTGTTTAGCAACTAAAAACTGTGTATTTTTTCCATATAGGATAAATAAGGTGTTTATATTGATCGTAGGTTGGTAGGCAGCCATGCTATGCAGGTATGGCCCTAATTGGACTGTCCAAAGTTCAATTCGAAGACGGTCCAATCATCCATACTTTATGTTGGACTTGATATGATTAGACGTTCAACTATCTCCAATCCATTATGGTCCCAATTGTCCATAGACAGCCCAAGTCAATTTCGCCCGGCCCCCTTTGGCGGACTGTTGGCGCCGGGACCTTTTCAAACCAGATAACAGCAATCACACAGAAATGATGGATGTGTTTTTTTCGACTGTGGATTATGGCTAAAGTGAAATGATAGGTGGATTTTTTTGGCTGTGGTTTATGGCTAAAGTTGTATTCTTTTTAGCTAATGGTTTATGGCTAAAGTTGTTGCATTCTTTTGGGCTAATGATTTATGACCTATTATTTATTTTGCTAAATATACCAGGGAAACAAAATGCTATACCAGAAAGTGATTGCACGAAAACACAGATGTTTCCTAATAGAGAGACGACAAAGCAAAAGGCCGCTACGAATGATGAAACGATACTAAATGTTTACAAACATAGGTATACATGTACACCCCTGACAAACATTGTTCCGTGCATACAAACGTACATGACCTACGATGAGCATATAAATAGAAACTATTACATGGTGCACTTCTGTGGAGGTCGCACAACAAGATTGTATGAAAAGGTATTCCGTACGTGATCCATGTGTGCATCCCCATTCCCCTTTATTTCTGTCAGCTCTGTCGTGTGTTTGGTTCGTTGGTCATGTATCTAGGCCTTAGGGTGGGATCTTCGAAATTTCGATCCTCCAACATCGTGTTAATGACGAAATTGTGCGGTGCCATAGTAGCAGAAATTATCTGTGTCTATCGCTCTACTGGATATGCATTTATGTTGTGTAGTATGTGTCATTTCATCTTCCACACGCTGAACGCCAGTTCGGTAATGTTGCAGAGCGACAAATGGTGAAAGTTGAGCATCTCTTTTCCGCCTGCGTGGCCGTGGCCCACTCTTGAAGTCCTCCACATGGTACCGGTTGTTTTTGTACAGAGCAAGGTATCCTGTCCTATTCAGATACCTAGAGTTGATGAGGTAGTATTTATGTGCAACGATGTTCAATAAAGAAAATGGGTTCGGAAAGTAGTGTGCACTAATGATGAAAACCATTTGTTGTAATGGTTGTACCTGATGGAGGGTGTGGGAACAAATGGGGGAAGCTGGCCAATGTATCCATCAGGATCCACATATCATGAGCTAAGCTTGACTAGTCGACGGTAACATATGTGAACCTCGTGCCGCACACGACCTTTATATTCTAACTTGTATAGCCATGCTGGTTTGTGTATGCCACTCGACATTGTCAGGAATAGTTACACGAACATGTGTACCATCTATTGCTCTGATGGCTTCTACAAAGTGTGGGCAAAACCGACATGACCGCAAAGATTTATGCAATGTGTTGAACAAGGAATCTAGTGGCCTCACGTTGTAACCTGCCAAGTCGTACATGTACACAAGCACATGGCCAAACTTGGTACTACTAGTGCAGGATGAGTGGACAAAACGATTGCTCACCTAACTGTTGGTTTGAGGTGCAACCACAGTCCACAAAAACATCGCCAAAGTCTCTTAGGAAGAAACCTCATCAGGCGCAAGCCATGGTGGGCGACGGACGGTTGTGCAACAACTCAAACAAAGCCCATCCATCCTAAACATCTCGTGACATAGGTTCGGTGTGACTAGCTGCTCGTCAAGCCACTCCTAGCCGGTTTGCATCGGTTGTCTATGAGGCCTCTGTGATGACTTTGCGCTTGAATCCAGAGTCTTTAGAGGACAGCAAATTCCAAGGGTGGTGGAGGCAATGCATCGTGGTTGTCATCCTCATCGTCGTGCCCTAACATGGCGACTCTACATGCAACGAGATAAGTGCACATGGTTAAACAAAATACGGTTCACTAGGCTTGAAAACATACCCACCCATTACTATGTTACTACTCACCTCTCTTACGGGTTAGGGAGGGCATGCAGAACACGAAGGTGGGGGCGGGGTGGAGGATTAGGGTTGTATAAAAAGCTCGGGTCTCGCAAGCTAATTAAGCTGGACTCGCTCTAGGCTCGATTCGAGCTCGGCTTGAGCTCCAAACGAGCTGAGCTCGAGCTTAATCTCGAGCTTGCAAGTTTCAACGAGTTGAGTTCGAATAGCTTGTGATAATTGAGCTTTTCTTACAGTCCTAGATACATACTAACTTTTATCGAGTTTAGTCGAGCCAAGCTCGAGCTTTTCTATTATTGAAATTTAGTGTATATTAAATTATTTTTTATTGTTATCGAGGTTACTCGAGCCGAACTCGAGCTCAAGTTTTTCTTATTGTTGAAAATTAGTGCATATTAAATTATTTTAACTATTATCGAGTTTATTTGAGCAAAACTCTAGGCTAGGACCCCAACTCAGGCTCGCTCGAGTTCAGCTCGAGCTTCTACCGAGCTCGAGCTTGGGAGGTCAGGCTTGCTTGAGCTCGGCTCTTTTACAACCCTATGGAGGATGGGCTGGGAAGTGGACTGGAGGCTAGGGGAGGGGGAAGATAGAATATGCCATTGGCGAGGGGCGCGACACACGGCGAGGGAGATGAGCCCTAGAATCATGAGAGAGGAATGCGAGAGAGGAGTGGTTCTTCGGGTGGGGAATCAATTCCTTGTGTCGATGGCTTTTGTAGCTGTTCCTTTCAACATAGCTTTAAGCTTCCCGCGCCCGAAGCCTAAGCCATAAGCCACGTGAAAAGCCATTTTGATCCCGACCGATATGAGTGTGAGGCCTATTTCTTATAATCCCAAAGCATGCATGGTTTAGTGCCATATTACCTAGCCAAGTGGAGGAAAAATAATTTATATGGTGGGGTCTTTGCCATTCATTAAACATGTGACACATGGTATAGGGATAACATGGTATATGGTATAGGGATAACATGGTATATGGTGGAATCGGACATTGCATGACAGAACAACCGGACATGTGACACATGGCACCGGACATTGCACGACAGAACAACCGTGGTGCGGTAGTACCGCATCGACATACGGAATTACTGCAATGCGGTAGTGTAACGCCCCGTTTGGTGCGCCGATAAACTCGCATCCGCATGTGAAATGCACAATTGCGGGGTACCGTACAGCAATGATAGCACAACAGATCACACTTATAGGCAAAATAGATCCAGTTTATATTTACACATAATGCCCATCGGCTAGGTTTCGACGCAACGGCGGCAAGCCCAAATATAATACATCACAAAAGTCCCACCAACGAGCCTGAACGCGACTAAGGCCTAAAACCACGGATCTTCCGCAGAAGCTTGATCATCGGAGTCCTGCTCCACGAACTGCACGTTGACCTCTTGGGTGCTTTCGATGTTGATTTGCAAAGCAGTGAGTACATTTTACCCAGAAGTTACAGGGGTAAACCTTAAATAAATACATGCATGAATTCAACAAGGAAAAGGGTAACATGGTTTATTATTTTATATGGATGCAGTTTTAATTTGTAAACAACTTCAAAACGAAAACAATAATAATAATTAAGAAATTGAGAGGTCTAAAACATTAACTTCTTCCATTATACAGATTAAAATACCACAACACTACTTATGCCTCAATACTGGATTCACCCATCAAACACAGCTTCATTAACCGGAAGCACGGCGTATTCGAATACAATTTATTTTCACTCTGCAGAGTTGCTCATCTTTACCCACAGGATTTCTCAATTTCTCATGTCATGTAATAGACACGCTCATCCAGCTTGCGACTGAATCGAGAAAACAAGGTTTTTCGCTGCTCAATTCTTTAATTAACCTCCGCTCGGTAGACCCCCACTTCGGACACGGGGAAACATCTCCTATCCAGGCCGAACGTTTTCCCTGTCCTGAGTGGAATCTACCGTATTTGATATGCTTATACCCCCTCCCATACCAAATGCTTCTTCCTATACATGCCTAGAGGTAAGACCGATTTGAGCAGGTACTAAACCAGGATTGATAATCAATACTCGTGGTTGAGCGATTACTGTGCTCTATACTCAGCATAAGGGTCTAGTCCTTACGTTTGCTCTTGAGACTGCCAACCACGACCGGTATCGGCCAATCTTGAAACCGATACCCCATCTGCTGCACTCTCCACCCTAGGGCAGGGTTGTGGACACGACCACTATAGGGCACCCGATCCACAACTTCTGCCCTACCCTAGAACCAGTCTAAAATATTTTACCGACGAACTACCAATTAATTGATAGCTCGTTATTTTATGTGAGGAGATGTGACATTTGTTTTTATACATTAATTAAGTAATCCTAAATTTGTCAAGGTGAATGTTGCCTCAAAGTAAACAGAGCATTTGTACAGTGGTAGGAAATAACTAAAAATTAACATGTCATTCTAAACATTTGTTTTAATTAAATACATTTAGCAAATAACAGTAATGCAAATATCGTAATTAAATAATATGAAAATCGTGGGTTCAATATGCTCAAAACATGCAACTTACCTTATGGTCGACAATTTCAACGAGGTCGTATCGCAGAGCACTGATCCGGACCTTGGACTGTCACCTCGGACTCGTCGAGGGCTAACGAAAACAAATTAAGCATAAATTCAATTTCGGCTTGTAACTAGTCAAGCGAAGAAATAAAATTTACAATCTAATAAAAAGAAATAAATGCAAATAAAATTTAAATGGCTTGGTTTGGAATTTTTGGAAGTGGATCTTGGGGCTTCGGATTGCGGAAATGGGTTTAGAATGGCGAGACGAATCAAACGAATATTTTTGTAATTTTCGAGTGGAAAAACAAATATTTGTATTTCTTTGGATTTGCTACAGAGTGAACATCGGCTTGGCCCGGTTTATCTGTGAGCGCCAGCGCACGCCGCGCGCGCCGTTGAATCCGGCGGGTGGGCCTTCGGGCGCGGCCCATTGGCGCGAGCGAACGGCCGACAGGCCGAGTGAGTGAGCGCACGGGCGCGGTTGCCGCTGGATCCCGCACGGATGGTCCTGAGGCAGCCACGTCGTGACGAGGAGGTCGTCGTCTACCTCCGAACGGGCACGGCGACGGAAAATAGGGCGCCGCTCCCTACTGCGATTTGGCTTCGGTGGTTGATCTCCAAGGCTAAGGCCGGTACCAATGGGTTCCTGGGAGTAAGGTGATCCCATTTTTGGTCTCAAACCGGCGAGAGGATTCATGACGACGATCGCGAGCGGGGAGGAAAGTGGCGGTTGAGGTGATGCTTCGGGGAGGTTCTAGAAACACACAGGCCTGAAGGGCTGTGGTTTGAGCATCCATGGGGGATAAGTATCAAGGGGGAGGCAGGGGCCCAACGTGGAAAAGCTCCAGCTGGGCTGTCCACGGTGAGGTGGTGGTGGTGAAGGGGGTGCATGGTGCGGGGACAGATGACGAATGCTTTCATTAAATTGAGTGGGGCGCCGAGGTTGCGATGGTGTGGTGATGCTTTGGCCCGAAGCAATTGGAATTTAATCGGTTGAAGAGGAGGAATTGCTCGGGAGCTCACCGGTACCAGGGGGCGACAGTGCGAGAGCCTCGGTGCAAGAGGGAGCAATCGGCTGCTCCGAAAGATTGCTGGGAGTGGTGGGAGGTGGTCTGCAGCGGCAATTGTATTTAACAAGGTCGGGAGAGGCGGTTCCAACAGTGGGGTCCCTCGGGAGCCGCTGGCGCATGGAAAGGGAGGTGCGACGGGCTTCGCCCAGGGGAAGAGAACAGCAGGTGAGCTCGAGTACAACCACTGTAAGGTTTGGCGAAGAAGTGACTGCTCGAGTACGGGCGGTGACGTGCGGACGGTCGGAGAGGCTTAAGCGCACGGCGGGAAGCTCCTCCATCAAAGGTGGTGCGAAGGGCGAGAAGGGTGCGAGCCGGTAGAGAGGAGGCTCGGAGGTGGGGACCACGCCGCAGCAAACGCTGGCGCGGACGCCAGAAGAATCGTGGTGCCGCAATCTTACGCGAGGAGGCGCGGGCGCGTAGGAGCGAGCGGGCGAGCTCGATTGTGCCAGCGCGAAAGGAGGGGAGAGGTGAGCACAAATCTCAAAGCAGTGGCAAGGGTTAGGATTGGCTTGAGGTTTCAAACAAAGATCCAACAAATAAAATTCAAAATTTTGAATTTTGGGGCTGTTTCAGGTAGTACCGCACTATTTTTTCAACGGCTAGTTTTGAAATTCTGACAAAGCCGTTACTGTGTGCTATAGTGAACTGCGGTAGTACTGCACTTTGAACGCCGGTAGTTCCGATTTTTCTGAATTTTCAGATTAAATTTTTGCAACAGCTAGTTTTGATTGGTGAGGGTATAAATACCCCACCACTCAAGGACAGATGTCTTTGAGCTAGCATTTGAACATATTTAAGCCTTGAGCATTCATTCCACACTGTTTCTCTTTGTGTATTCTTTTGAGGTGTTGTGAGTCATTTTTCAAATGCATACATCTTCTAGATTGATCCTTGGCACTTGAGCGCCGTCAAGGCGATCTTTTACTCTTGGTGCTTGTCGGCACCTAGACGGCCCGAAGGTTGATCGCTAGGTGATCTCTTCAAGAAGCTTGTAAAGAGGCCCGAGCAAGATTGTGAGTGGGTTGGTGCTCGCCATCTCCAGAGAGGAGCAAGAGTAACCAATAGTGATCGAGGAATTGAGGCTTAATTCGTGGAGCCAGTCTAAGAGTGTTTGGCCTTTGCTCAACGTGGATTAGTGAAAACCAGCAAGTCTTCGATATCACGGGAAAAACATCGTGTGTCTACTTGTGGTTATTTCTCATCTCTTTTAGTGACTACATTTGTAGCTTTGCAATTGGCATATATTATCGTGCTTGTAGATTGTTGCAATCTCTATTTGAAGTTGTGCCTTGAGATTACTAAAATTAAATGGGTTAAGTTCATCTCGTTATAATTTATTTTCAAAAGCAAAAATTTTATAACCTCCTATTCACCCCTCTAGTCGGTTATCCTTGATCCTAAAAGAGGAGCTGTATCTCAAACCGTTGCTTCCTTAAAGACCCACATAAGGGGCGTAATAAGGTTTATGGACAGCGCACATTTACGTGACCGCTCGCTTCGCTATGTCATATGCATTATGCACTGTTTTCTGTTTTTCATCGTTCCTAACTGTAAGTCAATCATGTGACCGATCGATCTATTTAAATTCTAGTTGTTTCTGCATATATTTTAGACAATGGGTTATCTCACATTAGTATTGATTTATACATCATTAGTTATGTACAATATTTACTTCATAATAAAATCTAAAATTAAAATATTTCCCACATTTCTTTACTATTTAAAAAGAAGGAGTTGGTGGTTACCGAAGCCTCCTTCCAATCTAAACCGTCGGATTTTCCCTCCTCTCCCCCTCCCAACCAACCTAAAACAATCCAACCGTCGCCCCCTCCCCTCCTCCCGGCCTCCCCTCTTCCCCTCCCCGTCGGCCCCCGCCTTCCTCCCCCTCGCTCCTCCTCCCTCCCCCCCGCCGCCCCCCTCCTGGCCTCCCCCCGCCCCCCTCACTCTCCCCGCGCCCCTCCTCCCCTCCCCGCCGCCCCCGCCGTCCTCCTCCCTCTCCCCGCTTCCCTTCGTCTCTCCCCACCTCGCTCGCCCCTCGCTCCCCACCTCCTTGCTCTCCCCCTCGTTCTCCCCGCTTCCCCTCGCGCCTCCCCCCCCCGCGCGCCGCCTCCTCCCCGCCAACAGCCTTCCCGCCTCCCCTCGCGCCACCCAACCGCGTGCCGCCTCCTCCCGCCGCCAACACCTTCCCGCCTCCCCTCGCGCCTCCCCACCCCGCGCGCCGCCTCCTCCCGCCGCGCCATGACCTTCTCCGCCTCCCCCTCGACGCGCCGCCTCACGCCGCCTCCTTCCCACCGCCAATGACCTTCCCGCCTCCCCTCGACGCCTCCCCACCCCGCGCGCCGCCTCCTCCCCGCCGCCCCGCATTCTTCGCCAATAGATATTATTTGGGTTGATTTATTCCGTCACGAATGCTGAAGTTGATCACGTACTTATCGATTAACGACTTGTTAGGATTGGAGCGCGGAGCAAGAATACGCTTTGGAGGTTCCGCAATCTGACGTCGCCCTGCACCAGGTGATGGTGATGCCGGACGGCAGGAGGACGCCGCGCAGATGATGGTTACTCGCGGATGACCAAAGCGAAGAAGGCTGTTGAATCGCGGCTTAAGATGGTATGGTGAATCGGTGATTTTGTGTCCGTCATTTAGATAATGCATTTGGTCCATCTCGCCGCCTAGGATATTCATATCCATGGTGTTTGATTGTCTTTGCGAACGAGGCTAGGAAGGCAAATCAGCAGCGATGGTTGCGGAGAAGAAGAGGATGGAGCCTCACCCTGAGAGTAGAGGTGTTTCTAAGCAGAAATGGCTGGAAGATAGGAAGAAGAAGATCGGGAAGCTGCTCGACTCGAACGGGTTGGACATGTCAAAGTCTTACATGCTTGATACGCAGGAGTCGGCAGAGGCAAAATACAAGAAGTGGGACAAGGAACCTGCACCATATAGGTGGGATGGTGAGCTCATCTCTTCACTGCTCTAATATCCACATCTGTTTGATTGGTGGAGAAAAGTGTTAGGCCAGTGAAGTATGGAAAAAATGCATGGGTTGTTATATTGCAAAGATATGTCTGAAAGTTGACAGTATACAACTTTATGTTCTTTGGACAAACACCACTTGGGTGTTGCTTAATCTCTGGTGAATTTCTGCTCCATTCACATTAGGATCTAGAGTGAAGTGTGTGGGACTGTTTGTGAGAACATCAGGCTTTGTATTATACTGTAGATCCTCTATTTGGATAATTCTCATGAATTGTAATTCTCATGATAAGAGGCATGTGCATAAACCATCGCATTTCTCGCTGTTTCTTTTCTTCTTAGTTTGTTGCAAATATTTGTTGTTGATATCACCTTAGCAATATAGTTCAGTAAATCAGGACATCATCTTGCCACTGGAGACAGAAGGGGCTGAATTGTTTTGTTTGAAAGGACAGATGCCAGAGATGTATGTATACAGAACTGGTTGTCCCATTTTTAATTCTTTTGAAACTATGAACCGCTTCTCGATTTACGTCTTTGTGCTCGATGGCTAAATATATTTCCTTCTATTTTCCTTCAGAATGTCTGTAGAAAAGAGGCTGAGAAAGCTGGTTATTCTGTCAACAGGCATCCTACATTTTGCTACAAAACTGAATTTCAAAGCCTTGAACCAGAGGTATACTCTATGTGAATTGCTAAGTGGCAGTATTTGTTTTCTGAATTACCAGTAATTCGACCAAGTGGTGTTGCTTTCGAAATAATTTGATTATCTTAAAATCTTGGAAATTGAAGAGAATATTAACAAGCTAAAGTGGATTAACAAGCTAAAGTGGTGCCCAGCAGCAAATGGCGCATTGTTTCTTATGTCCACAGATAACAAAGCTATATAGTTTTGGAAGGTACGCCTCATCAATCAACAGCTATGGAAATTTTCTGTGAACTTATACCGCTAAACTGCTCCATGGCTTATGATCTGCATTGCATTCTACCTCATATAATCGTCCAATTCATTCATCGAGATCGGTTGCTACATTATGAGCCATATAAATATAATGCATACTGCTTGTGTGTCTATGATTTTACTGATAGGAGGCTAGCACATGTCATATTCAAATATCATTACACTGCAAACACTGCTCCGTGCCAATATTCTCTTTGAATTTTAGTCTCGTATAGAGCTACACGGACCGCTTCGAGCATCTTTGTAGGCATAGCGTGTCTTGGCGCTAATGGTTTAGGTACCTTTGGTCAGTATGTACAAACCAAAGGTGCAAATGTAGTGACTCTAGACTAACTTTGGCGGACTAAGGAGACGTTTGTATTGTTTTTTGCTTTGATAGTATGCATCACTTTTATTTAGTTTTTTATTGCAACGCACGGGCATCTTACTAGTCTAACAATAAGTGCAAGGCAAACCCATGTCTTCGGAACGATCCGGAAACCCTTGGACGAAAGGGAGCACAAATGCAAACAGACCCGCATCGTTTCATGGCACCGATTCGTACACAACAAGTACCTAACAAGCAGGCTCCTGACGCGCTCGATCGAGCACGGTGTAGCAGCAGAACAGACCATGCGACGGGCACATTGACGGATGAATCAAAGTGATTGCTTGTGTCATACGTGTACGCATAGTAGGCTTGTTGTCTAATCAAGGAGAGAACACTTAGCGAGAAGAGAACGCAACAGGGATGGATTGGTTGTTATTCGGTCCAGTCGAGGAGAGGTACAGAGATGGCTCGCAGAGATGGCCTATCCCTTGCTACAGGAAAGGGGGCTCATGTCAGTCATCCTGGAGACGGTCTCTGAATTTGTTGGCCGGACATCACCTTGGAAGATGGGCAATTTCTGCTTTTTTGAATTACATGAACAAGTGAGCAAAGGCTTCGAGGAATTCTCGTTTTCTGTTGTTTGTAGAACGGCGAAAGCTGCAGCTTGCACACGCTCGTGGCCAGCATGCGACGTCGAGTAATCCGATAATTATGGCTAGATGGGGTTCCGGATTTCCTTTCTTCAGTTGCATCCAAGGATCGGTTTGTTTGTAACCCTTTTTGCCATGATCAATAAAGCTTAAAATTCGATCTGCTCTAAGAAAAGGAGAGAGAGAGAGAGAGAGCACTGCAGAATGGGTACGTGTAATGGAGGTTCTCATTTGGTATCAAAGGCAAATGTATTGAAGTGATCGAGTCTAAATCAAATTTGTGCTTGATCGACCCTGGGCAAAAGGTTAATTTCCCTCTTGTTCTTTTCATTAAGGCGTCATCTGAAAGTCAAACTTTATAAATTCTGTCCAACAATTAGTCTAACAATATATGGTTATATTTAGTGATACAAAATGACACGGTAGACCATAGTTTTGTTGATACCTACAATATACCTAAAGGAACTTGTAACGCCCCCATTTCTGAGAGTGCTAGTAACCCGCAACTGCTCCAGAATTGTATAGTTGTGATGTACTGAACGAGAATGATTATCATCACAACACGAGCTTACACACATAAGATCTAAATTTTATTACAAAAGTAAGGCTCATCGATCTAGTTTTGAGCACAGCGGACAGCAAGCACAAAAATAATTCACATTACAGCAAAACAACACAGGTGAGCTTGAGCGTAGCTAAGACCTAGAACCACTAATCCTGGAAGTAGATTGGTTCTTCTGGATCCTCTTCAAAAGCTTGCTCTTCGTAATCCCAAAGGTTTTCTGATGTTTTAGCAAGTAATGAGTACAACTGTACCTAGCAAGTTGCAAAGGTAAACCCTAATTTACTATTTGCAGGGATTGTCAAAGGGTGAGATTATAATGGTTCTATTATTTTATGTGAATGCAGTTTTATCTATAAATAATTTTTTAAAACAGAAATAAAACAATAGAACTGATTAAAGAATGGGGTTTCAACATTTGTTTTTCTAGATTACACAATTTAAATTACCAGAAAACTACTTATGCTTTATTGTTAGAATCACCCATCAAACACAGCTGCATTAACGGGGAGCACGGCATATTTGAATACTATTTAAATTTCACTCTACAGAGTTGCTCAGCTTTACCCACAAGATTTCTCAAATTATTAATGTCATGCAATAGACACGCTTCTTGCTAGCGTGTAACTGAATTGAGAAAACAATGTTTTTCACTGCTCAGTTCTCTATGTAGTCCTTACCCGATAGACTCTTGGCCTCACTAAACTGGGTATCCACGGGCTAGTGCAGAACACAACCACCCAAGTTTGTGAGGACCTATCGTTGTGTGTATAATGTTACCACACTCATACCATATTTCAACACTCCTGTAGGAGTTCAATTAAAGTGATCTGTTACTAGACCAAGATTGACAAGTCAACATTTGTGGTTGAACGATCATTGTGTTCTATACTTAGCATAAGGGTCTAGTCCTTACTTTTCTTTCTGAGACTACCAACCACAACCGGTAACCAGTACACGACTTTTCTTTCTGAGACTACAACCACAACCGGTAACCAGTACACGACTATATTGTTACCTGCCTGTTGCAACCTCCACCCTAGGGCAAAGTCGTGGACTCGGGCCACCGCGTGGCATTCCATCGCTTCCGCCTTACCCCTAGACTTTTAAACAACTCTACCGGCAAACTGCCATGTCACTTAGTAGTGCAATATTTCATGTGAGCCTACCTACTGTCATCTATACTATAATTTAATATTACTAAGATTGTCAAGGTGAATGTGACCTCAAAGTAAAATATGGTATTTTTCAGTGGTAGAACATAACTAGATTAACATGTCATTCTAAATATTTATTTTAATTAAATAAATTAGACAAATAACTTTGAAACAAATCTAACAAGTAATTTTCTTGTTTCCCACGTGCGTATTGTGCTGAATTTATTGAAACCAACAGTGCGATGGTGACGGCAAACTCGCATCTCTCTTGATGCTTAGCTGTAAACTGCCATTACATGAGTGATCCTATGTATGAACCAGAGTGTGCATCGTCTGCGATCATCTGGGATCCCTCTTTTTTTTATTTACATTTAATTGTCTGTAGAAGTTTTTTGGCTGTTACATAAGTCACCTCTGCGTTATGCTGAAGGCTTGGGTAGGCAAAAAGTACAAACTCTGCTTTGGAATACAAAAACTGCAGAACGTGAGGTGAAAAACAACATACGTCCCAGCAGGAAAAGAACATCGATAAAACAAAAAAATGTTGTAGGCTAGATTGTATCAGATTAAATGTAAAAAAAATTATTCATATATTTGTGTGGCTTTTCCGGTATAATTTTCTGGGCTTTGAATTAGTGATCTGTGGGTTACGAGGCTTAGTACAACCACGCTAGCCGTAAGGTAAATTATGTATGCTTGATCAGTAAGAACCATATTAATTTTGCAATTATTTTCCAGATCTATCTCAGCTCTTCATTGAAGGGACAAAATGAATGGACGTGCTCTATTTTCGTACGAGCTATATGATCTATATGTGCCAAATACTAGTCTACCGACTACCAGTATGTCTGGCTCTGCATTTGCGATAACTTCGTTTGTCTATATTTCTTTTCTGAAAGATCCAGTAAGAAGCTGGCTTGCTTTGTTAGCTCAGTAATCTACCATACTGCTTCGAAAAGAAAATATATATGCTTTGCACTTGCTTCGAAAAGAAAATATATTTGCTTTGCACTTACACCGGTCAAAATGTAATAGATACAAATAGCTAGATTCAGTTAGAGGATTTCTGCAAAATGCAAAGACCGTAATTGTTTAATTGCTACACGAATGTCGATGCTAAATATATAGATCTTGTTCTTGTACAAATCATGTAGAAAATGTCTGGGCTATATTTGCTGAAATAGTGAAACGCTACGAGAGAAGGGTCGCAGCTTGGTGGTGAAAGTGCTCTTCCTGTCTCTTCGTCATGGACGAGACAAGTACTGCCACCCCCAATCGTTCAGTCTAGAATAAGGAAGGCCCAGGTTCCAGTAATTCTATCATGTTATCACCTAATTTCTCACATCTGCTTATCCAGTTCTCCTCCATGACGAGGAGTGGAAATAGCGAGAGAGGGTTCCGATTCTCCACCAACTCATGCACTCTGATGGATAAGTCTCTGTGTTGCTTTTTGCTTTTGCAGCATCTTAGGACAAGCATCTTAGGACATCATCTTGACTAGTCTTTAGGACAGTATCTTGACTAGCATCTAGGACAGCATCTTAGACTAGCATCTTAGCATATGCTTGGCTGGTTAACAGCCTATAAATTTGTATCCCCAACCCCTCAGATTGGTATAGCATTGTATGAGAAATAATCCTAGAAAATTACCCCATCTCTAAGTGTCATCCTCTCGATGAGAGTAAGGATCTTGCTATCACCAAGAGCAAGAATCGAGCGACTAACACACTCTTCACCATAGTTTCCAATGATCGCTTTTCCCCGACGCCTTTCATTCCCATCGAGTAGTTAACTGTTTACCATAGTCCCGCTCATCTTTTACATCCTTCTACAACTCACTTCTCGCTGTGCGCTTCTTCTAATGGTGTGCTACTGCTACATAGAGCCCGGCCTGCCAAAGTTGTGGCCATATATACTAGTGGCAGTGGGTGATAGGAGTACAGGTAAAAGCAGTGGCCAATTAAAGTTGCGTGAAATTTATTGAAGCCAAGCTGACGATGCAACAACAGTAGGGATGAGCGTGGGGCGGTTCGGCCCGTATGCCCACATGGATGAATCAATGCCAGTAAACATCGCGTAATTGCAGCACGGATCAGCTTAATAAAATGATACGTAAATGTTCTGTGTGCAGTCGAAAAGATAGGCATTTGTGCTCTTTGGGTGATAATATCAGCCACAACTTTCTTTTGACGTCCCCATGCTAATTCAGTAATTTGGACCTTCAATCAACATATCTGGAGTAGTTTTTGAGAGTAATATGTGGAGTACTACCTGGGAGAATTGAAGGACTTTTTAGACGCTCACTACTTCCTTCAGAGTTTCAGATGATCAGATCATGAATATACACCTTTTCACATCGCGGTGTTGCATTATTGCTTTTTTGCTATCATATTGTGATCTGTTAAAAGCAATGGTCGAAAGGAAGGAGGAATCTCGTTCCGCCCTACATTCTAACTTAATGGTTTGGATCATCTGGGATTGTCTCTTGTAGCCAATTTGGTGCCGCAAGCACAAATATGGTCAACAAAAAGATCAAGCCAGTGTAGGACTTTTTTCCCGTTGTTTGTCTAATATTGAAATAAATATGAATGATTCAAATTATATGAGATACAGTACTGCAATTGGTATTATTTAGGTCAAATCTGATAAGACCCAAACTAATGGCGAGGAAGCGTTGTAGCAGGTCTATGCTGAGTCGTTAGGACGGTGTCTGTTGGGAACTGAGCAGGAAGGTCACTCCCTGTCAGCTCATAGCATGCTGCATGTTGAGGATCTTGTCTGTATTTTTCAGATAAACCCGATTTAAGTACTCAGGTGGATTGGAAACTTTCGCAGTATCGTACTGTAAAGACTGCTTTTGGTTAGCTATAAATACACGACCAAATTATTTGTTCATTAGTGCATTTGCCTTGCAAATGCTATCCATTATGCTCAGAACCTGATCCCAAACTTTTTTACTGCTTTTGTGATCTTATACACTTTAGCAATATTTGTAGATAAAGCAGAAGCTCTCTGTTCTCTTTGACTCATGTAAGCAAGAACTTTGACATGGATGTATGATTTCTTTAACAGATTGTAGAACATGTATAAACTACTTTCAATATTGTAGAACATGTATAAACTACTTTCAGAAAGCATATATGTCCCCCATTAGATCATCTTTACTCACTAGTGATTTGTTATTAGTTTCTGTTATGAGCTGTGTAGATTGATTCTGCCCAGGAGACCAAAAGCCTATTCTGTGCAGAATCTGAAATGTTATGCTGTAGGTTGTAGCTGTCTGCCTGTCTATATGAGATGGATTTTATATCCTGTCTAACGGCCTAGCTGAAAACTGAAGTGGTGCATCACATTTCAATATAAAATGGACATGAGTTTAATTAAATCCCTATAAACACTATTAGTAGTATTGCCAATATGTACTTGTGTAGATTTTTCAGCAAATTCATTCTGAACCACATGTGAGACTTTGTTCTACTTCCAACCATTTTGATTGATTATTTTGTCAGTTGGTCTTGTATATCATTCTCTATGTCGTCTTTGCAAAATAGTAATATGTGACATCACCTCCTCACTTTTATTTTCAACAAATTGTCCCAGTTTGCAGAAATATATGAGATGCAAAAGTGGTTGCTTTCGGTCTTGGACCAGATTTGCCTACCAATGCTGTCCATTCTGGATAGAAGAGAAGATCATCCCCTTCCTTGGAGAAAACGGGGAGCTTTGCAATAGGCTTACTTCAGAAAATTTCTTATACCAAGAATTCAGATGTTGATTAATTAGTGTTTTACTGCTTAAAACAACTTTCCTTACCATTAGCTCAAACCTGGAGTGGATGAGTGTGCTTGATCCACTGCTGCAGACCCAATGAATGAACTCCACTGCTGCAGACCAGAAGGGCAATGGAGTGGATGAGTGTGCTTGATCAGTAAGAACAGTTTCTAGCATTGTCACTGTGGTCCGGACCTGTCTCGGCTCTCCACTGGAGGGAGAAATTAATGGACATGCTCTATTTTCGTACGAGCTAAGTACCAACTACCAGTACGTTTTGCTCCGCACTTGCTATAACTTTGTTAGCTTATATTATTCTGAAAGATCCAGCAAGAAGCTGGCTTGCTTTGTTAATTAAGTAATGTACCATATTGCTTCAAAAAGAAAATATACATGCTTTGCACTTGCTCGTATAGTCTCATGTAACAAAGAGTATATGTTTTCAGGAGTGGATCTTTACATCGGTCAAAATGCAATAGATCCTAGTTGCTTCAGCTGGAGAATTTCTGCGAAATGTAAGCATCGTAATTGTTCAATTGCTACAGATATGCATGCTAATTGAGATGCTACAGTAATAATTCATGGATCTTGTTGTAAGAATTCATGGATCTTGTTGTTGTGCAAATCCTGTAGAAATATGGGCTATATTTTCTGAAATGCTACGAGAGAAGGATGGCAGCTTGTTGGCGGCACCATGCAACACCGCCCAGGGACCAGTGGTTGGCTGATGTTTAGTGGAGACTGGAGATCGAGACCGGACATGCTTCTCATTCCCATCGAATAGTTACCACATATAATTTCGCTCATCTTCAAAACTCTTGTCTGCAACTCATCCTACCTCTGATCTTCTAGTGGTTTTAAATTCTGACTATTTATAATTATAAAAGAGATTACGAAAAGAAAAATCACCGCACATAAGCCAAAAGCCGAGCCGAATCAATGCCGCCTATATACTAGTGGGTGATGGTAGTACAGGTAAAGCAGTGTGGTAAATATTAGAGGATTCTTTATCACGGTGGAGGTAGCCAGGACATTTTTGTCTTTTTCACTCTTTATGATGCGTTCATTGTAGACCCTGTTCATCTGGTGTCTATTGCTTCACTGAAGTAAAAAAGAATTTCATGATCATTTAGTACGTACTACTAGCTAGTAGCTAGTAGCTAGTGCTTTCTGTTGGCGCAAAGAAAAAAAAAAGAATGGCAGTTCATGCATCTTAATTGTTTCCCACATGTTACGTGGGCGCTCATTTTAACGATAATTTCTGACTTTTGGTTAAAATTTTACTGTAGTTGGTTTTTTTTACTGTAGTTGATTTAACTTTTTGAGCATAATTAATTTTAAAAAAATATAAAAATAGAAAAAATATGTTAACCTATTAGGGACAATATAAAGGAACACGGAAAAAAAGAAAATACAAAAAGCCTAAAATATCTAAAAACATTCAGAAAAAGACGAAATACTGAATAGTGAAAAAAAAGCAGAAGCTAGAAGTTAAAGTTGAAAAAAAGCTGAAACGAGCGAGGCTATTGAAGCTGAGCTGACGACGCAACAACAGTGCGTGAAAAATCTGTTTACGGCCTGTTCTTTTTTTAAAAAAAAAACAGTTTTTAGCTTTTTTTATAGTACCTAACTTTTAAACAGGGTATTTTTTCAAGACGGGTCTACAAGTTAATTGTAGTATACATTAAAAGACCAACATCTGTGCAATCCAAAATCGCAAACGATTATCTCTCTGTCCATAATCTTTGTCGTAAATAGCTAAAATTCAAAATTTTTAACTAAAATCTAAAAGCTACAGCCATATCAAACAAGCCCTACATCATTCGTGATACATGCCTATGGGTTGATACAGGTACAACAGCCCTTGCACTATAATCGACTTCTCTTGAAATGCTCTCCCCATTTCCTCCACTGCTGCTGCTGCTACAGTAGATGTGGCGTAGTGCTTTTAAAGCCTGTAGTGCTCGTGACTCCCGACGCATATGTGGGTGCCAGACGCCCAGGAAAAAAGGCAGTGCGCAGACAGTTTTGCTTCAGGCTGGAGAAACAATTACTGGAGATTGCCAAATCAAATTCCTATCTACTTCTTTCGTGACACCTACCACTCCTATTGCATGGCAATCCTCACTCTCCAGTCCCCACCCGCACAACCAGCCAGCCCGACGAACGTATCGCATCCATCTGCCAGTGTATGGTGCAGCATCTACTACGCGATGGGGTGCAATGAGCGATAGGCTTGAAGATGGCTTCAATACAGGGTGTTCTTTTAGACTGCGCCGATAATTTTTAGCTACGACTAATGGTTTTTATTTGTATTTTTTGATATGGTAGCGGATATTAGAGACGCTGATGTAGATGGTGTACACGGTTTTAGACTTGATAAACGTTTGGATAATCTGATTCAAGATATCGTTCCGTTCCGATATTTGTTCTTTTGACTTACAGAGGAATCAAAGGCTAAAAAGAATAGGGATTTAACGGTGAGAGTAAAGTGAAGACATTATGGTAAATATAAGGTGCCGCAGTTGATGAGACTGAGACCATCTGTTATGTGTTGAATAGCAAAACCATAAAATTAAAACTGTGATAGATCTCAGTATTTATACAAGTAGGAGTTATATTTGTTATGTGCATTTCTACCGCAGTTAATGCAAGGTATGCTAGAAAAAAATGTTACTCCTTATTTTACGGGGAAAAACATTTTCTAAAATTTGTATAAAATGAATTGGATAGTATGCTAAACTATCCCAACTGAAATATAATAGCGCTCCCATAATGTGGACAACATGTAATACATGTCATTCAAAATTGAAAATCCTAACTCGCAAAATGTACACATGCTGCTAATATAAGCAAAAATATCTAGATTAGTTAAATGAAAGTTATATTTTTTAGATTGTGACCATGCCCAAAACTATGTGGCATTTGTAAATGGAGATTGTAGATCTGTAATGACAAGCTAAATGACAACAAAATTAACATGCCTACTCAAATCTTATGATGACAATGCTCACTCATGACTCACCATGGTCTAAGGTCTAATTAACGTGTGTCCCGTATATACGTTGATAGCGTTGATGCTTCAACAAGATGTTTTTTTAAAAAAGAATCTGCTCTAACAAGTTACTAAGCTCTCATTGGTCTCTGTAGGGTGAAGTTTCTGGTAAAGACTTAGAATCTTCGATTTCTTCAAATGCACAACTGCAAGGCTATATACATCTACGTCACCCAGTTTGGAGGGTAAGAATTTTTCAGAAAAGAAAACACGATTTTATTTTTTTGTTGGAAGTGAGTCATTGTTGGTATTATGGTATTTCGAAAGAGGAACTCAAATGGGAAAAAAAAAACAAATCTGAAGACAGATAAGTTTTATTCTATCTGCACAAAACCACAAACTCAGCTTGATTGTATTCTAGTTCACTTTCTCAAATGTTTGCTTCTGACATTTGCTAGATCTCTTACCTCCCTACAGAATTACTGGATGCAACCCCAAAAAAATGTGACATCTAATCCCATTGGCACATTGATTAGTCAAGCCATAGGAAGTCATCCTACAAGCTTGACGAACTAGTCTCCAACATGCGAGTGACATAGCTGCATCGTTTCAGTATGACGATTCAGGGGACTGTGCTGACCGGCAGAGTATGTTCGACGTTCTACTTGGTTATTTCCAGATGCCTGCCATTCCCATCAAATATATATAAAAAAATTATGTGCCTAACAAGCCTCCTACACCAAGCTACCCCACATCACAGAGAGTCAGAAATCCTTCTCCCCATCTCTTTGAATATTGCTGCTGCTATACTACACAACGTGGAGTGCGCACATGGGCTCAACTACATTAGGCGAAGGGGGTTCATGGCGCACCGAGTCAAATTTCATTTTACCTTATCATAGCCATATATACATAGGTGTGCACTAGAGAGAAGCTTATATAAGGCATGCTATATATCAAGGCAGTGAAAGGCATGTTGTATACAGCTTGAGTAGACTCATGCTCTGGTAAAATGTTGGATCATAACTGTAGGACCACGACTAGAAGAAGGGTTGAATAGGAGCCTAAAAAATACCGGTTTCTCTATAACCTTTTTCTTCAAGTTTCTCAGATATTTTCTCTCCAATAGTTATGATTAGCTAAGAAGTTCAGAGTCTAAGCAACCACAGAGAAATGTCTACGAAAAATGGAGAAAATGTGCATTGATAGGATTCTGCCGGTTTGACCTCCAACTAGAGGGCGGTCTGACCACTTGGACTGGTCTGACCGCTATATGGTTGGCGGTCTGACCTCCAGTTGGTTAGCGGTCTAATGACGTCTGCTCAAGAATAGAATAGATTTTCAATACGATTTCAAAACCTAAAATCAATGTAACTTTCAATTCAAAACTCTAAATTACTTGAATTTTTTGCACACACTTTGTCTAGGATATTATAAATCTAATCCACCAAGAAATCAAAATAAATCCTCACAAAGATTTTACCTTTCTTGATTCTAAGGAACTAATGGTTATTGCGAGGAACTAATGGGAGAAATCAAAATCAGGCAAAATACTGTTAAAAATTGGCCCATGATTTGTGGCACATTTTCTTAAATTCCAAAGCATGTGAGGTTTAGTACCATATTGCTTAGGCAAAGTGGGGAGACCAATTTATAAGGTGGAGTCCATGCCACTCCTTGAGTTATGGAAGTAGATGGTGGCTTTGGCTAAACACACATACGTGCACGCGCGCGCGTGTATTCGCGTATTTTCGCGTGAAAATCGCGTGACTTGTGACTTGCGACGCGCGACCGCGTCGTGACGTGGCGCGCCACTTGGCAGACCATGTCCACCTTATTTTTGCTGAACCTCGCATCATCTCTCTCCTTTTAAACTGGTCATGAGACTGCTTAATTACCATTATTTGGTTTTGAATTTTATCAGTTACCAGTGAATAATTGATCAGTTACCAGTGAATAATTGATCAGTTACCAGTGAATAATTAAGCAGTTACCAGTGAATTATTTTCGTTCAATGAGGACAGTTACTAGAGAGTAATTTGCACGTCTATAAAAGACTTGGAGACGTCCAGGCTCAAAAAGACGCGAACTTTTCATTTTCATCTCCTATTGTGCTGTTATACTGTGCTACTCGAACTACGCCGGCCTTTCTTCCCTGCGTGCACCTGGAAGGAGGGTGAGCGGTATCTCCGAGCCATTGCTATCGTGAATACCTGCACGGGGGCAGCAATAAGGTTTCTGGGCAGCGCACATCTGCGCGACCGCTCCTGCTTTGCTTCATCTACGTCCTGCACTGCGTCAAGCCTACGCTGCATCAAGTCTGTTGCTTCTAATCTTCATCAAGCCCAACAGTAAGTCGTTCGTGTGTTCGTACGACTTTGATACAATATTATTCTTGCGTATATTCTGACGTATGATGAGTAGCCTACTGTTACTAATTAGTTGTGCATCAATAGTATATTGCTTTTGTCTCCTACTAAAACTTGGAATTAAAATATTGCCTACTTTTTCAACAAATAGATCAAAATCGGGCAAAATACAAAAACGGTTATTGAGAGGAACTAATGGGAGAAATCATGCCAAGATAGCTAAGGATGGTCTCCTACACATCCTAGCATCTTTAAATCACATCAAGGACTAATCCAAACGCTCTCAAGATCAAAACCCTCCAAAATCACCCTCTTGACACTTACAATTGAAGGTGTCTAGATGGATAGAATCTGGTCTTCAAAAGATATCTTCATTACTTACACGTCATTGGCACAAAAGGAAGTTCAAAAGGGGAGAAGAGAAATACCAAAAATCAAGTCAAATCAAGATTTCAACACTTGAACAAAGAGGAGAAAACTTAGACAAATTTTGGATACCTATTGATATTTGGAGATGAATATTTATAGCCACTCTTTAGACACTCAGAAAGCCTAAAGATGACAAAAACTTAATCACAAGAGCCACAACTCATCTCTCAAGAGTTCTCTCCAAGAACCCTGACCTTCTCTACTTGGCTTAATACAAGTTTCTCACAACCTAGCCCTAAGCTAACACCTCTCTTTCTTTATATATGGAGGCTCACAAGAAACACTAACCAACATCTATAGTTAGGTTTTATCTACTTACATGGGCTAACATGTTAATCCGACACTATACTGGGTTTTACACTTGTACATGCATGCTTCTCAAAGTGCACACAATCATTACCCACTAGTGAATCAATACTTGATCCATTTAACATTTTCAACACATCCTTGACCAAAATCACCTCTCTTGCGCCTCCTTGCATCGTGGTTTGATTAAGTCTCAAATTTCCGTTTGGGATAAAAAGATCATTTTGCCCCTAAACCACCTTCCACAAAACTTCGCGCTTCCTTCGCCTTGAAGTAACCCTATGCTTCATCTTCGACTCCATGTGGCCCTAATGACTTGCCACCAAGTTTCTCTTGCGTCTAGATCCATCGAACCGTCTTCGTGTGCAAACAAACCCAAGTCACATAGCGCACCACATGTCTCTCCATGCACCACGATGGCATCCAGCTTTCTTGACTATTCTGGACCTTAGCTCCTCACTGAGCATATTCCTGATCCACTTATCATTACTTGTCATGTCCACCACCGGTAGCTTCCACTTTGGCTTATTGTCCTTCTAACTTATAACCACTCCGCTAGTCTTTATCATCTTCTGGTGATACATAGATTGTTCTGGATCTCAGTTCCTATAGCTTAGTCCAAGTTTCATCTGTCTCATCATGACTTAGCTCCAGAGTCCTAAAACTAACAACAAATAACTTATCATGTATCACCGCACAATACACAATATCATCAATTGACACAATTGATGAGCAAAGAACCGTTACTTTCACATGAATACATCTCAGCATGTTGTAACATTTCAAAATTTTCAAAACTAATATAATTATTTTTAAAATCTTCATTCGTGCATTTTGTTTTGGAATTTTTCAGTTTTTCTTAAAATGGTTTCTCTTTTTCAGTATCTGACAATGAATTTCTAAAATTTATTAAAACTAGATAAGAGCCTAGAAATACTTTATTTGGGCTCTAAATATCATAAAGTTTCTCTACAAAAATTTTCATGAATTTTGAAGCTGGTTTGGTAATTTTAAAAATTCAAACTTGATTTCTGCAATTAAATTAATTAGAAAATAAAACTGAAATTATTTTCATCTGTGGGCCAAATTTCTCTAGTTGGTCTGGCCCGTCATTGTTTTGGCCCATCTGCAGCCCACGCGCTATCCCAACTTTCAGTCGGCTAGTTCTGACGCTCTAATATAGCCGTTAGTGTTGCTATAGTATAATGCGGTAGTTCCGTAAATTACACAGCGGTGCTACCAATTTTTCTGATTTTTTTAAATTATTTTATGCAATAGCTATATTTGGTTGGTGGGAGTATAAATACTCCCCCACCAACTCAAGTACAGAGGTGGAAAAACTCTATTACATATCTTTGAGCATTGAGCATTCTCTCAACACCTCAATCTTATATTGTGCATTCATTTGAATTAGTTGAGCTACATAAAGTGTATTTCATCTCTTGATTGATCCTTGTCACTTGATCATCTTCAAGGGAAGCTGTAATTCATTACTCTTGATGCTTACTGGTATCTAGATAGTTTGGACGGTGATTGCGAGGTGATCTCTTCAACAAAATTGTGAAGAGACCTAGAGCCGACTTGTGAGTGGTTTGGTGTCCACCATATCTGTAGCGAAGAAAAAACAACCACTAATGGATTGAGGAAATGAAGCTTAATTCATGGAACCGGTCCAAGTTACTTAGGCTTTCCTCAAAATGGACTAGTGAAGACCAGGAAGTTTTCGATACCACAAAAAAACTTCTCAAGTCATTTTATGGTTATTTCTTTACCTTTATATTCCACACTTATTTTTCTAGCTTTGTCATTATTAAGATTGACTTATTTGCTTGTGCTAGAAATATATTGGTATAGTCAAGTGCTTGTGGTGCTTTAGCTACTAAAGCTGTGTAGGTTTAAATTGTATTAAAATCTTATCTTGTTATTATTTGTGTAAATTAGTTTTAGACAACAAGAATTTTAAAATCTCCTATTCACTCCCCTCTAGTCGGTCATCCTTGATCTTACAGATGCTCATGCTTTTCTTTAGCCAAACAAGATTCACATCCTGAGTGACTCTTTAGTACGGGTGAAAGTTTTATAGTACTCCTCTATGGACATGTCCTGCTGCTAAAGATTGTGCAAACTTTGCAGCAAGGAGAAATGAAGTGCTCCATTAGGTTGAAGATATCATTGTTCAAGATACTTCCAGATCTCTTTGGCAGAATGGTGATGCTCAAAGCTCATCCGAAGTAAGGAGCAATACTTAGAACTAGCGCTACCATCACCTTAGCTTCAGCCTTTTTTCCAAGACTTCTTGATGGCAGCATCAGCCCTTGAATCAGGAGGATCATCGTTTAGGTGATCTTTAAGACCAACTGCCTTCACAACTGTCATGGCCAAAAGGCCCACTCTCTTAGTTGGAACTATCTAGCTTGATGTCGATGACCAAGAGAGAGCCTTCCTTTGCCATGGAAGTAGAGAACAGCAGAGAGGATAATCCTCTGCTCGACAAAGATGAAAAAGAGGTTTACGATGACTGGAAATCTTGGTGACTCAAGTGGGTCACCGGAGATGAAGTTGAAGGCTAGCGCTAATTTGAAGAAGGCGCTGGGGATGTTGAGGAAGGCCAACAGCAACCTGATGAAACTTCTTATGGACACAAAATGTCTCTTGCGAAGAGACTGCGGACCAACTTCCCACAACACACTCTAATGAAGAAGCGTGTAATGTACAGAGTAAAGGTGACCATAATACCTGTCCACAGTTGAAGAAGTAAAACCACCGGCGATGGTCGAGATGAAGAAGCCACTGGTGACAAGCATGCCGACCGTCGGGAATGCACCGGTGACGCTTCGGTTGATGCAGATCGCTGCTGCAGAAGAGGATGCACGTCAAGGCGATGCGAAAAGGACACGGGCAAACGAGCTCAAGGGCCACGAACTAGTGGCGGTGACGTGTATACGAAGACGATGATGCCAGCTCCAAGAGGCGAGGCGCTATGGAATCGAGCAGATCAACCCCAGTTTGAGGATGAACAGCTACAAGAATTGCCGGATCCAGCAACGAGAATGATGACCAAGGTTGGCAATGACAAGGGAAGGCGGTGGCGCGTGACTGGATCTAGCTGAATCGGAGCCGGTGGGACGCGAGGCGTTACGGATCGGCGCAGGGGCTCCGGCGATGTGGAAATCCAATGGTGACGGAGACATGATAGCGTAGCAGCGTAGGAGGACCGAGGTTGGCTCGGCGCCGGCGATGGTCGGGAAGGAGCCGGGCTGATGGCCTGACGCCGGCAAAGGGGAAGTGCAAGGCAGCCAGGGATGACAAATGCGAAGCAGCCGACAACGACAGAAGGACACCGGGGCTGGCGAGACTAGAGGCGGCGGTGGTCAGGTAAGGAGCCAGCAGCCGCGTCCAGGTCTGATTCCATGTGAAGAGAAAAAAAATACTATGTGTTCAATTCCAAAAGAAAAGATCATATACATATACAAAGGCGTATGGGCCGGCCTCATATGGGCCCTATGGGCTCTATACTCCTAACAATAGTTACCTCTAGGATTAACACAGCTAGCAAACCGACTTACTTTCTCTGCTCTAGTCTCATGTATATGTCGGCAGCACTGTAACACGCGTGCACCTCAAGGTATAGCACTGTAACATGCATGCACCTCAAGGTACTGACCAAAACAGCAACGTCTACCAACATCCAGCGTCTTCCTTTCTTTGTGGCAGCAGCAATAGCTTTGTGTTTCGCACTTTGGCAGCAGCTTCAATAGCTAGAAGCCCAGCCTTATAGGGCAGCAGCAAGATTAACTCAACAACATGCATCCAATCAAACAGCCCTTCTTTGTACAATCTCAGCCAAACTATAATGTATGTTCGCAACCAAACACCCCGGCACCATTGCTTGCCTCAGAGTCAGTGAGCTAAAAATAGAGAGAGAGAGAGAGAGAGACAAACGGGCGAGGCGCCATGAGTCCTGTCCATGCAGCGAGCAGTTCGTCAGTTACGAGAAAGGGAAGCAAAGAGGGGGAAAAGTTGGATGCGGAGAGGGAACGGCGGGCTGATCCCAGACGCATTCCATCCATCGTGTTAGTTCACTACCATTCCACTCATTCCTTCCCCCAGTCCGATCCACCGACGAACGCTCAGCCGAATCGAAGCCAGGCGGCGGCGAGAATCCATCGTCTGCGGTAGAGGACAGGATAGGAACGGGGCCGATCCGTCCCGCCCGCCATGGCGCGTTCGAGCGCGGACGACATGGAGCTGAAGCGCGCGTGCGAGGCCGGCATCCTGGGCAAGGAGAAGGACCGGGAGCAGGTGGTGATGTGCATGCGCGTCGCCAAGGGCCGCGGCGTATGGGGCATGGCCGGCAAGCTCGCCGCTCGCCACATGGCCAAGCCCCGCGTCCTCGCCATCACCAGTCAGTAACTAATTAATTACTCACTCCCATCGATGACCACCACCCCGTACGTAGTATCTCCTCCTCCTCATCCAATGTGCGTCCATGGCAGCCAAGGCGAAAGGCCAGAGGACCAAAGCATTCCTTCGAGTTCTCAAGTACTCCAATGGTGGAATCCTTGAGGTGATCTCCTCTTCTCTCTCTCTCTTTCTCCAACCTACACAACATAATCAGTTTTCGAAGATGATTATAAGTTTTATAACACGCTATGTTTATAAACGCATGCATGCATCAGCCAGCAAAAGTCTACAAGATAAAGCATCTCTCCAAAGTGGAGGTCGTTCCGAATGATCCCAGCGGCTGCACCTTTCTCTTGGTACGCATTGATCTTATAGGAACCGTATACGTACATACTTTCAGGGTTAACTGTACACACTTTCAGAAAAAAAAACTGTGTTTTGTATGTCTTCTGTGCATGCATTTACAGGGGTTTGATAACCTCAGGAGCCAGAGTGTTTCGCCTCCTCAATGGACGATGCGCAACAAAGACGACAGGTGACGCATCTATTCGATCTACACTCTACTCTACACGGCATTATGTTCTCCCTTCTGTCCGGTCCTATGTATGTATGCATGATGTGTTATCTCTTATATATAGGAACCGTTTCCTGATGTGTATTCTCAACATGTGCAAAGAGATACTGGGTGGCATCCCCAAAGTTGTAGGCATGGACATTGTGGAGATGGCTATCTGGGCAAAGGTATGATCTTAAAGGCCGTATCATGTCTTTTGCTCGTAACAAATCTGTGTTGGATCAAACAGGGAGCAGCCATGTTTGCATGACAAATTTCTTTCTATGGGAAATTTTGAAAATGCTACTTGTCCAACCAATAATATTGCTGAAAATGGCATCAAGAAATGTGTAGTGTAAGGGTGAAAACGGAGCCAGCTTCGTTTGGATATCTAGCTACTGAATCCGGATTTAATATCCAAATCCGAATAGAAAACGGATCTAAATTCAGATGTTGAACTGGCGACGTCCCGGATGTCGATGCGAATTTGGTATGACCTGACGTAGATTCAGAGTAGGATATCTGAATAAAATCCAGATTCGAGTCAGATGTCCGGATATTAATATCCCAATTCAGCAGATATAATACCAGCAATTAGCTGATACATATCTTTCGTATTTAACTTCTAAATTGGACATATTGCATTTTGATTATCTCGATGAGCCTGTTATCATGGTGGACTCTAATTTGGTATTTTATATTTTTATTTTGGTACATCCCCTAATAAAGCTTTTTGCATGCCTTTTTTAACCAAATTTTATATGTTTATAACCAATTTATTAGCAATATATTTAGAATTAGTTAGGATTAGTGGCAAAATAACAACAATGATTAATGATTACGTGATAAACTAGAGAAAAAGTGGCATAAATATTAATATAAAACTAGTGTCAATTTGCTAAACTTCATTGTGACATAGGATATGAAGTTGTCCTCAGAAGTTGCATTATACAAATACGTGAGATGAATGATTCATTTGTTGAATCAATATTTGATGCGTAGTTGCATGTTAGAGTCAGCTATTTATCAATTTAAAATGTTAAAGCAATTTGGTGTCATGTTTTAAATAGGAGAGGCCACGAATAATTATTGGAATCCAAAAAATAGTTGAATCTTATTCAATTTTAAGTATAATTTGATCTAAATTCGTATTTGATATTTATCCGACCCATATTCATATTCGACGTTTGTTGAATTCATATTCAAATCTGAGAAAAAAAATTGGATATGAATATGGTTTAAACACTATCAAATTCGTGTCCGATCCGTTTTCACCTATAGTAGTGGATGTGCCACTCATTTAAACTTTACTTCTGAAAATGCCATGGTTAGGGTAAGCTTTTCTTTTCTCCAAAAAAATCTACGAAGGCCGCTATGCCTTTCTTATTCCCCGTTCTGTTACGGCATGATTGGCACCAAGCGCTTTCAATTGCTAGATGAACGATCGTGACTGTTACTCTCTCAATTTCCATGTAGTTCGCATTTTTAGACTACGATTTTCTTCCACAAATACTCAATTTGTGCATACCAAAGCATGTAATTCCAAACTACCCCTATTCACTCTATTCATGTAATCTCACTTCGTTGCCACAGTTCCCGTGCTTAATATTGTTGATTGAAGGTCATTTCGGCCTCATTTTTATGCAACAATTGGTAACCTTAGTAAACATAATTTGATGAAATATGTCCAGTATTTGGGAACAGAGAGAGAATAAGAGTAGATTAGTATCCCACCTCACAGTTAGTTTATTTTGCATTGTAGTTGTTAGTGGTTTTTGATATGACTAAATTTAAAAAAAATTAAAAAACAGAAAAATAGATTAGCCTATCATAGATAATACAAAAAATAAGGAAAAAAAGAAAGACAAAAAAATCCAAAAAGCAGTAAAATATGAAATTAAGAAGTTAGAAGCCACAAGCTGAAACCTTAATGAGTAGAGCAGTCACGATTCACAAAGAAAAGACTCCGGATTCAGCAACGCGCACCCAAGCCGCCGTCGCCAAGTCATCCTTCGCCTAAGATCATGTATGAAATTACCCGGTGGCATCTTGTATGAAATTTCCCGGTTTTGAGAAGCGTAAAAGGGCCACATTGACTCAGTCGAAGCCTGTTGACCTTGTGAAAGTGGCATTTTCACCTAAGATCATGCACAACCAGTGGAAGACTTGCAATTAGTAGATTGTTTACGGCATTTTCAGCACTAGAAGTTTTAACAGTGGCATTTCCAAAAAATATGCTAATTTTTTCATAGAGAAACAAGCGTAGGAATAGATTGGACTGCTTTAGGCTGCACTTAACGTCAAAGTTGCTTTGCAGGACACATAATCCATAGTCTTCAGGTTCAAAACACAGAGGTTATATTTATCCCTCTATTCGTACTTGTGCTTCGACTGTCCGATTGTGCAAGACTCTATTGACAAAAAGGATGTACTATCTTAAGTTCTGAAGCTCCTATAAGTTTGTATGACATGAGGGTGCAATGTTAAATTGCAGGAGAACATGACTCCAGCAAAGGTTACTCAAGTCAGCACGAAAGATGGACCCATCGAATCAGTAGTGGTAGAGGCTGACTCGCATGTTGCCGTCGAAAAGGACCTGGTTTCGCAAGCGGAAGAAGAGGACATTGAGGCTTTCCTCGGCACGTAAGTTAACCAAATCACTAGTGACATACTTAAGTCCGTTCATATTGTCTTTTGGGTTTAACTTTTGGCTTTAATTTATGAATAGTAATAACTTATATAGAGACACCCATGTGCGATTTTAGCCGAATATAAATGAAGTCACTTCAGTGTATATTACAATCGACTAGTAAACCCCGTCTTAAAGAGACACTTCGTTTGAAAGTTAGGTACCGTAGAAAAGTCATTTACTATAGAAAAATAGTTTTTAGAAGCTAATATGAATAGGAACTAGACATCTCCTTGGCACGCAAACTTCTGTTTTTGCACGTAAGAAGAGGATATTGATGCAGGTCATTTTGTTGGTGCAGGTATGTCATGGCCATTGGTGAAGCAGAAGCATTTTCACAAAGAATGAAACGTGAACTCGTAGCCCTTGAATCTGCAAATGTTTACGCCCTTATGGAAACTGAATCTGTAGTAGAAGAGGTATGCGAGCATTTTTTGCTACTCTGCAAGTGCGTTGTCGCTATCTGGATATGCCTATTGCAGCACTGTTGCTGCTGCATGTAGCAACCAATGTCGATGCAATAACTGAGTTTTAGGTAGTTTAATGTTGTGTCCATAACAATTTGCACATTCTGCTAAATCTCCCATTATCATGAGGCTCCTACCCAGGTGCTAGTTATTTCAACTTTATACGCTTTTCACCTTACCCCTTTTCCTGGAAAAACAAGTTAAATAGCCATATTCACACTCTAATGTTACCTCCTAAAAGCAGTCATGATAATTTGCCAGTCTCTCATTAGCATAAAGAGCTCATAGGATTATAAGACCTGAATGGCTTGAAAAGGAGGTTTTCGTCAGGTAATTTCACATGATAATGACCCATTTTGTCATTGCATGTACTGGTGCAAAAGTGTGCCCAGAAAAATAATTGTGGAAACATAACATATGTTCTTCCTTCTTTTTACCCTCCGATTAAACTTCCTACAGGGGCATGGTTTACTTTTTATGTCGAAAGATTAAACGACTTAACTTTTATTTCTATCATTTCACTCGATCTGATTATTTTTTGTAGCTTCATTTGAAAGTATTAGTTCTGAATTGTATTTTTTGCTTGAAATTCTACCTGGTCATACATATTATTTAATTGTCAAAGAGAAATCCAATTCCTTACAGCTGTAAATTTTGAGTTCTGCAGGTATTGCAGGGCTTAGAAATAGCGAGTGTATGTGTTGAAGATATGGATGAATGGCTTGGCATTTTCAATGTAAAGCTCAGGCATATGAGAGAGGATATACAATCTGTATGTTTCCTCTTACCTCCATTAATCCATATTTGTGAAATATCTTCTCTTATTTCTCTTAAATTGTTTGTGCATGACAAATATGTTCTTCTCGAATGCCTGATACGTCTAAAACTAAGAGAGAGTTTAATTATATCTTTGGAATTTTAGCTGTCACAGGCTCACAGCTCGGTTCATCTACATAAGTAGTTGCCAATCATTCCAATCTATAATCTTTGGAATTCTAACTGTCGATCTATAATCTTTGGGATTCTAACTGTTAGAACCTACGAGCACTTGAGTTGAATTGAATGGTTCAATACGCACTCTCTGCCGGAATTTGGATGAAACCAGCCAGGAACTGCCTTCCTCGTTATTTTCTGATACGAGCCTTGTGATCTGAGAGCAGTGGACGGGGTAGGGAGTCGGTTTCAGGTTTGGAACAGATAGGACGGTGGAACGATGGAGGAGTGCTTGATGCTCACCGTCTTGCTGGCGGCGGCGCTCCACCCCAACCGTGGGACGGAGGCTCTGAGGTTGGCGGTAGATGGGAATGTAGGAGGACGTTGGTTTACTTCTTTCTTGAGGAACGATGTGAATGGCACCTAGACCTTTGCAATTATCCTACCCATATAACAGATACACCAATCTAAAATGGGAAACTTCGTCATATACCCTCCTCACATTTGAGAGTTTCAGGATTTACCCTCTCGAGTCACTGACACGTAGGGTCGGGATGAGTCACTGACATGTGGGTCGGAGGGTAAATCCTGAATTTCAGTCTAAGAGGAGGGTATATGATGAATAATTCCATCTAAAATTCCCCAGAACGAGTCCATAACATTTTCATAATGCAGATCTATCCGTGCCTGACGTAAATGCACAAAGCTCTCCGGTGGCCTGGACTCATCTCAAAATGGTGATTCTTCACTGTGAATTAAACGGGCCAGTTCACCTTTCATGATGTGGTGTTGTTTTGTGTAGCGATCTGATCGTTGGCTGGTCTGACCTTAGGGGTAATGATGGTCTCACCGATACCTTGCATCCAGAACACAAAACATCCTAAATCCAAACCCTAATCCATAGAATTTTTAGAAGAAGGCTTCAAATGACTTGAAGCAGTGAACATCTTTAAGGACTTGAAACCAGATCATGGTAAGAAACACGAGGTTCTTGGACTTGATTTCACTAATTTGAAAAAAATTAATCCAGAGACTTAAGAACACCAAAAAACACTAAAATCCAAATTACTTCTTACTTGTAGGGATCTAAGATATAAAGTCTTCCAGATCTACTTTCACATAACCTAGCATGGAAATCAAGGCAAAGATTGGGGCAAAAATCACCTAGATCATGATTTCAAATTTCTTACTTAGGAACATAAAAAACCAAATAAAGAGTAAGTGAAGCACCAAGAATGAATCAAGGATTTAATCTATTACCAGTAAAGTAGATGATTCACGAGTACATGGGTGGTTACAAAATGCTCCGAAAGCAATACCCTTACACACAAGTTTTCACACATAGAGAGGGAGAGAAGAAACTATTCAAGACTTATACAATCCCAATATCTCTCTCAAAGCCTTGCACTAGTTCTCCCCTCTTATCCCTCATATAACCAGCACAACTTAGTAGGTCTCAACCCGCTAAGCAATTGGGGAAACCCAAGAACTTCACTAACATGGTTTTACATACTCACGCATGCATCTCAAAGTGTTTACAAAACTCAACCCGCTAAGCCCTTAGCGATTGATCTACTTGGCCAAACCAGCTCACCTTGACCAAAACCTCTTCTCCTTTGCGTCTTTCCGCACCACAACCCAGAATTTTGGTAAACTACCAAAATACCCCAGACGAAACTTCCGAGCACCTTCCCTTGTCTTCATCTTCACCATCACATTAAAGTATCTCCGCATGTTTTGACACTCAAAAACTTATCGTCAAATCTTCACGCATCCGGTCTCCCCTAGATCATCTCTACTTGCCCCGGCCCAAAGTTACTTGGTACACTATATACACCAACTCATCTTTTTATGATCCTTGTCTTTCATATGCTTCCCCGCTTTAGCCACATAATCTCACTCGGACTTACACAACAGCTCAGTAAAGGATTGCACGTAGGCTACGAAAGCAGAAAATAAAAACTTTTCTACCGCGCACACCAGGACATCATGCTAAGGAAGGATCATAGATCGTTACCACTAGACGCGCAGCCCAGCGGAAGAAGAGTTGGAAATCGATTCAACCACGTGCGTCGAGGTAGTAGTGGAATTAGCCGATCGTCCCGAACAGATCGTCTCCTCCACGAGATCAACCACACCACGAGCGGATCCAATCTGTAGGTTGTTGACGCCGATCAACACCGCAACGAGCAGCGCCTCCACTGGTATCCACACGTCCGGGGCTGGAACGCTGATCGCGAGTGTACTAGTACTCGTGAGCGGCTAGGGTTTGGCTCAGGAGGTGGCGGCTATGATTATGCTAGAGGTTAACAGGAGCGTGTCCCCTCAGCCCCTCGCCTCCATATATATAGACCTCCTCACTTGAGCCTTGCGGACCGAGGCCCAATAGGAGTCTATTCGGATCTATATCCGAATTGAGCCCACATCCGAATCATATTCGAATTAGTGTTCCAACCCGTTAAGAGTGCGACCCTGTAGGTTCACGTATACTTGGTCGTGACCCGGAAACGCCTTTCCGGTCACCCTGTTAATAGCGGCCTCTAGTAAGACATATTAACCCCAAAGTATACGTAAAGATCATATCGGCTGAACCTGTAATGTTCTTATGTACGAATCCCTTTGCCTCACGATATAGATTGAGCTCAAAGCGAGACCTGTGTCATCCTCTTAATAGCTCAATCACTCTCTCGATTCCGTGATGGATTATAAACTTGTGATTGACTCCTCAATCACCTTGGCATGGCCATGCACTTTCATAATCCATTACATCGAGGGGACTAGAGATATCTCTCCCATAAGGAGGGGTAAATTCTATCTTGATCATTCACATCTCACTACATGTTTCATGGCAAACCCGAAGACTAATTTTATGACTACCCAGTTACGGAGTAGTGTTTAGTAGTCCCAAAAAAAGCTACTACGCATATTGGGAACCATGATGATCTCAAGTCTAAGGATTCTATATAAACACTACTTGAGACCAACTGATGACACATGGAATCTCTGCAATGTCTCATGACGGGTCTATCCAATATATGTTCACTAACACATGTCCATATTATTGATTTGGTATCACCATACCATGATCCATGAGACATAATCATCAATCAATACATATGCTGATATTTATCTTTGAATTATATTTGTTCCTCATATGATATATGATCAGGGATCATTTAGAAATAGCAACATTTTAGCATTAAGAGTCTCATGAATAAGTCACATACTCATTGATCAATAATGATAATGTCTATTTCAAGGAACAAACTAATGTATCATAAACATAGTATGCGATATATACAACATCTCCATGTTGCTTCTAGGGCATATCACTAACACTCAGGCCTCAGACCTCCTGCTTAGTCCCAATCCTTTACCGTTGTTCTTCAAGCCACCTACACATCCAAAACCAAGCAACCAAATCGAGCATAAGTTTTATGCACTTGACTCACATTAGTCAAAACGATGCATCATGCACACAACATAACCTAGCACTGACATCCATACTGTGCACACACTCAAACCAACTCAATACCCATTTTCATCAACATCCCAACATGTTTTGGGTACGCAAGACATGTCTGACCTCTCTAGAACCTCTATAGCCACCCCACACATGTCTAGAGTACCCCCATACATGTTTCCCTCGAAAAGTTGGTCAGACCGCCGTGTCACGGGTGGTCAGACCGCCAAGTACCGGTCTGACTGCTTGCTCCATAGCGGTTAGACCACCCATCATTGACCAATCTGACCACTCACCCCATGGCAGTTAGCTCACCTAGAACAAAACCTGACGAATAGACCGAGTCCAATTTGACCACCATCCCAAATCCGATTAGACCGCCCGAATCCTGACAGTACGATTTGAAATATGAATTTTCTAAAACTTTCGCAAAATTGAACTTAACCAAGTATCAATTGTTCATCATAAATATATTCTAGACTTTTGTGGTCTCTCATTTTGCACTGAGAAACCCTTCAAAAATTGATTTGAGGATATATCACAACCCACTTATATTTCTTTCATCACCGTAAGTATATATTTAACTAATTCCTTTATTTGGTTTTGCAGATAGAATGGCGTAATAACAGGTTGGAGCTGCAATCCGTAAGTAATGTGGCATTAATTGATGAGCTTGACAAACTGCTTGAACTCCTGCAAATACCATCCGAGGTTTGCACCCAATTAGATTAGTAATGTTCTGCGCTATATCCATTTATGATTTTGAAATTATGAAATTGATGTGATTGATCATGTTTTAGTATGAGGCATCGTTGACTGGAGGGTCATTTGACGAGGGAAATATGGTTAAGAACATTGAAGCCTGTGAGTGGTTGACCAGTGCTATAAAGAACCTAGAAGCATCCAATCTGGATCCATGCTATGCAAAATTGCGTGCTGTATGTCCTTTCTTTAACCTGTATCATCATTTCTTCCTTGTTAAAGATTAACTTGCTCCGGCTTTTCCCTCAAAGCTTCTCTGTCCATTTTGGTCAAAGCTGATAGCAATTTTGTATCGTACTATAATTTTTTGTTGTTAGATATCTATTAAATGTAGCTGTTCATAAAAGATGCCTATTGAAGCTGATTGTTTGATTCTTTGTTGTGAGGTATCTCATTCCTTCACAAGCCAAATATTCAGTTCCTTCTTTTTTCTACTTAACTTTTGCTATGAGTTTCCAGTCGTGATGGTACATCCTAATAACATGAAAATGTGCTCAGTGTTAACCAATCCATGGCTCCTGAGTTATACATAATGGGCAATCTGCATTTGATTTAACTTTTGAATATTATAAAAACAATATTTTGGCTCAGCCAATGTGAATTTATGCTCAAATTCATACAGGTTAGGGAAAAACGGGCAGAATTTGTACTCCTGAAGTGCACATTTGTTCGGAGAGCATCCGAATTTTTAAGGAATTACTTTCCAAGTTTGATTGATTCTATGCTAAATGACAAAGGCAACTTCTCTCAGGTAAATTTGACTCCAACAATTGCAAAGAATTTAAGTTTAGGATCAAACCAGGACTTGCGTGAACATATTTCTAAACACTTGCAGAGAGGGCAGCTGCAGAGGCCTGACCATGCTGATATGAGGTACAAATGCAGGACTTACGCCCGGCTTCTACAACACATCAAGGTTAAATTGCAAGTTATCTTGGTGTGAAATTATTATCTTTCTGCAGACAGGAAACGATTTGGTTGCTACTTGTGAAATTTGACACCATATTCTTGTGCTCACTTTATACCATACTTTTCTAGAGCCTGGACAAGAGTTGTCTGACCCCTTTACGGAAGGCTTACTGCCATTCTCTGAACTTGCTAATTCGACGAGAGGTAGGGTTCTTTGGTTACTTTCTCAAGTGAAATGGTTCTGTTGACTGTATTTCAAGCCGTTTGGCATATTGGTCTGCTAGAGCCGCCATGACCAAGCATACAACTCTGTTTGTGCCATATTGATAGAAACGAAAATTGACTTTCTTGATGCTGCGCGAAGTGCTCTGAATTATTTTTAAAGCATTGATATGTGCAGAAGATAATGGCTGAAAACAGTCTTAGCATTTATACGAGCACGTTATTAAATTCCGCAACAAAAGCAAAACCTGGACATAACATGTGCATGTTTGTTTTGTAGGCCCGTGAATTTTCCAATGAACTCCGTGCTAGTTCAAAAGCATCAAAAAGCAGCACACCATTATTTGAAGGTCCTGCAGGTGCAAATCAGCCAGCAAGTATTACAGATAGTTCTGCAGATGTGTACTCCAAGATGATTACTGTTTTCATTCCTCTTCTTGTCGATGAGGTTGTTTGGTCTTTCCATGCATTTGTTGTGAAATTTTACAGTAAATCCTGGTATGCTAACATTACTCGCAATGCAAATTTTTTTTTCTTGATGCATATCTACGGCATAGAGTTCCTTCTTTGCACACTTTATGTGCTTCGAAGTTTCTGCGCTTGCTCCATCGGACGCTTCAGATAATAATAATCCGGCTGCTGAGGCAAACAGTAATTCTCCCAGCACCTCAGAACCTTCTGGAAGCAGTGTCAAACCAAGTAATGTGAACCACCAACACCCAATTTAAACAATGTTTCTCACGATTAATTGTTCTTGCTTTCTGCATGGTGTAAAACTAAATTCTTACGTCTTGCTTCTCCAGGTAACAATTCAGCCGAGTTGGGAGTGCTAAACGAATGCCTACAGGAGTTGCTTGATGGTATTCAGGTTGATGTTATTGTCTTTTCCCCTTACAAATTTGAGAGGCTGAGAGACAAATTAGATTCTAAGTATGGAGATACAGAAAGCTGAAATTTATGCCATTACAGGGATGGAGGCTTCACATGTTTTACATGATATATTTTCAGGAGGACTTCTATGCTTTAGTCGACTGGGCATTCAGGCTAGATCCGTTGAGCTGTATAGCAATGCATGGCATAACAGATCGCTATCTTTCTGGTCAGAAGGCAGAGGTTGCAGGATATGTACATGTGTTGCTTGATGACTTGGAGACAAGAATATCCATCTTGTTTAGCAGGGTTTGACTCTACTGCTAGGCAGCTAGCTGTTCTGCTCCTGCTTTGGGGAGTTTAACTTGTTCCTTACTGCTTCATTTTCTTGGGCAGCACAGTTTGTTGATGATGCCTGTTACCAGATAGAAAAGTATGAGCGCAATGTACGGCAAATTGGAGTGGTGCCCTATATTCCCAGGTTCATTGCTATTTGTTTCACAATATATATGTAAAATCCCCAGAAAGAAGGCCACTATGGTGCAATATGTGATGCATTGACATTGATGTAGTCTAACTGTTTTCTTCTATATAGGTTCTCTCAACTTGCAGCACGTATGGAACAGCATATCAATGGATCCAGGGATCTAGTTGATCAGGCATATACGAAAATTGTAAGACCTTACTATAATCAAGTGTATCTGTGTCTCAACGAATAAAAAATTTATTTGTGCACAACCTCAGTTACATGGATAATCAATGATAATTCTGTTCAACCTCACTCCAATATGCTACTGGTAGGAGTTATAGTCATACTATCAATCATGTTCCTGGATTACTTAATCTGTTGTTGTGACTGAAACAGGTGAGCATTATGTTTGTGACCCTGGAAAAAATTGCCCAAGTGGAGCCTAAATATGTTGATATTGTACTCTTGGAGAATTATGCAGCTTTCCAGCACAGGTTTTATTCAATTTCTTTCTTGGTGATCCTTCACCTTTTGAAATTTGTCAGATTTTACGCCACTTTTCATTAGATTGCCTGATTTCTACCCATGAGGCCATGACATCTCACTAATTTGGTATATTTAATCTGATACGCAGCCAATATGATTTAGCGAATGTTGTACCAACGCTTGCTAAATTTTATCATCAAGCCAGTGAAGCTTATGAACAAGCTTGCTCGCGCCATATCAATTTGGTTATATATATTGTAAGTTGTTCACAATTCCATCTGGTTCCATCTTTCCTTTGGCAATGCACAGGGTATACTGAGGCATTTATACTATCGCATACGAAGGCATTTTTGCACTTTTTTTTTTGCAGCACTTTGAAAAATTATTCCAGTTCGCTCGGAGAATTGAGGAACTGATGTACAACATGAGCCCTGAGGAGGTAAGTCACGGCATTTGGCTCTGCACTTCAATTTGAAATTTGATGTCATTGATTTATGGTAATTTCCATGCTTGTTTATTCTCTTGTGACATCCGATTGCAGTGCTAATATTGTCTTCTTCAGGATTCTGTGCACCTAAAAATATTAATCCCTTTTCAGACCATGGTGCATGTTTTGACCAGATTTCTATTCTGGCTAGAAAATCATAATAATTAGATGTTACAGCCATGAGCCAACAGTAACTTCAAATTTAATTAATCTGCTTTTTGATGAAAATAGCAACACAAATATTCTTGGTGCTTCCCCTAATGAACTCCTCATCGTTCTAGATCCACTAGGATAAAAGTAAACTTGGCTGCATGACACTCTAAATTTGTGGCATTGACCATGGGACACTGCAGTATATCCGGCTGATTTGGGGAGAGAAACGTTCCTAAATGATTCGTGATGCCCCGACAGGGGAAACAATTTCAGTTTAGAAAAAATTTCAGAGTCCTCCAAGAAATCCAAAATTTCAAAAAATTCGGATTGTTTTGCAAAATTTCAGTCTAAAAATTCAAACATGCACTTCGAATTCAAGAAAATACGATTATATGAAAACAACGAAATCTCAGAAATCTCGGTGAAATCTTGAAAATCTCGGCAAAATTTCGGCAAAATCTCGAAAAAAAATAAAATGGGCTGTTTTTTTGGTCGAAGTGGGCTTTTCTCAGAGGGGGCTGAGATAACCAAAATTCGCCGAATTTCACAAAATTTCGTCCAAAATTGTTTTCCCTGGCCCCTGAACCCATCCAGATATGATTGAACCCATTAGACTGCACCAGGCTTCGACCGCAGCAGTTATTTTGGCTTTCTTCTTCTTCTCCTTCAACTCTAGGAGTGGCTCACCGGTTAATGGGCTGAGAGCAGCGGGTTTGGTGCTTGCCAAGCACATGCGTGCCATGCACACTCACAGGAGGCAGCGAGGTTTCCTAACCACAGTGGTGTTGACGCCGCATGGCGACGCGTCGGGAAGCTGTTGATAGCATCTGATTGGGCAGAGATCTACGCGGCGAGCTGGCGACGACAGTGGCAACAGGCATTGCTCGGGTCTCAGCAGTGGTGCAGCGCGGGCAGGAATGGAATGGTTGGGGATTGTTCGGTGAGATGCGGAGGTGGTCAATTGGCAGCCTGGTTTGGGTCGGGATGAAGTAGATATGGCGAGTTCGAGCGGCTGCAGAGGATTTGGGATTTCGGCGGCAGGGCTTTCGCAAGGCGGTGGCGTGGTTGTGGCCGCGAGGTGGATGTTAGAAGGATTGAGAACGAAAGAGGTGAAGAATTTCGACGGTTTGGCATAAACATCTCACGGCGGCGACACTGGATAACCCGACGGCGGCGTGCCATGGAGAAACGGCGGGCGCTGAGGATGAAGACGAAAGAGTGATCTGCGCCGCCCGCTTACTGCGTCGTGCTCAACCGCGCCTCCCCGAGCTCAACCAAACAGACATCCAATACTATTATAAACTAGCAGAATTACCCGTAAAGCTAGCCGCTAGATATTAAGATACTGTTATCATTGATATACAATTCTACTTCTCATAATTAAATATAATTGTATTTGTTATATAATTTTAATATCTATATATGATTAATCTGTACTATTATAAACTGGCCTCACTAAAATAAGTAGTGGAGATTCTTCTTTTTTCTTTTGATTAATGTGAGAATTTCTAGATTTTTTTAGGATTATTGTGAATTTTTTTTACTCTCAAAACAAAGGTGATGTCTTGAATATCACTAATTATTTTTATTCATATACATATGTCCGATATGTTTTGGCCAATAGCTTCCATTTTCTAGTGTTCTGGAGCCGAACCATGAATCTGCGTGTCCCAAAAAAAAATTAGGCATCACTCAATGTAGCTTTTAGCTTTTGGCTTCTGTTTTTTCACTATTTATTAATTTCATCTTTTTCTGATTTTTTTATTTTTTGGGTTTTTTTTCTTTTTTTTCGTATTGCTTTGCATTATTCGTGATGGTTAACATATTTTTTTTCTATTTTTAAATTTTTTAAATTTAATTATGCTAATAAGCCAACTTAACTACAGTAAAAAAAACCATAAGTTAACACCATTCTAAATACCCCTTAAGTGTCCTATAACCAATTTTGTTTAAGCTATAATATGAAATTTCTCATATCAAGGATTAGTGTCCAGTGATTTTTTTTGTTAATATTAGTACACAGTATGCATTTTTTAATGGATTCAGCTTTTTACATGATTGTACAGATTCCATTCCAAGTTGGAATGTCGAAGGTAGAATTTCGCAAGATGTTGAAGTCCAGCTTAACTGGTGTAAGTAAAGAGTAGAATCGTTTTTTTCCTCTCTTATGAAATTGCATGAACTCTAGCCTCAAATCTTTTTTCTTTCCATATTCCTGTTTGTTTTGGACGACAGCTTGACAAGACAATCAATGCAATGTATAGAAAACTACAGAAGAATATAACTGCCGAAGAACTGCTTCCTTCTCTATGGGAAAAATGCAAGGTATTTTATCTTCTTAATTTGAAGATAATGAAATGAATAGATGAGCCATTTGTACTCTGCTATCTATGCAAAGCTAATGAAGGTTGAGAGACTATCCTCCACTGCTTTTTTTTTTAATGAGAAATAGAGCTGGGAGCATAGTTCCTTACGATAGATTGCTTGATTAAAATACTGCAAGTGCTGGTGCTACAAATGCCAGTTCTATATTGGTACAAATTAGCTTTTTGCGAGTTGATTCAATTTGATCACTGCTACTCTTAGTCAAGTTTAGCTTGTAAAAGAACCACAATGTGAGTAAAGCATGATTGGAGTTAGGAAAATCCTGATTCATTAGTTCAATTTAACTAAGGGAAGTATCTTGCTAATTCTTTCTTGGGGTGACGCTTTTGTTGTTGCAGAAGGAGTTTCTCGATAAATATGCAACCTTCCTCAAATTGATCTCCAAAATATATCCCAATGAAACAGTGACATCTGTGAATGAAATGAGAGAGATCCTAGCTTCTCTGTAGCAAATTTGCTCTTGTATTAACGTTGCAAGGTAACTTAGTGACTTTTTCTGCTGTGTCTTGCTACTTATTGGTATTATTTGTTCTTTGAGTGAGGTGTTTGACTTGTTTTATTTTTTTTTATCTTTTGTTTCGCTCGTATGTTTCAGCGAAAGTTCAAATGAAGTTGGTATTAAACACTATATATCTCTCTCTCTCTCTTTTTCCACATGATTACTACCACATTCTTGCAAGTAACAGTAGTAAATACTACATGGTGGATCTTCTGCACGTAGTTGCACCTGCACATATTCTGGTTTGCACATAAACATGGCTCAAAAGATCCCAAAAAAATCACGGATGTAGAACATATTGGCATATGTGTGCTTTCTAAAAGAATTTCACAAATATGATCATACGTGCACTCTGGCTGAATTTTTTTATGCCACTACAGGACAGCCGAAATGTGGTCAAAATTGACTCTGAAAAATAATCTACTTTCGACGTAGATTATGCAAACAACCACTAGTAGTTTCTGCGCGTTTCAGTATAGGCAAGATTTTGAGGTTTTGAAAACACATTAAAAGTTGAAGGCATTTTGAAAGAAGCCTTATATAATATTTGATGGCACTTCTAAAAGCGCCTCAGATGTTTTAGAGGATGTTTTGGTTTCTTCAGGTTTATCTCTCTTGTGAATCAGTTTCTCTAAACAAGCACAATTAACTTTTCTCTTATTAACTATTTGTGATGGTTTCTAAAACATCTTGAAAAAATTTGAGCCATTTCTAGAGCTTTTTAAGGCATTATCAACCATATAATTAATGTGTGCAAGATTAATTAGTGTACCTTATTTATTTATTCATTGGTGTACAATTAATGCTATACAATCTACTAACTAATCTTTACTGCAAATGAATGCAGGTACAAGGAGCTTAAGCCGCCGAGATCACCAATCCCATCTGCTCCTAAAAGATCGATGCATGGATGATATTATTCTTGTTCATGTCTTTATTGCGCACCCACCCTAGCTACGTATAATTTCTCCGGTCTAATTTACATGCTTTAGCAAAATGATCTTTGTCTGCGTACATGTTGTTTTGGTTTTCCTCGTCAACTTTTCCCTGTATTCCAAACGTTGTCAGACAAATGTAGAATATATTTTTTTTGTTACTGAAGTTTTACCCAATAGTTGGTGGACAAGGTGGAGGCTGGAGCCGTGGAAGAGAGATGAGGCAATGGAGCTTCTAGAGCCAGATGAACCAATATAACCAATAAGTCTTTTGTGTTGACTGTTGGGGCTAGATTTCTATAGTCAGATGAACTAGTATATATGAATGTGCATCACGGATGAGAAACGATAGCATTACGAGATATATGTCAAATTTGGACAAATATATATGGCACTGTTGTAATAATCTAATTCTAGTGAAATGATATTTCTGGCAAAAATACGAGTCGGGATAAATCGGAAAATCAGTCTTGATTGGCACGAGATCATCGCCACATACGTCATTGCTGATCTTCAAATGTTATTTTAGGGTTCCCTTCATCTGCTTTATATAACTCTAGAAGCTCCATTGCCTCCTCTTTGATCATTTGTGATCATTCCTTTCCCTATGCATACTGTTCCCATCTTAGCTGCTACACATTTCCCAAACACTCCTCTGTATCTATTCCGTTGTTGCTACATGTGCTTGATGAGGCTTCTTCAACCGAGAGTTCTGTCATCTGTGGTGGATGGGAGGGCCAGGATGTGGTATATGTATTGAGGGAGTGAGCAAAGTGAATGTAGCATGGGAAATAACTGGTTGATAACTGTATTGCAGTAGTGTGGCAAATTGGCTCGACAGAGGAATCTCGGTTTCCTTTCTTACAGAGCTACTGAACAGGGTTTTGGAAACTGGCCGGCTCCGGCTGATTTTCTTTTGTTCTCCGCGATTCCCAATCGGAAACCTTCTACTAAAATCCTTCTCCTCTACTACCTACTTCCGTGGAAGGTGTGAAGTTTAGGGTTGTTAAAGGTACCGCTCAATTTAGTTTCTGATTTCTATTTTTTTCACTATTTATTAATTTCATCTTTTTTATTTTTTATCTTTTTTTCAATATTTCTTTACATTATTCGTGATAGGTTAATATGTTTTTTCTTCTATTTTTTAATTTTTTAAATTTAATTATATCAAATAAATTAACTCAGCTATAGAAGAAAAATAAACCAACTACAATAAAAAAAATTATAAATCAATATCATTCTAAATACTTTCAAAGATATGAAATGGATCCCCTTTATAAAACCAGAGAAGGTACAGTTCCGGTGTACGGGGCGGTTAGCCACCGATTCTCCAAAGCTGCCACTGAAACCAAACATCAGTTGAAAACCCACAAGGATAGGGTCCGAATTCCAGGCACTCACTGCATTTTCACATGTGGCAAGTGGACAAAACATGTCAAATCAACTTGCACTACACGGCACAAGAGAATTAAATCATGCACCCCAAATCGACTTCCATGGAAGCATGCGAAGCTGTTCCAATCAAGGTCCAAATCAGTCAGACAACTACACGTGAAAAACAGCTACATATCTCAGCATCAGCGCAAAAATTCTTGGAAAAAATAAAACCTATAATAGAATCATATCGACGTTTTAATACCGATCTTACATATGATTTATTTGAATTCGAGAAAAAACTTTTAAGAGACTAGCTACAAGTACGTAGAGAGATATGTGACTTTTTAGACAAGTTCTGGCATTCTCTAGGGAGAATAATAACACTACGTCTTGTGTGGTTATTACACTGAGGAACGATTACAATTGAGAATGTAATGTGTAAAAGCCTTGCACTGTATCTCGCTCTAAGCGTATTCAACTAGGGTTAGATCCCTTTCTCTTCTAACATCAATTCTTATATAGCTGACAAAGCGGTGGCTGTTGTCCCACGCCAAGAGACGTCTCAATGTTTCACGAGATAACCGCATGTGCGTGGTTATTGCCAGAGAGATATGGTTGCTCGTTCACCGTGTGATAGTTGTTGTTAGAGAGAGAGATCCTGTGCGGTTATTAGGAATAAGTGCACGTTCTAACTGCTGTCTCAGACAAACTCAGACGTGGTAAGTTATTGTAAACAAGCTAGTCGGAGATATACTAGTCACAGAAAGGTCTATGACTAACGGATGGTCGTAGGACAACTTACGACTACACTATGCTCATAGGAGAATGTAAGATCATGAGGTGGTTGTAGAAAGATTTAAGATCAAATAGTCGTAGAAGAGTTTACGACTATGAGATGGTTATAGTAGAGCTTATGATCATACTGTGGATTTTCTCTTACTAATAAAAGGTATATTTAAAATAAATAATGACGTAATAATTTGAGAATTACTCTATCCTCATCAAATCTTATCAAAACAAATGGTCAACATGGTTTCAAGGGGTTGGAGCACTCCTTTTAGAAGCAACGAAAACAATAGGCGCTGATGCACCATTGGCAACAGCATCTTTATAATCAAGTAGTTCTTCTCCAGAATCGATCACCCACAATCGAGCAGACCAACCAATGAAGAATGCTGCCATGGCATCCCTCACCACGACAGCGTCCATCCCAGCCATGATGGCTGTCACTGGCAAGCAGACTGTTGCCTCCTGCCTCTCATAGATTTGATCTATTTTTTAGGCATCTCTCATGGACCACCTCGAACCCACGAACACATCACAAACGGACCTACTCACAGTCGAGCAAACATGGTGAGCTCGCTAAAGATGGGTTCACGAGGGCCAGCTCACAGTCGTGTGCATCATCCCTCGCTACGTGGGCGTGCACCTGGGAGAGGCAGCTAGTTGGGAAAGAGAGAAGAAGAGGAGATGTTGGGTATGTTTGTAATTTATTTCTGAATCACTAGAGGTCCACTGCTATGTCAGTGATGACTGGATGCCATGCTTGTACATGTTTGATGACTTAGTGCCATATCAGCACCACGCGGATGAAAACCAAAGTGGAATAGTCTCAGGGGTAAAATACCCAGTGTCGGCGTTTTAATACCGATCTTACGTATGATTTATTTAGATTCGGAGAAACTCTCTCAAGGAACTAGCTACGAGTACGCAGAGAGACACAAGAATTTTTATATAGATTCAGACCTTCTCCTAGGAGAATAATAACCCTACATTTGTGTGGTTATTGCACTGAGGAATAATTACAACTAAGAATGTAATGCGTAAAAGCCTTGCACTATCTCTCGCTCTAAACATATTCAACTGGGGTTGGATCTCATCCCTTCCTCTTCTGATATCAACCCTTATATAGTTGACGAAGCAGTTGCCGTTGTCCCGCGCCAAAAGATGTCTCAATGTTTTAGGAGATAACCGCCTATGGGTAGGGATGGCAATTGGGCACAGTGGGCATGGGTAATGCTCGCCCATACCCATGCTTATGACCCCCCGATTTGTGCTCACAGGCATACCCACGAAGGATGATGGCCGAAGAACCTCGCCCATACCCATCGCCCACGGGTACCCATCACCTGTGGGCATGCCTGTGGGCACTCCTCAATGGGGTCCCAAGAAAACAAATACAATACCGCAGAGGCCAATGACATGGCGACCCACTATCTGTTTCTCTTCATCATTGCAATAGACCCTTTGCAAAAGATCCTCGATGTCACCATGAACCTTGGGCTCCTAAAACCGCTAGGGCCACACTCAGAACCTCCTTGTATGTAGACGATGCTGCCATCTTTCTCACACCCCAGCAAGAAGATGTTCAAAATTTGCTTGCTATTCTCCGATGCTTTGGTAGTGCAACAGGGTTGCACACCAATCTGGAAAAGAGCCAGGTCACGCCAATAAGATGTCATCGCATCAACCTCGATGCCATCTTACTAGACATACCAGCCAAACGAGCATCCTTCCCCTTGAAATACTTAGGAGTGCCACTTTCACTCAAAAAAACTCCGTCGAACCGACTTCCAAGTGCTAGAGGACAAATACGCTAGTCATCTCGCTGAATGGCATAGCAAAATGCTCACTCTAGCAAGCAGGAAAATATTCATAAATTCTGTCCTAACGGCTCAATGCACTTACTTCCTGACAGCCATAAAAGCACCAAAATGCGTACTCAAATCCCTCAACAAGTGAGCAAGAAAGTTGTTGTGGGCAGGATCCCAACCCCTTTCAGGAGGTAAATGCAAAGTTAACTAGGTCAAAGTCTTGAGACCCACAAGTTTGGGAGGTCTTGCTATCCTAGACCTAGATCGCTTTGCCCAGGTCTTGAGACTCAGGTGGCTGTGGTATGAATAGGCTATGGAAAGTAAACCTTTGCAAGGTCTGGGGATACCACGTGATGAACAAGATCAAGAACTTTTTGTCGTGGTGACCACCATACTCATCGGGAATGAAAAAAAGATGTCCTTTTTGGAGTTCGGCCTGGGCGCAAGGGAAACAACCTAAAGATCTTGCACCAACCATCTACAAAGCCTCCAGGAGAAAGAACCATACCCTACAACACATGGCTTCAGGATCTACACTTCCCTAATGGCATCACGATTCAACACGCTCAAGAATTAGCCACCCTATGGAGTTTGACTTCTATGGCAAACCTTCAGAAAGGAAATAAAGACACCGCTGTCTAGAAGTTCACTCCAAATGGAATCTACACCGCTGCATAAGCATATAAGGCTCATTTCTTAGGCATGATGCAAACAACCATGGATAGATTAATTTGGAAGAATTGGACACCACAAAAATGTAAAACCTTTGCCTGGTTAATCATACAAAATAGAATTTGAACAACCAACCGCCTATCAACGCGAGGATGACCAAATCAACAGTGGTACCTACTTTGCAGACATGTCTCAGAGATGACAATCCACCTCCTAGCTAAGTGCCATTACTCCGCAAGAATCTGGACGGCCACTGCACGATGGACTACTTGCGGTGCCTTGGAACCCACAAATTGGCTGGGCACGTCCTCGGTGCGACAGTGGTGGGAGTCGATCATTCCTCATGCTAGTGTCCTGGCAAATTTGGAACAAGCAAAATACAAGACTTTTCGCTCGTCAGAGGTTTCCTCGGAGTCTCTTATAATGTGAGTCAAAGAGGAGATACACGTGTGGACCCTTGCAGGAGCCAAGCACTTGGCGGATTACCCTTAATCCTGTAATTTCTGGCTTACTTTGCCGTGCTCGGGGCTACTGCGCGGCTCCCTTCCTCTTCTTTATGAACGGATCCTTTGTAATTAAATATACTTTTCTCTAATTTTATCAGGGCAAGTCTTCTGCCCACTTTCAAAAAAGAAAAAAGAAATTTGTCTCTCCTTTTTAATGAGAGATGTCTCTAGCCTCTTAATGTGGTTGGATTAGGGAAATGTATAACCACACCAATTTTGGTTGAGGAGTTAACTATAACTATGTAATCCACTATATGAATGAGTGAAATATGAAGATATCATATGATGTCATGCATCTTACTTGAGTTCGATTTGGTATCAAGAGCCAGAAGAATAAGCACACGATGACTGAACAGGTTCGTCCGATAACATGCAAATTGCAAAACTGTTCCAATCAAGGTCCACATCAGTTAGACAACGGTAAATGGCACGTGAAAACAGCTACAAATCTCAACTTCAGCGCAAAAATCCTTGGAAAGAATAAAAGCAATAAACGAATCCTATCAAAACAAATGCTCAACTTGGATCCAGATCCACCACGTGGTTTCAAGGGGTTGGAGCAATCCTTTCGGCAGCAACGAAAACAACAGGCGCTGATGCACCACTGGCAACAGCATCTTTGTAACCAAGCAGTTCTTTCTCCAGAATCGATCACCCACAATCTCAACAGACCAGCCAGGGAAGAACGCTGCCATGGCATCCCTCACCACGACGGCGTCCATCCCAGCCATGACGGTTGTCGCCGGCAGGCGGACAGTTGCCTCCCGCCGCAGCCTCACGGTGTGCTGGGCCACGAAAGGAGAGCGCAGACCAGAGCCAGCCAAGGGCGACGGCGCTCTAGCGGAGGGGCGTCGCGGTGTCATGCTCGCAGCTGCGGCCACTGCCGTGTCAGTTGTCGGCAGGTCGGCGGCCGCCGGCCCCAGCACGCTCGCCGGAGGCTGGAAGAAGATAGACGTGAGCGACCCGCACGTGCAGGAGCTCGGCAGCTGGGCCGTGGCAGAGCACAACAAGCAGGCCGGCGAGCGGCTGCAGTTCCGCAAGGTGGTGAGCGGCGAGGACCAGGTCGTCTCAGGGCTCAACTATCGCCTTGTCCTCGACGCGGCGGACGGTGGCGCTGGTAGCGGCAAGTATGAGGCAGTGGTGTACGAGCAGGACTGGACGCAGACCCGCCGGCTTACTTACTTCAAGCCTTCAACTTGAAACCAGGAGTTTGCATGCAAGCTTCAAGTCTTATGTATGGTTAGATTCTAATGGTCTGGCTACTTCAAATATCTTTTATCCTCTGATTTTTAACGAAGACCCAGCATGGGATCGCCTGGCTTAATATATTTCAGAGTATATAGAAATATATTTCTGAATTATGTATGGTTAGATGTGGTCCGTCATTTGTAAGTGGAGGAGCAGAGTTCAGGGAATCATATATCGGTTGAAAAAAAGGGAGGGATACGGCGAGATTTTGGCAATGTACCGCCCGAACTGTTTAAACAAAAATTTGAATTTAAACAAAAACGGTAGAAAACACAGCAAAAATCGAACCCAAGACTTAGCACATGCCAAGCCCACAACCTGCAACTGAAGTTTTTTTTTTTTTGCTGGTAGAGTTTCATCAATCAGTTTCTATAAATCAATGGGGAAAGGGATGCTCCAAATAAGTATGAATAATCTCATAGCAATGTCTGGAAGGCCCAGAACCAGGGAACATGTAGATCCATGTAAGGAGAAAACTCTTGAAATATTTTCAGACCAGTTAAATTTGGGATGAATTCATATTAATAATAACAATATAACCATTTATATTAGAACAGTCACACGGGCTGTATCAACTGTCCAAGATCAGCAAGAGGCATCCCTCTGGTATTCCAGAAGTTACAAGCATTTGCACTCTTAATCCAGTTGTTACTACATTCGCACGTCCCAAACAGGTCTACCTAAGTTAGCGACGGCATCCCATTGTCCAGGTATGGAACAATAGTCCTACTTCCTCAAAGTATGCGGTACTTCCTGAACTGGTGGAGAGCCCATTGCGCGCTATAGCACTTGCCATCCGCATAAGCCTGGGCAGTTCTTCCCCAATGCCTACCATTCCCACAACTAGTTGACACAATACCCGGACTGGATCTCGATCGGTAGACACCTTCCAAGCCTTGTTCCATTTATTTTTCATTGCTGTTTCTGCCGTATACCTGGTTACTGCTCAGGATAGTTTGCATGGGCAGATACTTAAGGGATGGTGTGTGGACATGTGGTAGAGAAGTGAAAGTGGTGCAGTAAATGGTGAAGATGGTGGCATGTAAGGGGTGGTGGGTGAGGGAATTAGCCGGACATAAACTCCGGTAGCAAGTGCACCATGAGAGGTGTCACCCATACAACCTGGGTTCCAGCCCTAGCAAGTGCACCTCCGGTAGAAAAACACCCTTTCAAAAAAATCAATTATTATTGACTTAGGGCACTCCCAAAGCAATTCATATAAGGTGTCACACGGAATTCAAGTTGAGATGGAGAGAAAATTAAAGAAGAGATACGGTAGAGGTGGGAGATAGGCCGTATTTTTCTGGGCCAGCCTGAGGTCCGGTCGACCTGAAACGGCCTAAGCACAGTACAGACACGCCACATGGCAGGCTGTGCCAGCACGGCGCGCCAGGCCGAGCCTAAAAGGTTGGTCCGTTGGGCGGCACGACATGGCACAGCGAATCATGCCATGCTCGGGCCAGCCCAACATGGGGAGCACGAGCAGCACGCAGCGCCCATGGCCGCCTCGACCTCAGCCTTGCCTCCTGCCTCCCGTCGCCATCCCATGGATTCCCTACAAGCAATCACAGAGTATAGAGAGGGAGTAGAGGGGACAGGGGAAAGAGTATACCGAATGGCGGGTGAGGCGGAGTGTGTTCTGCAGGTCGTCCCCGCTGTCGTCAACGGCTTTCCTTCCGGCTGCCGACTTGGCCTCGGCGAAAAAGGCAAGCATGTCATCGCCTCCCGCGGCTGCCTCGCCGGCTCCCCGTGCGCGCTCACCTCGGCCTCGCTGCCTCTATGGGGACACTGTCGATGAGGAGCTTGGCCGTACCTCCCCACCCATCTCACCTGCGGAGGTGCCCGACCGCCATACCTGCGTCTGTGGCGCCGGCCGCCGCACTTCAGCCCCACCGTTGCCGGCCGAGAGCGCCGACGACCTCATCGCCGCCCTACAGTTCCTCATCGGGGGAGGCAGCCAGGGGGAGGAGGAAGCCGAGGGGAGGAGGGAGTGCTGGGGTGGGTATTGGGAGGTGGTGGAGGAGGGGAGGGAGGCCGAGGGAGGAGGGGTCGCCGGTGTTGGGGGCGCCGGGGTGGGGGAGGGAGGCAACCGGGGGGAGGGGCGTCGAGGTGGGGGGAGGGAGGTCGAGGGAGGGGAGGGAGGCTGGGGGAGGAGGGGACGTCGGGGTAGTTGGATGGGAGGGCGGCTGGGGAAGGGGAATGAGGCGGCCGAGAAGGAGGGAGGTCGGGGGAAGTGGCTGAGGGAGGGCAGGGAGGAGAGAGCAAGAGAGAATGGGGGAGGCTGGGTGTGGATAAGGTTGAAAGGCTGGGTGTGGATAAGGTTGAAAGGTTTGAGCTCGGCCGAAGAAAAAAGAAAACGGAGGAAGAAAAAAAGAAAGAGAAGAGGAGAAGAAAAGAAAGGAAGGGAAAAAAGAAAAGGGAGGAAGAAAAAAACAAAGAGGAGAGGAGAAGAAAGAAAAGGAAAAAAGAAAAGGAGGGAAAAAAATTAAGTGCATGTCTAATAAAAATTATTCTTCGTAGATATTTAACAATAAGTATTCCGTTGCAGATTAAATTATTTAGTAAAACATTGTTAGTTGTATTAAATTGCAAATCCCTACTAACAAATATTTATGATTAAAATTTGACATGTACTGATTAAATTGGTGAATAGTTATTTAAATAATTCTGATGCTACTTTAAATAATTAATTAATTTAGTAGTCACATGTAAATAGTAGAAACCCATTAAGAATGGTAGAAACTGATGGTGGCAGTGCCTCCAAACCCTAATCGGTTTTAGCCATCTGCACGTGTGGAGCAATTGTCGAATGGAAACTGTCAGAAACAGAAGAAAATAATGTGCCCTTATGTCAATGAGACAAGGACATATGATTCTTTATCTACCGCACATAGTCAGTTACCATAGGCTTGCTCTCTGGTCAGGGGTTTGGACCCACGTACCTGATCATAGACATCTTCAACCAGGGGAGTGGTCGATGCCCAATATGATTGGAGCATATTCTCCCCGACTGGGGGTATATATGGTAGCGATTTAACTAAGTTATGTTTTGACTATTACTGTAGGCAGTAAGCTATTTATTATGAATTATTTAATCTCATCATTTGTAATTATGTGTAGATGCAATTGTTTAAATGCAATGTGCTTGAAAGCATGTAGTGTTTTGGAGAAATCATACAATGAATTGATTAATGAATCAATAGTTACATATATAGGCCTCTTCCTTCTATATCTGAACAACCGATTTATAAAAACAATACCTAGGAGATAAGAAGATTCCAATTTTCTCTGACATATTTACATCATTGTGTGTTCATTATTTATGCAACTAATTCAATTTTAACTAGTTTTTAATGAGGCGAGTATGAGAGAAAGGAATATGGCGGTTGCCGCTACCATCATCACCACCGCTTTCGTTGTGTATAGTTATTTCGGACTGGGTTTGGACCGACATGGCACGAACACCGGCACGGCGAGCTTTAGGCCATGCTTCGGCCTGGCCGGAGACGAGGCGGGCTGACACAGTATGGCACGGTGGGGTGACTGAGCTAAGCCGACATGGCACGAAGTGGCCTGAAGCACGATGGGCCTGGGGTGTGCTAACACGGCATGGCCCAATGCCCACCTCTAAGAGAAGGAAACTAACCTTGTGTCTTGTATGAGACATTGATTGGACTAACAAACCAATAAGGAACATAATAAGAGGAGAGAAAGAGAAGAGTAAATGATATGTAAGAGAAATAAATAGAAAATAGTGGTATAGATACAATACATTGAAAAGGTTGTATATAGTATTGTATATATAATGTAACAATCTTTAAATATGGGTTTGTAGTGTCTATTGAGTGCACTTGGAACAGTAGCACTGTGTCAACTAGTGCAGGACTAATTTTACATCACAGTATGAGACATTCCCTATTTTCAAAAGGCTACATGTATTTGCATTGATATTTCATTTGAAACTACATTAACTAGTCATCGACCCGTGCATCCATATGAGCTATATTTGTTACTGATATGCCCTAGAGTCAATTATAGAAATAATTGCATCACTTCTATGTTTATGATCTTTTGAATAATATGTTATTTTGTCTCTTAAATAAATATATTTTATATTGATCAACAAGTATATGACTTGTCTGTGGAATTCTTTTATTCATATTTTGGTGTTATTCTAAATTATCTCTGATCTTATGTCATTATGTAAGACAATTATAATTTACAGATCAGCACATGTATTAATTAATGATCATATTTCACAAATTATGGATATGGAGATATTAAATCAATAAATGTGGATATATGTTAGAGAATGCGGAGTTGGATTGATCTACTATGAGACACTTTGAGAATTGTTATATTCCAAGTATCATCAGTTGGTCTTATACATAGTGTATGTAGAATCCCTAGACCTGATATCGTCACAGTTTTCTATATTTGTAATATTTTACTTGTGGTTACCATATAATATTTCGTAACTGGGTGATCATAAAGGTAGCTTTTGGGTTTACTATGAAACATACAAATGTGAGCGATTAAGATGTTATTTGCCCCTCCTATATACATAATGTGAGAGATATCTCTGGCCCCCTCAATGTGGTTGGATTAAAGAAGTGCATGGTCATGCCGAATATGGTTGAGGAGTCAATTACAACTCAGTAATCCACTACAGGTTCAAGTGAAGGATCAGGCTATCATAGGATGGCATGTTTCTCACGTTGAGTTCGATCTGGTATTATGAGGTAAAAGGGTCGGTATATAAGCACTATATAGGTTCATCCAATATGATCTTTATATATATTTGGGAGTCGTTATATCCTGTTAGGAACCGCTATCGATTTATGGACTGAAAAAGAGTTTTCAGACCATAGCCAACTATACGTGAACCTATAAGGTTACATACTTAATGGGTTGGAACGATAAGAGTCTAGATGATAGACTCTGAGTGGGATATGATCTCTACTCGTATTGGATCCGGTTGGAGATTCTCCGAGTGGGGATATGATATCTACTTGTGTTGGATAAGATCTAGCATGAGGATTTCCGAGTTGGATACAATATATGATCGTATTAGATAAAGATTTGTTTAGAGGCTATATAAAGGGAAGTGTAGAGGCTAAGGAGGCATCCCGAGACACACCCATCAAAATCATAACCGCCACCTCTCATAACCCCTGTCGTGCATGCTAGCTAGTATACTAACGTATGTTGTTTTATCCTTAGACATGTAGATCTTGGTAGAGGTGTTGCTACGACTACGATATTGATTGGGACAATCGCGAGGACGAGACAGTTAGCCAAAGGATGATCGACTATTTTCACTACACCGACGCGTGTTTCGTTGAACCAGCCACTTCAACTCTACTTCCATTACACTGCGCGACTAGTGGTAACGATCTATGATTTTTTACTCACATAGCTTCCTAGTTTACGTGGTAAAAAATTTTAATCTGTACTAGTGTAGTTTACCTATATCTCAACAACATTATATACCTTTTATGATTGATGGCTATTGTTAATACTTTTTAATATAACTACTACAAAAATATTAGATGCCAAAATTAGTTGTAGATTTTGGATGGTTTAAAATTTGTAAATTCAAACGTTTTTCTAATTTAGTTCTAAATTACTAATACTTGGGTAGTGAACAATTTAATTTTTTAAATTGTTATATTTTTAATGCCATAATTATTTTGAAAATTTTCATGCTCCCACCTATCATGTTTTAAGCTTTATTGTAAAAAATAAGGCTTGTATGTAACTTTAATGAGGCTTTTCCTACCATGACCTTATTTAATTTCTCTCTCTCATATGCATTTATGTGATCCACAACACAAAATTTCCTCTCATAGCTTATGCTGTTTCGCTCATAGCTTTCAGATTTGTTCCACTCCTTCAAAATTTCTACATAGTCAAAATACGCCCTACAAAATTAATCAATAATGGAGGGGGCATATGTGGATACATCAATTTTCCTTTCTTCATAACTTTCAATTGGGATTTTGTGAATATGCATATTTGCATATCATAATTTATGTTGGAATTTTAGGTCTGAATTTATATATTCCTTGATGCAACAATATTTTCAAAAATTAAATTGTTTCTTTGAAATTTCTTGTCTATGGATCATACATTCCAATTTATACCGAGCTCTTAGTTCAAATTATCCACTCATAACAAAGTTTATTTTAGTTTGAAATTTTAGTTTCCAACTCTATATAAGACGCGTACCCCATTATTATACTCCATATCAACTTGTGCATTTGCGGAGGCCACTCATACTAAATGTGATCATCTTTTATATAAACGCGACAAAAATTTTGTCAAATCAGTAATTGGACTTCTTAGCAAGTTCAAAGATCTAAAAATAATCTAAACCATTATAATTGAAACTAACATAACATGTCAAACTTTTCTTTAATTAGTGTTTTAAATAGCCTGTTGTAGTTTTTTTATATGAAACACTACATGACTGAATAAAATTGTGTGAACCCGGCTACAACCGCTATAGCCGCTATATCCACTATTCTTGTAGCTGTGATAGCTCCGCTACGCTACATGTGAAAATTCCCTATGAATTTCTAAACATTAACTACAATTTCTTTGTACTCTTCTTCATGATCATATTTGTTGTACTTGAATTTAATTAATTTGTATCCTATAAATAATAAGTGTTAGTTACACTTCAAATCCCTCCCCTAAATGTATATAGTGATGTACACATTGCATGACTAATATCTTTGATCATAGCATGTACTTTGAATTTCAGTATAGCTCATTATGTATTAATTACATATACCATGTAATTAAAATAGTAAAAAATGTATTTTATGGTAAACCATGATGTGTAACGTAGCTTTCCCAATAGCCCACTATGATGCCATATCTTTTTCGTACCTCTCTCTACCACGGACTGTAAACCACGATTTCCAACTTGTATGGATCAATGGAAAAGTTTCTAGGCCAGCTCTTTTCTCCTTTGTGGAAACTTTGTGATTAATTTAGGTTTTTTGGGGGGATATTTTCTTCTATTTTTATAACAGCTAATTTTCCCTACTGGAATTTTGAATTTGTTTTCGGATATTTTCTTGTATTTTTAAGAGCTAATACTTCTATTTTGTAAGAGCTAATATTCCACTAGTACAAATATGGGTTTCAATGATGATTAGAAAATCATCACGGAAAATCACTTTTTGTCATAAAAAATATTTTATGTCAAAAATAAGGTGTTATGACCATCGTCACATAAAGTACGTCATAGATTGTATCTAGTGACGCGACAAGACATTTTTGTCATAAATTTAACGATGAAAATATTATTCTCACGGAATGTAACAATTAGTGATATTTATAATCGTCATGCATGGTTTGGTAAATATTATATAAACGTGCTATTTCGTCATAGCTTTCTAGGCCTGCTCGACCGAGTAGGCTCCAAACAGTATGTTTTATGATATTTTTTCATCATAACATCCATAAAATTCGTCTAAATTCCCGAAGGTCACCATCCTAGCTCTTCTCTCACCTGGGCTTGCTTAACTGCAAATTTCTTTTAAGGTCTGATATGATGTTTATCATTTTGTACTCTTTGCTTCTTCCAGCTAATTTTCAAACTAAGTCTCATCTCCACCTTGTGCACAAATAGAAAATGGCCTAAATTACTCAAGCAACAATTCCCAACTATTTATTTCTTATTTATTCTACTGTTTCCTTTTATTTAATGATCAAAAACTGTCGTTCCCAAATTCTTTGATTACTTGTCGGTTTCCCAACACCTAAGCCTTCAAAATGGTTTCCTGTAACTACGTTGCCTCCCTTCCACACTTTTGCAGACTTTCTAGAGCTTCCAAACACTGTCTTCCTAAGCGTTGTCCGTCACTTGACCACGCCATCTTATGCTCCAGTGAGTTTTTTTTATTTTTGTTCACATCATTTCATGTTTCAGCTGCTAAGCAACTCATCTACCAAAGTTAATTTGCGTTTGGTTTAGTCAATCAAGGGACTTGAGATTTTTCTAAAACCAGCCATCGTCGCTCCTTGTCATCGATTTGTCATCTCTGGTGAGCCGTTCTTCGATTCCTTGCAATTACACCGACACTAGCACATCCTCTACATATTTCATGCTTCGAATTGACCGATGCATCGCCGTAGAACTCCAGCACCAATGCCACCCCATTGGCCACCGCCATGCACTATCGCTTCATTTCTTCGACCATCCTCCAGCAATGCTCCCTTGTTTCCTCCACGTTCTCTGCCCATGCCCATGCCTCTAAGTAATGGGAGTCGAGGCCGCGCACATGCTCCCTTGTTTTTTCCGTATTCCCTACCCATGCCCATGCCTCTAAGTACTAATAATTCGTCATAGAAAAGTAAAATGATACATGACAAAAATAAATGCATGACAAAAAAAATAATTTATCACAAAAACACCTTGACGCGTAGCCACCCTTCTGACCTGACAATGTGTGACGATATGTAACTGCATTTTGTGATAAAAATTTTCAAATCATCATAAAGTTTTAGGGTAAAACGCCCCTATTTTCAATAGTGACAAATTAAATACATGTGTCATAAAAATTTGCTTATTAATGAAGCTCATATTTGTTGTAGTGCTCCCTACATGTTAAGTAGCAATTAATGCATGTGTTGACATATTGCTTTTGTTAACCATTGACTATGGCTCTGTATCAACCCGCATCCGACTTGGAAGGATGCGGGTTGGAAGCCAGGTGCGGGTTGGAAGGATTCGGCTTGTGCCATAGCTACTGGGAAGACACTAGTGTGTGATCGAATCCAGTGGCACCTAAGCGAATGGATAATGTCTAAGGGAGCATCAACACTTTGCTCCCTCACGCTTTCTCTTTCCACATTCCCTACTCCTGTCTTGCTCGCTCGCCTGCACTGTCCACCACCCTCTCTGACCTTGTTGTTTCCGTCGGATTCAGTTAGGTAGCTCTCTTGCACGCCCTCTAGCTCTGTGTCCGGCTCCCATGTCTCCTCCTTTGGCTTCTCATCACGGTGGGTTTCGTCCTGTAAGTTCAAGCTCTATTATGTTGGTTTTGGTGATAATGACAAATACTTTTGTGATACTAATGTGCTTGATTGATTATGATATGGTTTAGTCTCATTTGGATGAAAAGGCGAAATCAAAGAGGTATACATTCGACACTTACATTATTTACATCTTAGTGCATTCCTCGGATCCAAAATATAGATTAAACTCCACAAAAAATCTAGGATGAATATGTGCATATGTTTTTATTAGATATTCTTTTATGCACACATTTAGGGGGAGTTCACTCCATGTTTTGTGATTTCATTAATATTGATCCATATTTCTTTTTTTCACATATATTGGAATATCTACTTTGAAACATATCCTTGACTATATAAAACTTGTGTAGTTCATATATACTCACATTGAATCATATTATTTTATACTCAATTGTTTGTGTTTACAAAAGGGGACTAACATATATGTCAAGTGATTGAAAGGTTTAGTCTCGAAATTCGTTTGAATAGTTGGAGATGCATGCAAAGATTGATAAGAAGATCAATATGACTCGAGATAAAGGTCAGCATGCATGTGAATTTAAAATCTAAAGCCAAATGTGCTCTCTCAGGAAAATCGGTAGCACCGCATCCACCTGCGGTATTACCGTAGTGTGGTAGTACCGGCGTGTAGACAGCGGTATTACCGCAGTGCGGTAGTACCGATTTTTATGCGGTATGTTTTTTTCAGAGAGCACCCGTTTGGGGGACTTCAACTCACAGAAATCGGTAGTACCAAAATTTGAATGGCGGTACAACCGCAGTGCGGTAGTACCGCATGGTACCGCAGTAATACCGATTTACAGAATGTTTTTGCAGAGAGCTCCCTGAGAAAAACTTAACTGGGCAGAAATCGAAAGTGCCGATGTCAGCACGGCGGAAGAACCGCAATACGGTAATACCGCACATACCTGCGGTAATACCTTAGTGCGGTAGTATCGCACTTTGTACGGCGGTAGTACCACACTTTGAGTTTAAAGTTGTATATTCAATTATTTGCAATTGTGGTGGTTATCATCAATTACCAAAGGGAATATTGAAGAATCTAGACACATCATTATGAGTTAATGGTATGTTTTGGTAATTAATGATAATTACATTATGAGACTAATATTTTCCATGAGCTGGATGAATATGTTATGTTGTAAGATGATAAAAACTTTGGATGACTTCATATGTTGAAGATCATCAAGCAAAGATTCGAGATGAAAATGGATTCATGAGTTGAAGGCCATCAAAAGAGGATGCATCATGTGTTGATGCATACCAAGACATCGAAAAGTAGATGATAATGAGTTGATCATCAAGTCACGAGAAGACAATGACCTAGACTTGAAGTGAAGATGTTCATCATCAAGTTTCAAGGAAATGCTCAAGGCAAAGGTATGACTAGGTAGGGTTAAGGATGTGTTCCTAGTCTTTTACCAATCTTGGTGTTTGGTTGAAAGACCGGATTGCTAGTATAAGTTTGTTGTACTATTAAGAGGGGTCTTGTCTAGTATCTTGAGTCTCATCATATGTTGATAGCTCAATCTTGCTCTGAATAAGTTTTCCATAGAATCCAAGATCACTCAATTCCAACATTGGAATCAAAAGTTATGACCGTTTTCATGAGTGGTGTCTGTGCTGAAAAATAGAAGTGCGGTAGTACCACAAATTAATCGGTAGTACCACACTGCCGTAGTACCGCACTTTGTACAGTGGTAATACCGATTTCCCTAATTTTTTCAGTGGTTTAACTCCAACGGCTAGTTTGACATAGCCGTTAGTTTGTGCTACAGTAAAGTGCGGTAGTACCGTACTTTGTACAGCGGTAGTACCGATTTCCTTAATTTTTTCAGTAATTTGGCTCCAACGGCTAGTTTTTGTATGTGGGATATAAATACTCACTTGTGGCCAGTTAGAGAGTATTCTTGGGCATCTCATTTCACTCTCTTGAGTTAGTGTAAGCCTCTCCACTCTATTGTGGATGTGTTGCACTTTGTGAGTAAGGAGATATGTCTCTAGTTGCATGTGTTGCATCTAGAGGTGGATTTTGTATCCACTTGAGCTTGTGCATTCGTTGCACATAGTGGGAGTCAAGCGAGGGGCTTGACTTATTACTCTTAGAGTTTGCCGACTCCTAGACGGCGTTGGAAGTGTCGTGTGCGGTGATCTTCTCAAAGAAGGTTGTGAGAATACTTGACGTGTTGTGAAGGTTGGAGCTCACCTACCCGGAGCGGGAAAGAGTTACCACTAGTGAAATTGAGGTGTTTGGCTTAATTCGTGGAGCCGGTCCAATTCATTTAGGCTTACCTCAACGTGGATTAGGGGAGACTGGCAAGTCTCCGAACACCACGGTAAAAAGTAATTGTGTTAATTGTGGTTTGTTTACTTGTACTCAATTTACCTTCAAGCAATTTACATTCATAGAATTATATTGATTGCTTGTCACCCTATAATTGCAAACCTTTGATATAGACTTAGATTGTTGGTGCATTTAGGCGAACCTAGTTGTTTTAGGCAATATTTGTGCTAAACCAATTTAAATTAAGCTTCCGTATTATATACTTGGTTTAGACAAATAGATATTGTTTTTAAATTATAAGATAATTTTTTAAGACCGCATATTCACCCCCCCTCTAGCCGGCCTCCTCGATCCTACACGTCCCCACCTCTAGCTCCCCCATCGCAGTGAGCTTCATTCCTAGCTCTGACTCCCCCCATCCCCACATGTAGCTCCTCCGTGGCCTCCATCCCCGCCTCCGGCTCCCCCGTCTTAGTGAGGTTCGTCGATGTTGCTTTCGAGTTCCTAATTTTGATTTGCTTGGCATGTTGTTTATTACCTCTGATTTGTTGCTTATTCATGTCGGCAGGAGTTGTTGCTTCTGATTTGTTGCTGTGTATTGTCGACAATGCCATTTCTCGGTCTGATTTGTTGAGAATCCCTTTTGTTGCTCGGCTTTGTTCTACATGGCATGAGGTATCAGTTTCTTGATTTCTTGGTTGGAACAGCTTCTTCCACATTGGTATAGATGGACAAGGTCGTGGCTACGTGGGGAATGGACTGCACGCGCATTTTCTTGGAGATATGTGTGGAGGAGGTCGCCGCACACAACCGTCCCTTCGGGTGTCTCAACACGAAGGGTTATGACAACCATTACTGCATGTTTGTCGAGCACACCAGATGCATTTTCCTTCAAAATCAAATGAAGAACAAGTGGGACAACCTCAAATGGGGTTATGCTGCATAGAAGACCTTGAAGCAGCATGCCACTAGCCTTGGGGTCAATCCGGATACCGGCTCCATCACCGCCGACGACCGGTAGAGGACTGGTGGTGGGCATAGGCGATGATGGTGCATGCCCTTTGTAACCTTCATTTCCTCATTTTGTCTGCACTACAATCCATTGCTCATTTGATGCATGCCAAATTTTCTAGTTTTGTAGGGCAAGCCCTCTGTGCTCAAGTTCAAGAAAGGAGCCCTCAAAATGAAGACCTCATGGAAGTCATGTTTGGCACTGTGACATGCACGAGCGAGCACGTGTTCGTGCCCAGTGCCACCGCACTACCATTGAAGAACGAGGAGGATGTCTTCGGGGCTGCTCTACAAGGTGGTAGTGCAGGGCCATCCTGAGGCAAGCACCCATAGTGTCCTCATCCCCTTGAAGTGATAGCAAAAAGGGCATGACAGTTGACTACGACGCTGAACTCAAGTGCCTTGTTGACCTGTACGAGAAGACACACCCTACAGCAACTCTTGCATCTGGTATGTGCGTGACTTCCCCTATGCATGGCCAGATGAGGAAGGAGCGGTCTCGGCTGATGGAAATTATTGAGGAGGTTGGGGCTGGAGAGGACATGAACAAGCATTACTACGCCAACCAACTATTCATGAATAAAGAATATTATGACAGTTTCCTCACCATGAAAATAGATGAGGGACGGATCTGTTGGATCAGGAGAACATGGGACCATCTGAAGAACATGCCTTGAGAAATCCCATCCTTATTTGAGTGGTCCATGTTTCCACTGTTGTTCCATGTTGTGCATTCCATTTTCTATTGTTAACTTGAGTTGTTTCTTGCACTGCATAAATCTTACATGCCATGTTGTGTCATGCACTGTAATGTTATGCACTATTATTTTGAACTTGAGTTGTTTTCTCATAATTGCATGCTATTGTTTAGTCCATAGTTCATGTTATTTGTTTTCGTTACTCGGATACTGTTATATTTTAGATATTCATTTCGCTAGCCACTGAACGTCCATCTGTTGCTAGTTTCGTGCAAAGATGAGCATGACAGGGTTGGCTGGTGGAGATAGAAACGACAAAAACATCTCCATTGGCTCCTTCGTGCTACTGGCGTACACTACCTTCGCATGCATAGACGACAACGCAAGCTCGTTGACTAGGCCCCTACCAAGAATTCCGTTCATGATCGAAATTCAATGGGTAGAGCAACAGCTCATCGATGATCAGTGATGCTATGATATGTTCAGGATGCGAAGGTCGGTATTTGATAGGCTCCATGACATGCTGATTGCCAACTACTACCTGCAATCTACTATACAAGTTTGCTCCAGAGAAGCACTTGCATTGGTCCTGTGGACTTGTGGCGTGCCTCATTCCAACAGGTGGGGTGTCAACTGGCTCGAGCACTCAGCAAGAACTATCAACAGAAGTCATACGCATGCTTAAGTGTGTGAACAGATTAGCTACTACAAATATTGCACTTGTTGATCCAACTTTCCAGACTATGCATCCAAAATAGCAGTCAACCCGAGGGGATGTAGGAGTATTTAACTTTCATCGTTCCTCATTGTGCAGCGCCGTTGAGCAGGTATTTGGCATGTGTAAGATGAGGTGGCCTATTCTGAACAACATTTCTAGCTACAATGCACAAAAATAAAAGGCCATAATTGTAGCAACGATGACGTTACACAACTTTATTCTGGACTACAAATTAGAGGCAGCAGACCTACAAAGGCAGTATGGAGGGGATGTTGGTCTAGAAGCTGTAGATATGGGCATCACATGTGAAGCGATTGCAGCATCACTGGTGGCGTGATGTATATGTCGCACTGATTATGCTTCTATGTACATTAGAAAAATGCAGTTACCACATGCATTTTTTGTAAGTTACTCTATACATGAATACGGACACAACATTCTTCAATGATTTCGTTGCATACAATCTCCTTGTGAGTCCAATACAATATTTTGAAAATCAACTCAGCAAACAACCAACAGCCTAATCGAACATCTTTAGCTTCAGCCGCAGCTTCTTGCAACTACTACAGTGCCATTGCAGCCAAAAGACATAGTCGAATTGAACAGAGCCTAAGTGATTTTGCGCCAGTTAACAACACACTGGTCTACCTATTACAAGAATCCTTAGTTTGCCATTTCTTTTATGCAGGTTGCATTAAATTTAAGTGCATTTACTCAAGTTGACCACATGCTGCTTACTCAGCTAACCCAACTCGGGTAATATTGAGATCAACGTCAACAACGCGAGTACACGAGTAACCGATGCCAGGAAATATCTAACCCAGCACAGCTCAAAAGTGGCTCTAGTTCGACAGTTTAGCATAGAAGTAGGATCGATCGGTACCGAAGTTCACTGCTTCCTGATGCCTACCATTTCCAAAATCACTTGTTGCTGTGTTGCTTCTAATGTGTTGTGTAGTTGAGAGAGGTGTGAGGTGATTTTGATGTAGAAGGTTAGAGGACATGACACGGCAAAGGCCTGAGACAATTAATGGTAGAACGAATTGGAGTTTTGGGGGAGACCCACCCTTCACTGCTCTACGTGTCTATTTATGTTGGCAGCAGCTAATAGTTTTTTATTATAATTGGTAGTTTTTAATTAAAAATAATTAATAATGACTGAAAGAAATTATTTTTAGGTAGCATTTAGTTTGGCATTGGTTTATAGTTTTTTACTGTAACTAGTTTATTTTTACTGTAGATGGGTTGGCTTATTTGATATAATTAAATTTTAAAATTTTAAAAATTTAAAAATAGAAAAAATATGTTAGTCCATCACAGACAATACAAAGGAATACGGAAAAAAGAAATGGCAAAAAAATCCCAAAAAACTAAAAAACAGAAAAAGACGAAATTACTTAATAGTAAAAAAGCAAAAGTCAGAAACAGAAACTGATTTTAACCCGTTTTGTATGGTGTCTACGCTAGCGGTGGGGGAAAACCAGTATTAATAGATGTGAAGATTGGTGAAGCATTTAGTGTACATTAATTTCTCACATTGCTATGAGGGATTGATAGCGCGGGACTGCAGGTGGAGACGAATGATTTCCATTGATTGGTAGCAGTATATAGGGGTTAATGGCAATTGTGCAGTGGCATAATGGCAATTGTGCAGTGGCACAAGCAGAAAACTATTCATGTATGACATAACGAAGTCCCTTAGCAAACGATAGAAGTGCTTGAAGTGAAATAGCCATTAGCATTAGATATGTTTCCTTCATCAAATGAGAACTAGCTTTGAAAATAAGAATGAGGATTAGTGACATTAATTCTTCTCTCCGTTCTCGATACTTACCGTTCCCAAATAGTTGTTTGCACAATTCCTCTGCACCTCCTATGTTCTTCTCTCCATTCCAACGATGTTATGGTTGTTGATGGTACTACAATGTGTGCAGTGCAGAGGGATGTCTGGTCACATCTTGCACTGTATGGACAGTAAAACTCCACCATAGAAACGAAAAAAATACTAAAGAATTCTTGTAGCAAATTTCTCTCCCTTTTGCAGTTAATATAGTATCATTCAGTCATACATCTACATATTAAAGTACGAAATTCCAAACTAAAGAAAAATACAACAAAACTACTACAAAGAAATTCAGAGAACTACATGAATTACAAAAAATAATAAAATATCATAAGTATAAAAATAATTGAAAATTTCTAGAAATTTACTAGTGCCTCAGCAACTCTTAGTTATAGGGTGTTCTTTTCAGCTATGGTTGATGATTTTTGATTTTTTTTTTAGAAGTCAAAAAGTAAAATGTCAGAACGGAGCGATCTCTGAAATGGAGTTTTTAAACACTTCTTGAGCCTAAAAGAGCCTACGTGATTTCACATCAGTTAACAACTTACTTTTTTTATATTTTTTAGAAGAAGTCTTAGAGGTGTTCAGAATGACGTTAATATATGATTTTTTTTAACATAGCTAGTTTATTTTTTACTATAACTGAGTTAGCTTATTTAGCATAATTAAATTTAAAAATAGAAAAAAAAATGTTAACCTATCACGGACAATGTAAAAGAATACGGAGAAAAAAAGAAAAGGCAAAAAAGCCTAAAAATAAAAAAAAGAAAGAAAAAGATGAAATTAATGAATAGTGAAAAAAGCAGAAGCTAGAAATCTAAAGTTAAATTGAGTGGTGCCTTAGCTCCCGATTTCTTTTGAGAAAGGTTCCATTAAATTTGAGTGCACCTTACCCAAGTTGATTGTTTTCCTAACTAGTTTGCTCGACTACAATCTTACCAAGCTTTGTGTCAACTCCAAACCAGTTTTACAAAAGAGGGCGACGGTGGTGGACACTGAGATGATCGTCATCACCATCAGTACACGAGTACTTGCTGCAGCTGCCAGGAAATTAATACTCTATGGGTGTTTGGTTGATTGCTCGCGCTGTGTGCCCAAAATTTCGGCGGTTATCGGCGGTTTTCAGTGCTATTGGCGAGTATGGTAAAAAAATATATCGGTCAAAAAGATTTTAGATCTATTTAAAATTTACCAAAATTTCAAAAAAAAATTGTCAAAAAAACAAATGAACCGGTAATTGGCGAATTTTTTTGAAATTTCGCCGGGTTTTAGTCCATTTTGGCCATAGAAATTTCGTAATTTAAATTTTAATTCAAAAATTTTGGTCAAAAAATTGGTAACCGATAATTTTTGATGATATCGCTATTCTCCGATAAATTTTGGGCAGTTTTCCCTCGGCCTGGCTCGCCTCGTACGCCCACCTCCACCGTTTCCCTCAGGCCAGGCCGAGCGGATGCAGCATGTGACTTTTACGCTCACCATGCTAACTCCTCTCTGTTCTCAAACCGTGAAGCATGAAATTTTCCCCGATTCTCCAAAACCAAATGCTCCATTCCTCAACCTTCATCAGTGGGATTGCACGCAGTGAGATCCTGGAGCCATCGCCGTCGCCGTCGTGACCTTGGACCGCCGCCAAGCTACCACCGCCATCGTCGTCCTGGACTCAGATCTTCTCACCGCCACGGCATGCTGCGGTGCCGACACACAGGGATGTCGTCTACGAGGTCACGCACCAGCAACAACTGTTTTCTGCCTTTTTGGTTATCAGTGAATTCAGGATTTTTAGTGCAATTAGTCCTCAAATTGCTACGTTTATTGCCTTTTGCGATGAGGGAATTGGGCAAATATTTATCCGATTGCATGCTACCCCAATCGTTAGATTGTGATGATCGGACCTGTTTGATATGGCTGTGGCTTTTGGCTGAAATTTTAGAATTTTAGCTGTTTGTGACAAATCTTACGGACAGAGAGATGTGTACTACAATTAACTTGTAGATTCCGTTTTAAAAAAATACCCCGTTTAAAAGTTAGATACTGTAGCAAAAATCAAAAACCATTTTTAGAAACCGAAAAGAACAGACCCAATATGGTATAGTTTCCCCCTCTTTGCGCTTGGCTGCTAATTCCAGTCCTGTTGTTGTTTGCTACTGCTGATAATTCAGCTTTCAGATTTACATTGTATTCTACCATAATAAGCCACTTGAACTTCTCATTCAACCAACCAAACAAACAACATCTCTTGCATTCACTAAACCAGGCCAGACTGAGCCAAGACGGCTTGTACGGGCCAAGCTAGGGATGTGGGACTCTCTGCAGAAGTTCACTAGTTCAAGTTCATGGTCTGTCTACCATTCCTATGAAATACTTGCTGCAATTTCTCTTAAATCTCCAACATCTTCGAAGATTAACCCGTTCCATTGTCATCACCTGTTGCTGCTGCTGCTTCTGCAATGCCTTGTGTAGTTCAGAAAGGAGTCATGCATGGTTAGGACATACAGAAGATGAGGGTGCAAGACACAGCGAAGGCAAGAGAAACGGTGGAGTTGGAGTTTGGAGGGGAGCTCTACGTACCCTTGCCGCTTTACAGATGGAGATAGGTGGAGCGTTTATTCCATATTAAATGTATTCATCAGATGGACAAGCAGCAAACAGCAAGCATTCATGCATGAATACGTATAACGACGCATATATATGTTTTCGGAGAACGTACGAAATGAGAACTAGTTTTAAATTGAAATAATGAGAGCGAGCAACCCACGAACGGCAAAATATCACTCATCAGTTTATTATTGTGATTAGAGGAGGTTCACGAATCTTAAGTAAAACTGATATTATTTAGTGGGGCAGTCCTGTACTAAAACAAATCGAATCAGGCTTGGTTAACACCAATAATACAAAGGAATTAAGATATGAGATGATTGGTGTTAGCTAGACTGTTAGCTAGCACAGCTGATCATTGATCATTCAGGAGTTCTATTAAGATTCAGGAAGACATGGCCAATGGCCATTGCACCCTGGTTTCCATCCGGCATGATCGTTCTGCACAGACAAAAAGAGCAAATATAGTGTGCCTTGAGCAGGCAAACTATGCTTGGCAAAGACATATTGAATCTATCGTTGACACGGAAGGAGCTGCTAGATTTATACTAGCGTCAGCACACCACTATTTCCAGCTCAACCTGTAGAATTGCAACTCCATCTATTATGTATGGCTCGCAACCACGGTCCACATGCGAATGCTAAGATACAGGTGGTTCGAAATGCACAGGGAGTGGTTCATGCGGACAGACCATCCATTCGATAGACACCGTGTCTACGAAGAATCAATTTTGTTTCTTTCCCAATGTCTCCAATTCATATTCTAACCTCGATATGTACTGTTGTTATTTTTTTTCTCCTCTTTTGTTTTCAAAATATATGTGTTATTGGTACATATAGCAGAGTGGAGATCGAGCTCTGTGAGATGTGAGAGGTTTTCTCCATGTTCAACAGCTGGACGAGTATTGTCTACACATTATATAGATGGAGGTTGTTGGTTGCATTTGTTTTTATATACTATAACCAGGGGATCTCCATGTGTTGCCATTTGCCAAGCCACATGAGTTCGTTTGGCTGGCAGTCAAGCTATTTTGTTTCCGTACAGACAGTTGTTAGGCCAACTCATTTATAGATGTCGGGAAATTTGAGCTGGTCTGCAATAGTCTATTAGTAGGCACCCTCCACTCAAGCTATAAATAGGAGTCGTAATCATTGTAAAGTGTAAGTGAACAGATAAAGTAATAAAGAAAGGAGTTCTTCTCTCATCTCTCTATGTTCAATCTATTATTTGCATTATTCTGTGTTTGATTTATCTCTCTTGACTAAGAGGAATCCCTCGGACTGGACTCGTCAGCGGCGGATCTTCAACACGTTATCAGCGTGAATTACTCTGGTGGATTAAAGATAATTATCGAAACACTCGTACATTGAATTATCTATCTAAATCGCTTTAAATTCCGCAAATTTTGCTTTCTAGATTATTTCTATGGTGCAAATCCGCTTTAATCTACCATGAGCAGACTTAAAGTTGTTGGCACAATGCCAACCAGTAGATTGCACAAAAGGGTATGTTGATTGCACTGTAGATTGAAAAAAATCGCTTCGCGTGGCACCCGTATGCGCCACACGAACCGTTGGCCGGCCGCTCACATGCACCGGCCTGCATCCCGTCGACCACCCGAGCCGTCGCATTGCTCGTCCAAGCCACCTGCACATGGCCAAATGCGCCGCTGGCCCCGCACGGACCACCGCCATGGACACGCCGCCCGAAGTCCTGCACCACCGTGCGCACCTCCCACATGAGGCCGCAACGTCAGCCCCTCGGCGCCATGTCGAGCCCCATCGCCGGCCGCGCATGGCCGCCGCTGCTGTTTTGGCCTCGAGCAACCGTGCCGCTGGTCGCTCGCGCACTACCACCTCTTTTCGGGACCCGGAACAACAACTCCAAGTCGCTCTGTATAAATCGCACTATCCCAGGAAAAACTAGTACACACAGGTTCAACAGGGATACATATCATGCATAACAACCATAAAATATTATTAAGCAAAGGTACGGGGCCTTATGGCTAAGTTTTACAATAAAGGGCTCATGGCCAACTGAAATAAAAACAGCGGAAATAACAGCAGAAGAACAACCCATCTTGCCTGCCCACAGGCGAATGACTGTAAGACGCGGCCTACTCGTCGAAGTTCTCACCGTAGTCGTCAGAGTCGTACTCTGGCAACATATTTAAGCAAGGTGAGCACTTCAAAGTACTCCACAAATTATACCAAAGAATATAACAGAATGGATACATGCATAGGGAATTTCAAAGGAAGGTTTAATGGGGTAATTGTGCGAAAAAGCAATACTGAAATTTAAATGTAATAATGTAAGTATGAAAAGCTGAATTTTAATACATCATATGAAACAATATTTTAACAAAGTATTAACGTTAGTGTAGGTTCCGACCTACACTAACCTAACCACAGGTATCCTACTCGGACCATTGTCAAAACCAATGTTATTTGTCCAAACCAAGTTTTATAAAAACCAAGTCTAATCTGTGAAAACTCTACTCAGCATGTCCATGACCGTGGACACAGCTATCTAGGATAGATTCAAACTCTGTAGAGGTGTACAACTTTACCCACAAGATGTGTTCTCTCGCTTGAGCCACGCGATTAACATACTGCCTTAGGTGTGCGGCGGGGAGTTCACGACAAGGCTGTTACAATGCTCCATGGTCAAAATAGTCACGCCACCACTAAGGTTTCACTACAACTCAAATCTATGAGTTGGAGCCCCCTCTTGTGCCATGTGAGACTTCTCGCGGCCTACGTCACACTCGCATTCAATCTATAGCGTTTCTATGTTTGGAATATTACAAATTACTTAACCAGGTCCGTCCCATACCGGACTTGTGAAAGTACGAAGTGACTTTGTAAAATAGTTCACAGAAACGGTTCTTAACTTGACTTAGGTTCAACCACGTACCCATGTGCTCGGCAATCAACTACATGTCACCAAACATGCAGCATGCTGGGACCTCACCACCTAACCAATAGTCTAAGTCCAAACCAATGTTTCTATTTTTATTTTTAAACCATTTCATAAACTATCCCTGACTCACCGAAGTCAAGAATGCATTTTTCAAATCATCATTTTATGTGAAACAATTGTTCCCACTTAAATTCTTCTAAGCATGGCTAAGCAATTTACTAAAATTTTCTAGTTAATACTACTGTACCAACTAGTTTTCATCTAAGGTGACAAGGCAGGTGACAATGACATCGAAATTGGCCATAATCAAAGTAGTGTGGGTATAACTAAAGTTTGAAATGGTCTTTAAACTACCATTGAATAAAATTAAGCATGTATATACAGTAAAATAACATAATTAATTTTAAATAATAGAGGCAATATGTTTAAGGGTGTAACTTGCCTTGCTCGAGGTCCTGCTACGAAACGTCGTCGAAATCAAACCCTCTCGAATCGTCAAAATCTATACGCGAAGAACCAAATTCAAATTCAAAAACAAAATTCAAAAAGAGGCTAAAAATGGATAGTTCATGATTTTAGAAAAATTTAGAAATTTGAACGGGTCAAATCGGAGTTAAAATGAAGAAGTTATGGCTTCCGAAAGATTAAATACAAAAAAAGAAAAAGGATCATTTCTGAAATTATTTTTATACTGAAAAAGCACTTATGACGTTAGTAGGCAATTTACTGAATTAAATTTCTATAGAAAAAATCGGACTTATGACATAGGCATGACATTAGCCCTGGCATTTTAAAAATCGGTAAAGAGGCTGATAGGTGGGCCCGGTTTATGGTGGACTGAGTCCATGGACTGAAGTGGGGTGAGGTGGCACGCGGTTGTCAGGGGCGCTGGGTGGCGCTACCATGGTAGGTTTGGGGCGGACGTGGCAGCCACGTCGGTGGCCACGCAGTCGCCACGTGCGCATAGGCGCCTACGTGGCACGGCTGCCGGAAGGTGGCGCACGAGGCTCGATGGCCGTCGGCGCTCCGGCGGGCGGCGGTGCTGGCCGAGGTGCGGAAAAGCAAGAGAGAGGGAAGGGGAGGCGATTGGTACCAATCATGGGTCCCGAGGATGGCCGGTGCGGCGTGTCAGCGGTGAAGGGCGGCGGTCAGAGGAGGTCGATCGGTGGCGGGGCACTCCGGTGGCGGAATTGCTCGGGGAAGAGGGGACTTTTGATCGCTGAGGCACGGGTAAGGTGACGTCGGCGTGGAGTGAGGAGGCCCGAATCCACCCCAATTGCTCACCAGAGTTCGAAAGAGGCCGACGGAGGAAAAAGGGTGCGGGGAGTCTAGAGGGCTCAAAACCCGAATTGGAGAGTGAGGGGGAGGGCGGTCTACGCAGAGGGAGCTCGGGGCGGCTTTTTATAGGTGGGGTGGTGCACGGGGGAGGGTAATAGCTCGCCGGAATTAAGGCGGCCGTTTCTAGCGCCTAATCGGTAGTAATGGGCTTTTGAGCCGAAGGGTAACGGCGGGGATTGATGGTGCGCGAAAAGGGGAGCACTCACGGCAAAAATGGCAAGGAGTAACTGCCGGGAGGCGGAGATAGCGGAGCTCGATGGGGGCGGTAATGGTGGCAGTGTCGGCGGGCCGAGGAAGAAGAAGGGCGGGGAGGGGATGACTGACAAGCGGGCCCCGAGTGTCAGTGAGAGAGGAAGAAGGAAGGGATGGCGGTCGGATTCAAGACGCGTGGCTCAAGGGAAGATTGGACCGTTCACGCGAGAGCGAGGGGGTAAGTGGCCGTGAGTGGCTGAGATCGATCCGGCGAGAGAGGGATTGAACTGGCGTGCAACACTTGTCAGCTGGAGGGGAGAGGAAGGCACACGAACAGGTAAGTTGCAGCGGAGGACGGTGATTTGATTCGGTGAGCGGGGATGGAATCTGGGCGCTCCATGTGTCGGTCGAGGGTACAAAGAGAGCGGCGAAAGTGTAAGTGAGCGGGTGTGGTCATGATTAAATCGGGCGGGGGTGGATTCGACCAGAGAGTGACACTTGTCGGTCCGTAAAAGAAGGGGCCGGATGAAGAGGTAAGTTAAGGTGAGCGGTGGGGATTAGATCGGGGAGGGGAGTGGCCGGTCCGATGCGCGACAAGTGTCGGCCAGAGGGTGATTTGGGATTTAATTTCCTTTTTGATTTTTCAGAAATGCTAGAAGGCTTTATAAAACTCGAAAAAATACCAAATAAATTTTAAAAAATCTAGAAAAATTCATAGAATCTTCTGGAGCCTTTCTAGATGTAAGAAAAATATTTTTGACTTATGAAAGTATTTATTTTTTTTGTAAAAACATAAAGTAGCCTTAAAAGTGAGTTTTTAAGCTGCTAGAAAATTCTGAAAATTCTAAAAATACATAAATGACTTAGAAAAATTGTAATACGTTTATTTTGACCTTTATAAAATAGAAAATTAAAATTTTCTCATACCAAGGCTTGAAATAAAATCTAAAAAAATCAATTAAATTCCAATAAATCACTTAAAAAGGAAAGAAAAAATTTTTGGGATGTTACACTTCTCCCACATGAGCCGCCAGCCACCCGTATTGCCCAATCCACCGGCAGGTCGCTTGCACACCGTCATCGCACCCGTAGAGTCGTCAGTTGATTGAGCGCCACCGTCACCCCGAGTGAAGCTGACGCCACCGCCTCTCGCACGAGTGTCGTCGTCACCCCGGACTCCCCATCGGCGCCGCCCCGCGGCCTTCATGCCGCACCACCTATGCACGGGTCCCCGCTAGCGCTATCATACACGACTTTCACGTCGCGCCGCGCTACGCCGCCCAAGTCGCTGGTGCCCGGCCACCTGACGCATCACGGCCGTTGGCCCTTTTCCCATGCGCGCGTTGCCATAAAGTGAATAGGGGTAGGGAAACCCTACCCCTCCCTCTTGAATCGGCCATAAGAAATCTGGACCGTCCGATCGGCCATGGACCGTCCAATCGGCTATGAGACGTTCGGACCAGTCCAATTGGCCATAAGAAATTTAGACAGTCCGATCGACTATACAAAGTTCAGACCAGTTCGATCAGCTAAAAGAAATTTGGACTATCCGATCGGCCATAGGACGTTTGGACCAGTCCGATCGGCTATTAAGAGTATGGACCGTCAGATCAGCCATGGGACGTTCAGAGCAGTCCGATCGACAGAGGGAAGTTCAGACTGTCCGATTGGCCAAGAAAAGTTTAGACTGTCCGATTGGTCGAGGGAAGTTCAGACCATCCGGTAGGCCAGGGGGTGGGGCACCCAGATTTTGCAAATGGGCCCTCAAAAAATCAAAAAATTTACGCAAAATTTTTTTCTGAATTGAAAATTAGCAGAGAAGCCCTAAAAAATTACAAAATTCACTAAAATAAAAATTCTAGCATAAAAGAGCCTCAACAATTCAAATTCTAAGTGGTTTTTTTGCATTTAAAGCTTGTTTAGCACTATTGTTATTATTTTCTATACTTTTATATATTTATTTACTATTTTTTATTAGTCATAATTATTTAAATTGCCTAAAATCACTGAAATTAACAGTAAAATTATAGAAAATATGTAGAAAATTCTGAAATATCACAAGAACATTTTTGTATCATTATCCAATTTATTTCATGCATATTTACCTATAGTAATTTATATATATTTTTTCATACACATGTAGATGACAGACATTACGAACCGAGAGTTCGAGGAGGTAGCTCAGCATGGCTAAAACTATTTGACTTAGGCTTCTGATATCGAGATCGTACTTGGAGCCAAGAAGCCTCACGCTGCCATTGGGATTGGTGCACCGTAGGATGCCAAACACATATCTGAGGAAAATGATCAGGCACTTCACTTCCTCAGACACCACCTCTGTCTCTCTCAAGAATGAGTACATGGTAGAGAAGAGTACACTAACATTATGGACTGTACTCAAGAAGTGGTTCGAGAAGTTGAATTACACCATCCTTCCTCGGGCAGAGCAGGAATGGTTCCGACTCAGATTTACTGATTTCAAGATAATTGAGGAGTACAACTCTGCTCTGCACAGAATTTATACCAATCTTTAACTTTGTGGAGGCAGATCATATATAAGCAGAAGATTGAGAAGACTCTCTCCACCTTCCACCCTAGTGTAGTGCAGTCTGTACGCAACTATCGTCAAGACGGCTACAAAGAGTATGTTGAATTGATCGATATCATGCAAGTTGCAGAAGCTCAAGATGAAGTTCTTCGTAAGAACTTTATCGCATAACCACCTAGGAGCTCCACTGGCCTCGTTACAAGGTGCGAAAGCCTATAGTGAAGAAAAGGGAATGAAAGGGCCAAGCCACAGCCCAGAAAGGCAAGTAAAATGTTCCACCCGAGAACAAGGCTGACAAATCAAAGCAAGACCAACGCATGGCCACAGTGCGGATGTACACTATAGCATCCAAAAAAAGAATTGTCTCCAAAAATCATTTAATTATACTTTTTGTAGAAATTTTTAAATATAACAAATGAGCTTCAAAAATCATAATTTTTTATGGAGCATATCAACGTGTAACTTTTCCATAATTCTATCCATTTTGAATTTTTCTAAAAAATTCATTTAATTATAATGTTTATAGGAATTTTTGAGAGAAATTCATAATAGATAAAATTATTTAAAAAATACACAAGTAAGTACACTATGTTTGAAGGTTTTACAAAAAAAATATAATTTTTAGAGCTTATTTGCTTTATTTAAAAAGTTCTACAAAAACAATACTTAAATGATTTTCAGAGAAAATTCTTTTTTGGATGCTATAGTACACATCCGCACTGTGGCCGTAAAGTGGTGTGTGCTACAGGGCACACCCGCACTGTGGTCGTGCGGTTGTGGGTGCTACAGTGCACCATCGCACAGTGATCGTGCGCTTTTAAATGGTGGTCGTGCAATTTTGGTTAATACGCACGGCCACCGTGCGACATCTCTTAGGTGTTAGATCCTTAGTAGTCCTGCACGGTTGTGCGTTGGAGGTGCTATTTTTGCAAATTCCATGTGATGAGTATTCTCAAAAACTCAAAAAAACGTCACAGCAGAGAAAGAATTAGTTTCCTCTATTGCAAGCAGAGTAATGGTTGATTGCCCTGTCTAGGGGTAGAAACGAGCCGAGTCGAGCCAGCTCGAGCCAGGCTTGGTCGAGCTCATGTTGAGCTGCGGTTCGGCTCGTTCAGAAAACGAGCTAGAAGTCCAGCTCGGCTTGGCTGGTTTCCTAGCTCGAACCGGCTCACGAGCCACACAAGACACAATACTTTTCATATTGTTATATTTATTCAGTACATATCTGGAGAAACAAATCACAGGAAACAAGCACATGACATTCTTCATTTAACATTGTATTACAGTTTGATCATTCAACATTTCAATGTACTACAACTACAAAATTCTGGTTGAATTTCAATCGGACTACTACTGCCCAGTTCTAGTATAGCAGCAACGATTCATCTCGATTGCACCACCGAAAACACAATGAACTGGGCAGTAACCAGCATGCACAAGTTGCCCAATGATTCATCTCGATTCACGCATTGTAGTTGCAAGACACCGTCACACCACCATCAAAACCCCCCCAAATCGATGAGAAAAAATTTGTGCTTCTCTTTCCACATCAACAGCATGCAAACACCATACATCTAAAGTGAAATAATAACCAATTAAACCTCAAATCCACAAACATGCCAATAGAAAAAATTGATAAATTTCTTCACTTACCCATGCACGTTGCCATTGCTGAGAGTGTTGGGTCTAGACGATAGGAATCCAGCGAGGGGGTTAGTAATTGGACTAGCACATATTCTTAGACTTCAAAAGAAGCACATACTCTTGGACTGAGGTCTGAAAATGCTAAGAAGGAAGAATGGCTTAGTTGTATTGGACGGCCGAGATGCAAAGTCAAAATGGTAAATGGGATCGAGCGGCTCAGCGTTCAGAGAATGTTTGAACCGGCCGAAGGGTTATTATCTTCTGTGCGGCTGATATAGATCCAGCGGCCAATAGCGATGGTGATGTTCGGACCATCCAAACAGTTATCATCTATTGTGCGTCCGATGTAGATCGAGCGGTCAATAGTAGTGGTGATGTTCGGACCATCCGAATAATTATCATCTGTTGTGCATTCGTTGTAGATCCAGTGGCCAAAAGCGATTTGACGTTCAGATGGTTCGAACGACTAGGCTAAAACGGTTCGCATGATGCTGATCAAACGGTAGTTAGATTTATAAATGTTGCCACCGACTTCACTTAAGTCACCAAGGGTTATGACAATGAGGGGCAAGCCGAACGGTTAGATGGTCCGAATGCTTGGTCCGTACGTTTGGTCCAAACATTTCTAGCCAAACTTTGGACTAAGGGGGTTCGGACGGTCTAAACCTTCACGCATCATTAGCAAACAGCAAACTAGGTCGGACGGTCTGAACATTTGGAGTCTATCCAACGATTGAGGCTAGCATCCGAACTCCATCCAATAACTGTTGTTCAAATAAGCCTTCTTAGGCCAGTAGCCACATGAGCCTAATAAGCGGCTCGAAGCTCGGCTTGTTTACCTTGCGAGCTGAATACCAGGCTCAGCTTGGCTCACACCATAACGAGCTTGAGCTGAGCCGGCTCGCAATTCTCGAGCTATTTTTTCAGCCCTAGTCCTGTCTGGATGCATTACTGCCGAAAGATCAGAGTAGACGTCAGAACCTGCACGCATGTTTTTGACATCAGACTACATCAATCATTCTGACTGGGCATCTAGTTATGGCCTAATGTATGTCCAGAATTTGAAATGTGTGGAAAAGATTGTTGCTCTTCGACTGTTTCAGTAACTTGCAATTCCAAATAAGATGTCTTGCAAAAAATATTGTACTTTTCCTTTTAGTAAAGCCAATATACATACATACATCCATACATACATACATACATACATATATATATATATATATATATATATATATATATATATATATATATATATAAATATTTTTACATCCGGTGTAATTACACCCACATCTAATATACCACCTAAATAAACTTGAAATACTCCTTTATCACTTTAGGTACACTCATATACTAAATATTGCAAGAGAGTACATAATTTTTAGCGTATTTTATAAATATCTTCATATACGCGCATAAAAAGAAGTATGTTTAAAAAAATATACATACCACTTCTGAAAAATTATTTATACCACCTAGATGATCTTAAATACTCGTATACTACACGTACATACTTTTCGTTATGCGAGATACTCTCTACGCTGTGAGATACGATGTAGCGTGTAATTACACCGAGTGTAGAAAAGAGGCTTCCTATATATATATATATATATATATATATATATATATATATATATATATATATATATATATATATATATATATATATATATATATATATATTGATTGTACTTGTGTTTTCCTCGCTTCAGCATTTACTGATTTAGCTAGGTCTCTCAATTTCAAACCGAACAGACCAAGTGGCAAAATTCAAATATCAAAACTAGCCGCAGTGTAATGAAGTCAACTACAAACATCATATAGCTAGCCACAACTTGGAGCTTACTAAGTACACAAACAACTCCATAGCCAAATTTATGATAACCAAAAGATAATATTGAACATGAAACAGCTAAAATGTGAGTTTCTGGCTAGTGACCTGCGGCACAATCCAAGGGGCTTGTAGTAGTACCGACAACAATGGTAGAAGCACGTATATGTATTCCACGTCCAATTTCCTAGCTGTGGCACAACCATGAGCCTAGGATCATCTCTTCGTTCTCGGTGCCTACCATGCCCATCAAAAGGTTTTCTATCGCAGCTATGTTCTATTATCGCTGCTGCTCATCCTACTACTTCTACAGTGAGCATTGACAATGAGAATGGAGACTAGGGTTGGTTTATATAGTCCTGACTGATTGCAGTAAAAAATACAGTTTTAACTGATGAGCAAAAGGCAAGGGAAATGGATGGTTGGTGAGAGTCTGAGAGAAGTAGCTCTACATTAAACTCTTTTCTAAGGCAGACAGTAGGGGAGGTCGAGAGCGCTTCCGTATATATTCATATAAATTATAGAAAAGAGTTGCAAAGTTACAACCGTTCCAAAGGGCAAGACCGAAACAAGACCATTACATATTTAGGGGGTGATCGGAATAGCGATGGCTTTGGGTTTTTGTTGAAAAAATATTGTAGTCACTGAAAAAACATCAGAATGAGTTGGTTTATTGAGTATAATTAAATGTAAAAAATTTAAAACCGAAAACAAAAACGAAAAAGTATAAGTAAATTTAAAAACAAAAATAATTTTATCAGAGTAGTTCTGAGCTACAGACTGCCACTCATGAAAACGCCCACCGCCCACAGCCAAACTAAGCAGGGCCTTAAAATATTACACCAATTTGTATGAGCATTTGAGACACTGCAGCTTTTGCCAAATACAACATGATGGAAATTTCAGTCTGAAACTATTGTTTCCATTTCTAAACACAGGGTGCTTGATGCTCAAAGATCTCTTATTGCGAACTGTCCATATGAACCAAAGGTATCTCGGGTTACAACTTGAGATTATGATGCACAGAATGCCAAATGATGTGGTTATGACCAGGGATAAAAAAATCGGCCGGTTACCGAAAATCCCAGTGGGTACCAAGAGGAAAAACACCGACTAAAATTTTTCAAATATGAATTTAAATTTATAACTGTATAATCCACTTTCTAGATTATTTTAGATCTTTTTGTGCTAGATTACATATTGTATAAACTAAATATGCATAAATATATTAGTCCTAACATTTTGTGCTAGGTTTTCTCTTGTTTTTATTGGTTTTGAGTGGGTTTTTTGGTTTTTTTTCTCATAACCGAAACAGTTACCGGTTTTAAAATTGCCCAAATTCAAAATTTGATACCTGAATTTCACCCATTTTTCTGATTTTTTTGGTAACCGGCTGGTCATTACCGCCCGCTGGCTGGGTTTTTGACCGGTACCGAGATTTCTATCCCTGGTTATGACACTAATTCAGATCATGGTAAAGATGTGAACAAACCCCGCTGATCCAAATCTACTCTATGTAATTGTACGCACGATGAGGATTTTTGAAGACTACTTGTGGACATGGTGTCCTCGGGGAAAAAATAACAATCCACGAAAAACTTTAGGAAAGAGCAATGAGTTACTTTTATATTGACAACAGCATCTATGGACCATTAACTGTACATGATAAGTAAGAATTATGAAGATAAAGTTGACAGGAAGATAGTAAGAAACATGAAGATAAAGTTGACAAGAAGATATGTGTTTCCTAATGTTTGATTCTGAGACGAAACCCACGACTTCATTTTAGACAGAGCTCTTTAAACAGTGATCAGATTAGGCATAGCATCCAAGCATATGTCAAATGTTTTTGACACCCACATTCTAATTGATAGATATATGTAGAACATAAGAAAATTGTAGTTGCTGCATGATGTCAATGCTCCAGATGAAACAAGCTACTTCTTAGCGGGCTGAAATCTCTTATGCTGCGATAAAAAGAAAGCATAGGACACGATGCTGAAGTCGTAAAAAAAAAAGCAGAGGACACGGTGCTGAAGCTGCAATAGAACAGGTTGAAAACCAATAATGTCATTGGTGACAATTGATGGCATGTTCTTCTTAGAAGCAAAAGATGCAGCAATCCTGAGCAGCAGAGAACCGGCTATATATGCACCCCATGGATCGCAGGATTCACACTGGATTGCATGAAAACAAAAGCAATTCTTATTTGGTCAGAGACTGGGCATTGAAGACGTGGGGGTTTCGCAGATAGGGTACTTGAGGTCTAGGAAAACATAAAATAAAATAAATTCATACACAAAAAATAACTAACATCGAACCTCAAATATTTTTCCAAACAACAAAAAAGTAGTCAAAGGCATGCTCCGTACCAATGTTAAAACTTAGTGGTGAGCAGAGTCACCATATGAAAGTCATGCGATCAACAAGGGATGATCTGCACATCTTCCAACAACAATGAAGCCTTTTTCACAAATAAGTGAGTAGGCTTGATCCGCACATCTTTGTTTAGGAGAAAAACCATAAACCTAGTATCATCCCTTCTTTCCCGGTGCCCACCGTTCCCATTAAAACGTTTCCACCTTTCTCCCATATCTCCTAAATTCTTTGCTCAAGTTCGATGGCTGCTATTTGCTACTATTGCTCCTCAGCATCCTCCAATTTATACAGTAGTTAGGGAGGCCTAAGGGTTGGTTGATATATTCATGACTGATGTGGTAAAGATGTGCGGATAGGATGGCTGGTGAGAACATATGGTCTACATTAAACCCTGGGGAATACTATCTCTTATAACTGTGTCAGTCTACAATAACTGTGTCAGTCTACAATAGTTGACAATAATTGAACAATGAGTTACAAGACGAGGGAGACATATTCCCCTCCAACACTGCCTACTTATAGGTCGCTGCATTGCTATCCGACTGTCCAGAATCACATGCATTCAGAATGATCATGGCTACTCTACTGTTATGCCACCAGCATGGGATAAGTTGACAAGAGTTCTAGTAGACCAGCAAATTAAGGCTGTCTTTCAAAATTAAGTTTCAAGTCTGAGAGGAAATGTAAGATTTCATTCCGAAGAGTTTCTGAACAACGCTGAGATAGAGCATAGCAACCAAGCATTGTAACATTCGCTTTCTAATAGAGAAATATGTACATAAGCAGAAAGATAAAGCTGGTATCAAAATGCCAGGATAAACATTATTATAGGTGCTGATGCGCAGTTCCAGCAAGATGGTAAAGACCCACACAAAATTACTGTTCAGCAGGGCAGATATCTTCCAAGCTGCAATGGAAAAGGTGGAAAACATGAAAATGATGAACAGTGATACAACCTGAAAATCTAGTGCAGCAAAACAGACCTTTTGCCCAAGAACTCGATGATGTCAGTAGTGACAGTTGATCTCTTGTTCTTATCAAAAGCAAGCGATGCAGCTTTCCTGAGCAATAAAGAGCCAGCTATGCACCCAAGGATCATAGGATTCACACTGCATTGCACGAAAACAAAAGCAAATCTTATTAAGAGAAAGCCGGGGTAGTGGGAGATAGGCATGAAATATAACCTCTTCTCCGTAGATTGCTCATTTGAAGAGAGAAAGTGCTGTGCCCAAGATGAAAATACCGCCACGCTGCCACCAGTAAATCAGATTAAACAACAAACCATAGATGATTTCAACTGTAGAGTATTTGAGATCTACAAAGTATGAAATGACCACATTCATTGTAAAAAATAACTGAATATAACATTAAAACTCAAATATTTTGCCAGACAAAAGATGTCGAAAAACACAAATACACAATACCGATGTTAGAAACTTAATGATAAGCTATCATGGCTTTGTTCCGGGAACACTAATTAAACCGTTACAACATAGAATTGTCGTAAGAAAGTTATGCAATTAACAACAGTAGAAGTGGAACTGTTACAAAATTTTCAAAGCACAACCCACACATAGAGTGTACCTCTGATACTGCAACTACAATAATATATTAATGCAGAGACAATGATGGTTCCAAAACATATGTTTCAAGCCTTAGCTGCAGATATATTGGGCAAACTTCTGCAAAAGGTACATAAATCAAGGGTTAAAAGCACGTTTAGTCCCTCAACTATCCTGTGAGGCTCAAAATGGTCCCCGAACTATCAAATTGGCCAAACTAGTCCCTGAACTTCACTTTTTGGCTGGTTTTTGTCCCTCCATCTGTTTGATGTAGATCCTGATGATGTGTCAACACAGGTAAAATGTCCAAAATACCCATCACGTAAAATGTCCAAAATACCCATCACAAACCAGCTACAGCCCCCAATTATTTCCCCCTCATTGCTCCTGTGCTCTGTCGCCAGATGCCTTGATGGCAACCACCAGCATGGGATCCTGGTGATGCACCATCTCTTTGGCCAGTGGCTCTTCCGTGAGACAGGCAACAGCGAGGGAGTTCTATAGCTGTGTTTTGTTGCTATTGTTAAAGTATAAGTGAATTGCTCACTTTTCCTCATAAGCTTAAGTTTTTAGGTGAATTGGTTGGTGCATGCAACTCAATATAGTATCAGAGCCAATAGGTCTTGAATTCGAGACCCGGTTAGCGTAATTAAAAAAATTAATTACAGCCCACTTCTATTCCATGTCTTAGATCTAAAAGAGCCTACACGTGAGGAGGAGTGTTGAAGTATAAATGAATTGCCTACCTTTCCTAATCAGCTTAAGCTTTTAGGTGAATTAGTTGATGCATACAACTTAATAGCTATGTTGTTCTTTTTCTTCTTCTCCCACTTGTGCTAGACCCATCGATGCTTTGCTTGGCGGCAGGTTGATGAGACTTGAACATCCTCGAGTTTCAAGACTAGTGGTCCACCGGGGCTGCTACAAGCTTCAAAAGCGGAAGCTTTCCCCTCACAAGGGCAAGGGAAAATGCCCCTAATCTCACGCTCAATAAAGTATGCTTGCATGGAACAGGTTTGGTCTATTTCCTGTGGAAAATGTAGCCTAGCAATTGTGATCCCAAATACACTTTGAGAACTTGTTTGTGATTTAACGCTAACTAGGATTATAAAGCCTCTACAGAGAAAAACAAAGTGGGTTAGAATAGAAATGACCAGGCTTTTTACCACACAATCGAGATGAGTTCCCAAGCAGTACATCCTAGTTCATTTCGTTGCCTAAGGAAGATTTTCCGATTTTTCAAAAAAAAAAGGAACTACAAGAAATAAGAACCCGATGCATGTTTCCAATTAAAACACTATTTATGGTGAAAGCTAACAGAAACATAAAGAAATAAGAATCCGATCCTAGTTCATTTGGTTGCATGGAATGCCGACATAAAGCTGTACAAATCACCATAAGAAGATAAACTGTCAACACGTCACAGGATATAGTTAAGAGAACGGAATGCTCAGCCCCGAGGAGGCAACAGACCTTCCAGAAAGAATGTCACCTTGACCACCACATCGCCTTGGGGAACCAAAGGTACTCACTTGTGTCACTTTAGAAGAAAAAAAACCCAGTAGTTCAAAAAAATCAGTAGTCAGTAGTAGTCCCAAAAGAAATGCAGCACTGAATACAGAAAGATGAGGTTACAGTTGAAGTAAAGCACAGATATTTCACGCTCAATCTTTTTAGTTAAGTAGCCAAGCAGCTTTTTAATATACCTGTTTTACCATCACTAATTAGATCTGCTTTTCCTTTCCTCATGATGGTCACACCACCAATTCTGAACAAAAAAATCAGAAAACATTACAAATGAGCATGGTTATCAAGTCGACAAGTCGACACTATCTTCCTAAGGACCGACTAGTCGACAGGTATTATTTGTACCGTTTATATAAATATGTATATATAGAGAAGGATTTTATTGCAGTTTCAGAAATTATGAGGGCTAAAATACAAAATCAGTTCCGTATAAATTAACCCCCACCCGACGCCTCCGCTCACTCCGCCTCGCCTCACTCCTCACTCCGCCCGACGCCTCGCCCCTCGCTCGCTCGACTGGCCCCCGCCGCCCCCTTCCTCCCCCGTCGCCCCCGACGCCTCCTCCTCCTCCCCGACGCCCTCCCCAGCCAAATCCTTGCCCGGCCCGCTCCTCCCGCTGCCTCCTCCTCCCGCCCCTCCTCCCTACGCCTCCTCCTCCTCCCGCCCCCTCCCCGCCGCCTACTCTTCCCCACGGCGAGACCGAGCCGACGGCGGCGGATCTCGTGGCGGCGGCGGCGGATCTGGCGGCGCGCGGATCGGCGGCGGCGGCGCAGATCCGGCAGGCGGCGGCGAAATGGATCCGACGCGGCGGCGGCGGAGACGGTGGATCCGGCGCGGAGACGGCAAATCTGGTGGCGGCGGCGGCGGCGGCGCAAGTCGAGTCGACCGCTCCAGTCGTTCGCGCGCCACCGACTTGTCACCTAGTCGACGACTAGTCGTCGACTAGGTGACGACTTGATAACCATGCAAATGAGCATTAAAGAAAAATTGATAGTAAAATGTTATGTTCATACTTTTGGCAAAGTGCAGTCAGTTGCTCAGAAGCACTTTCCTCATTTACTTCACAGTTAAGAACCTTCTGAACAAGACGCTTGTACTCATATACATTTGGTGTTAGGATGGCAAGAGAGTAATCTTCAACAAGACTAAGATTATTGGTTATAAGGAAAAGTCCATCCTGCAGATCACACAAAACAAATTCAAAATTGACACATGATTCAAAATACAGAAAGTAAGTTAAATAAGTTCAAATGGTACCCCATCAACAACAGTTGGGATATTAGCCTGCCGTGTATGCCTCATGATATTACTCACACAATCCTACAGTAAGTTAAGTGAAGCAAAGGTAAGACAGAAGATAAATCTCAATATTATCTCATTGTACTTAGACCTAGATGACAGAATCTAAACAGCAAATCATTGATATGGGGCACTAATGCAAACAGAAAAATTATATTGAAATTTTTTGCATGGATATATCTCCTATAGAGCTTGAACAATGTTAACTTCCATGCCTAACAATTGTACCCACGAAGTTGGCAGGCCAAGTACAAACAGCTGCGAGAAAGGTATGGGACAGAGTTTACCATCCACATATGCATATTACCTGCCCCTTACAAAGAATATTACCTCATACCATCTAGCAACATTATGATTGCAAATATCTTTACAAATACTGGAAAGATTACCAAAATAGAGTCAATCTTGGTTCTTGAAATAAACTAACACAAATAAAAATACAAATGCCACTCGATTAAAAGTTCATGCTGCACAGTAAAAAATAAATGAAAAAAGAATAGCGAAAAAATGGAATACAAAGATGTTTGAGGTGTCAATAACAAATTAACTGCTCTTAAACAGGACAAATTGCAATGGTAACAACCAGTAACACACAAGAAAAAAGAACTTAATAGGACAGAGATATTAGCTATGTTCTTCGAAAATGTAAGTATGTAAGCAAACCAGAAGAAACGAGTCCCTTCCAAGGCCAGGACCAACAACAATGCAATCAAAGTGCTCCATCCACTTTGCAACTTCAGTGAGAATTCTAGAAGAAACAGATTCTCTTTCATCATCCCTGCCAAAATAGAATGAGGTTCTCCAAGAGATCAAATTGATATTACCATGAAAGTGCAAACATAAATTCAATTTAAGTTACCTTACGCTGTAGGATTCCTCTAGTATTGGATGTACAATCAACTCAGGGCTATAGCTCTTAATTACTGTTGCAGCATCTTTTGTGCAGAAAACATGTGAGAGATCTGCACCCTGAAAGACATCATGTGAAGCATTTGCATCGATGTGTAATACACGTGACTAAACTTTTAGAAGATACTGACAACTTTCAAGGCAGAGATAGCAGCAAAATAAGGAGCACCAGTGTACTCGACATCCACCGATTACTGCTATCTTTCCTGGAAAACATCATTATAGATTACCTCCCGAGAATATATTTTTCGTTAAAAACACCCAAGAATGAATTGGAATGCACAAGCCACATCTTCAAACAAGATGTGAAAGCCTGCAAAGTATGTACGAAATTAGAAGTAAACAAATTTGAAGTTTGTTCAAATTGAAGTCCCCTGCCCCAGCCCACGCCATGGCCATTGCAAAACCTAAGTAGAAGGGTATCTCAACTTGAAGTGTCATCTCCCTATTCCTCAAACTCTAGCTTACATACTGATTGAGCTCCATCTGGAGTTCACTACTGAAGAAAAAAGAAAATAGTTACAAGAGTAGCAGACTTAATCCTTAGTTCACATCACTTCTCTTGGGCATATGCATTGGTCCTGCCAAACTTTTCTATCAGATAAGTCCACACCAGAGCTGAAGGAATAGTTTTCCAGTGTCACGGAGACACAAGAGGTCACATGTAACATGCCAGTAAGAATACGTTGGTCACATAATTTGCGCTATATGTTTGCTTACCTGTGCACCTATATTTCTTTCAGGGTTGGACTGAGTCACTTAAAGAACACAATCATGTATTAATAAAGAATCTTATTATGATTGAGTTGCTTATCCTCTCTACTTCTTAAGGTTGCATTACCACACACCTGAGCTGAAACCCTTCCACACACCACTAGAAACTTTTCTTCCACAGACCCCCATACCAAACAGGGACTTCAAGTTCGAATTGAGCAAAAGTAATGGCATCACCAGAGCACCAAACTCATCTTGAATTACTTAACGCCCTTATCCAAACATCATCATACCATAAAACAATTGCAATCCTAAGTTTCCGCCAATTTGGTTCAAATTCCAAACCAGCAACTAAGTACTTAGGTACAGCGCACCAGATTATACTACTCAAACATCCGGTTTTCTTGCCCAATAGTACAAGCACCATACTCCGCACTAGTAAAGAGCTCTCCACCACAGCAAGTCATCGATGAGCCAATAACACCACAAATGAACCCCCACCTCGCGGAATGGGCTTCCAAACTTGAGCCGATCTGCAAATCACCATACAGGAACACCAATTCTCTCCAAAGATGCCCCACGGTTTCCCCGAAAATTTCTCAAATTGGATTAACCTCCAATCTGTTCGACATCCAGAACCTCAATTTACAGAATAAGAAACGACCTCTTGACATAGCATCCAAAGTATTCCACACTGAGGCATTCCCACAAACACAGAGCGCGCATGACCGCCACCCGGTTCATCAACCGAACACACACACATAGCGGCCGCGTGCAAGAGACCAAGACGGACGGGGGCGGCGCACTCACCTGCCTGTCCCTTGTGCCGGGCGCGGTCGAGCGGCGGCGTGATCCGCCGGACCACCGCCTCCGCGTCCGCCTCGTACACCGGCCCCGCCGCCGCGGACGCCGCCATCGCGTGGACCCGAAGGGAGCTCGAGGAGGCGCAGCCGCAGCCGACGACGACGCAGGGAGAAGAGAGGCAGCGGAGCAGGAATAGCTGCCTGCGGAAGGGCGGGGAGGCGGCCCACATGCGCCCGCGGTGCTGCGGATGCTGCTGGTGGTGCCGCCACGCGCCCATGGGCCGGTATATCGCCCACCCTGTTTGGCAAGTTACAGGCGTTTTGCTTTCAAAATCTAGAAGTCATTTTAAACGCATTATTTTTTTAATGTAATTTTTTTCTTTATTATTCATAAGATATAATATTTTTTATTTTTTATTAAATATCTTAGCTAAAAATTAACGATTGCTATGGTATTACCTTAACTAAAAAACAAAATCATTCGTCACAATCGAACTGACCGAAGCCTTTATAGTTTCGAGATATGAGTGGAGCGATGCTGTGGGACAGGAAAATTATGAGCGTTGCTGGTGTCGCGACCGGGAGAGTTCTGCATTTTGATCAAGGTTTACTCAACAAAAAAATTGATGGATTTCAGTCAAAATTTTTCCTTGGATCAAACCCTCCACCCATCCTGATGAATGCCACGTGCCTTGCCTCTCCAATATTTCCCGTACCCATGCGCATTGCTTCCTCCACTTAGATCGGATCGAGCGAACAACCGGGCGCCACCGCCACACCTTCGGCAGCCCCCCCTTGGGCCCACCACCTCGCCGGCGACGGCGCCGGCCAGCCCACCACCGCCATCTTCGCTACTGCTTCCTCCTCTCTCTCACTTTCTTCCTATCTCCGGTGGCCTCTCCCATACCTCCTCTCCCTTGTCATTTCCTTCGATGACGACCAGCACTAGCATGGTTCCTTCAGTAGGAGCAACTTTCTTGGTATACTGGGCAACTTCTGCCACACTAGGTAGCATGGTTCATCCAGCAGGAGCACATTCCAAACTATTTTCTTCTCTCTGATTGATCTGGTAGAGCTCCTATCCATTGTTTTTTTAAAAAAAAAAAAGAAACAACTTCCTTGGTACTGATTGTTGCTGGCGACGCAATGGCTTCCTCAACGGAGATTCAATAGGGGGAGGTTTTCCCCCCTTTTTTTGGTACACCCAAATGATGAGTTTCTACCATAAATAGGTTTTTCCTTTTTCTTTACAAAACACAAAAGGTTTTAAATTGGTGCATTTTTTTTCAGAACTCTCGCTAACTAAAAATCTGTTTGCAAAATCCGCCCTCTAATTAAACAATCCATCAGCCATACTAGGTTAGCTTTACATAGGAAAGTTTTCAAAATTAACCAATTCAGATCATAACGTTATTTGATCAATGAGAATTTTACGGATTTGCCGCCCACTTTAGGTGCCGCTTAGCGTTTCACTAATATGTGGGTCCTATACGCCGGTGAGAGAATAGGATGTCAAATCTTGGAATGAGGATCACCCACATGTTAGCGATACCGCAGGGTGGCAAGTTTTGAAGTACCAATGAATCCAATTATTCTTTTTATTACTTGGTAAAGTGACGAGGGAAAACTGAAAAGAAATGGAACATGGTAGTGCAGTTTGGGCTGAGAGTTGGGCCCCAATCCACTATTGAGCTATCTAGTACGGGCCGGCTTAGTGGATTTGTAATGGCCGTCCATTTTTCTTTTCAAGGTGGGTTGGGCTTGTTGATGTCGCTCATCTGAAGCAAAATGTTTGGGGTGGACCTTCGTGCGTTGGACATCTGCCGTGGTGCGTAGACATGCGCTTGCGTCAGGCCGCTCACGACGGCTGCAAGTAGCTAACCGAGCTGTTCTTTTTTTTCTTCGATTTATGGCTATAATTTATAATTTTTTAAGTTATAAATTTTAACTTAAAATTTTAAATTCTAACTATTTATAAGAAAGAGTACGAAGAAAGATACTCACGTGTGATTTTAACCGATATAAATGAATTCATTACAGTATCTACTATAATCAATTTATAAACTCTATCTTAAAAATATATAATGTTTAAAATCTAGTTAATGTAGCATAAATCAAAAATATAGCATAAATCAAAAACCTTATGGCCAAAAGAACACAACCCTTTTCTCCCTCTCATGTCCACGTGGCCGCCATTAATTCGCTCCCAGCACATGCATGCTTGTAGTTTCCACATCCGTCGTGCATACCGTGCGCCGCCCTAGCAGAGACGTATATGTACGTAGAACTTACCCTGCATACGTAGGCATGCGCCAAACTAATACACACCGCGCGGTCAATTGCACGTACGTATACGTAAACAATCTGGAGTAGTATGCGTGTTAAATTAACGCACTGATACCACCTATGCAAAATACGGACATATTCTTTTTAACTTCTCAAAACAATTTTTAGTTTTTACTATAGTATCTAACTTTCAAACGAAATATTTTTTAAGATGAAGTCTATAAGTTAATTATAGTACACGTTAAAAGCCTAACATCTATATCATCTAAAATCGCAAGTAAATATCTATCTTCATAATCTCTACCATAAACAGATAAAATTTAAAAATTTTAGCTAAAAATCAAAAGTCACAGTCAAAAAAGAACAAACCTACATGTCACTGGTAGTGACGACTGATTACAGATGAGTCGTATAAGTGCCGGAACTCGGAATGATCTTTCACATACCATGAGAAGCCGAGCGTGTACGATCGATTTTATACACGCTGACGTAGGCGCAGTTGAATTAAATCCCCCAGGGCAAAACCAAAGGAATTTTTAAATAAACTAATTTTTAATTCAACTTACGAAAATAAACCACCTGCTTTTTTACAGAAATAATCCTCAGTTGAAGGCCCACCAAGCGACTAGGTCTAATTACATTGCGGCTTCGCGATCAAGGTCCTATTATTCTGATAATTATTAATATTAAATCTTTTCTTTTATTTATCATGTATATGATCGATATTTCATCTATATTATACTATATGCTCTAGTGTGATTCTAGACTAGTACAGTATGCATAAAGAGTCCAGATTTACATACTTGAAATCTCCTTGAAATAGACTTGCCCCAACAGGATACATTCGTAGCCACGGCGCCTGCATGCTTCCAAGAAGGGCGTCCATGGCTTTGTTCAGTCGAGGGGCCTCAACTCTCAATGGATTACTTCCATAGAACGACTCCATAAGCATTTCGTAGTAACACTAAACACTACTAGGTCCAGCAAGAAACTATAAGTCAACCACAACAGCACCTCCCCAATTTTAAGATTGTTCGGTCTGTGTGAAAAGTGTGGTCTGTAGAAAACTGCTCAAATCAACCCCATATGGCCCCTGCCGAACTTCGTCATGCCTGCAATTTACTCTGAAAGCTTGTTGAGCTGATATACCCATCACATGGCCCAAAAAAAATTAGAATACAGTGAAATTACAGAAATTATGCCTCCTACGTCAAGCCTCATAAAAATCAAATTAAACTACACCCTTACGAATAAATCATACCATACATATCAAAATGCTCTCTATTCTATCTATTCTCCTATAACACAACTAGAAGTGTTAAAAATATAATTTTGACTACAACATACAAATGCCCTAAAATTCAATGCCTAACTCATGCGCATCTAAACCTAATCGGCTCTCATATGAAAAAGCCCTAAAATTCAAATTAACCTAATACATTGGTAGACGACGACGACGCTGACACAGACAGTGCACGCGCTGGAGGACTCGAAAAGCTATTTGGAGAAGCCACTTCGTAGCTGAAACTGAAAGTAAAAAAATAGAGCCAAAATTTCTAACAAAAATAGAAAAAACAATCTACCAAAATAAATAAATTTCTCCATCCTACAAATTCTCTAACAAAAAACATTACTTTACTGAGTTCATAGCAAAGCCGAGGGTGTAGAGACAGAGCCGAAGTTGTGGGCCCAGCAGGTCTATCCTAACAATGTTAGACTCAGTATACTAGGACAATACAATTTTTTTATCCGTAGCCACACACAGGCATTTTGGGAGTTGGAAAAAATTCAAAACCAACGTGCGTAGTCTACGTACTTCGTACGCGCCTACCTGTCACCTTCCTCTCCTGACGTTTCCGTAGTGGGAGTGGACCCCACATGGCCGCGTACGTCTGGCCCCGTACGTACGCACCGAGATGACGTGTAAAGGATTGCAAGCATAGTTGCTGAGTAGGATTAGCTAGCTTACCGGCTCTGTCCCTAGCTAGCTTGCTTGGATAGAGATGCACGGAGCTATTAGTAATTAAATTTTGATTTGATTCGGCGCTAATGGAGTGGCGTCGCTGATCGAGCATAATTTAGGCAGTGTCTAATTTTTTTAGATGTTGATTTTTTAATTATAGTTAATTTATTTTACAATGTAGCGGTTAGTAGTTTTTCTACATAATTAAACTTAAAAATTTTTTTAAAAAATTATCCTATTACAAATAATGCAGAAAAACGCGAAAAAAATTCAAAAATAAGCTAAAATACACTACAAAAAGATGGAATTAAATAATAGTAAATTAGAAACTAAAAGCTAAAATCGAAATGAATGGAACGAACTAGAATAACTCTTTCTCTCTAAAAAAGAAAAAAAAAGAAGAATCGGATTCCGCGGACCTAGCTAGCCTAGTCAGCAGCGCCATCTTCTACCTCTGGTAGATCGGCATTTGGAGGGGATCGATGCTGATGCCCGATGCCCTCGATTCGGTGCTCCACCCCGGACTTTGCGGTCGTCGCTGGTTTTGGCCCCCGGTCTCGCCTCGCCCACGTGGAGCACACAGCATCCGCACGTACTACGTACACGGCTTGTTCTTTTTCACATATGTCCTCTCGTAACTAGGATATCACACATCTCGGCCCCGTTTTGTTTTTGTTGCTTACGTCGATCCCGGCCGCTTGTTACTGATCCGTTGGTTTTTATTACACAATTGTAGCAACGCAGGTCCCACAAAGCAAATGGTTTAAACAAAACAAATGGTTTATTACACAAGGGAATTTTTAGGTATTTCTATTTTTTTATGATTATTGCAAGAGTTTCTAGCGTCAATACTAAGAAGGTGCTTTTAATCTCACCGGTTATTTATATGGATATAGATTGGTAGCTTTGCTATGACATAACATGAGAATTTTCTTGAGATGCTATTAGCCGTAAACAATGAGAGTTATTTTACCATATTCATACTTTGTTCATTTTCTATTTATTATGCTGGTTGATTTATTCTACTTCTATATCTCAATTCTAAACAGGGAAAAGCTTCTGACAAACATTATTTTTCATTATGCACTGAAAATATCTTTCTAAGTAACGTTCGTACTAGTTTTCTAGTCACTATCAGGACCTAACACAACACTAAATATAAGTGGAAATGTCTTCTTCATATGATATGTAACCTAAGGTATTTTTAATGTTAGAATATATATCCCAGTTATGTTTATCAGACTTTTCTTTTACTACATTCTTTCACTGCTAAAATATTTAATTTATTTTTGTACAAAAATATGTCATTTAAATTGGTGCGGTTTTTCTATGACATCATCCCTAACGTTATATTTATGTTAGCTCTTGATAAACCGTGTCAGTTTCTTTAACATTTCCATAATATGTTCATTTATTTTATATTTGTTATCAGATTAATTTGTTCTACATGCATATCTAATTCTAAACATTAAAAGCTTCTGAAAAACTATCACTTTTTTCCATTATGCACTCAAATATCTTTATTGTGTAATTTTGTATACCATCTTTCCTTCGGTGTTAAAACCTAATGCACGTAAGGTGAAAAAAAATAGATCCAATATGGACAGACAATAGTTCTGCCATTTTTGTTTTCACATTTTCGTGGATGTGGATACAACTACGAGTATCCTGGATATGAATATGAATATACATACTAAGTGAATACGAATCAAAATGAATATAGACATGAATATTTCTTGGAACACGAAAACCCCTTAAACTATTTGCTTGACAGCAACAGAAAGAAACAAATGTTTAGTATATGCGATCAAAGTATTCACCAATTCAGTGTATTTTCAGTAATCAAATACTATATATTGTCGATGAATATAGGAAACCGTAAGACCACAACAACAGTAAGAATATCCATCAAACAAAATAGAATTATAGATTGTTGATCACCGAAATACTTTTTAGTGTACATGTTTACATCCACTCCCTAATAAGTTTTTAATGTAAAATGACTCAATATGCTATCTCATATATGTTTTATTTACCACCTTTGCTTAAAACTTGATATTTATTGCCTACCTCATAAACATTGCATAATTCATTGTAAAACAGTTTTTATTGCTATTTGTTTATTTTATGCATAATGAATGTGTTTTGGAACTACCAAGAACGAATAACGATGAAAGGAGCCATGTTTGGGTAAAATCTAAAGAAATATCGGGTGCCAAAAATATTATTCAAACCTTTTGACGTATTTTTGGGTAAATAAATGGACTTAGATGAAAATATTCATAATTAAAAAGTTGTAGATCTCGTTGAGAGCTGTAATTTGGCATACTCATTTGCCTATTTGGACTTCAAAGAAGAAAGTTATGGTCTCCAGAAAGCAATGCACATGAAGCCTCAAACAGTACCTCCGGATATCCATACTTATGTATCTCTAGGTATCTGAAGCCATATTTGTATTCGACGGATAGTGTGCTACCAAATATGTATTCATTTATGACAAAAAATAATCAGTATTTGTTTCCAATCCGACGTTATCTGATAAATATCTGAGCCGAAAGCATCCGTATTAAAAAATGATCTGGATCGATCAGAAACTTTCCAAGCCGTTTTCACCCTTAAATGCAAGTATATATACAACAGTAAATATAAATACATATGTCTTCTTCATGTGATTTGTTTTGTTGAAACATGGTTACATCTGAATGAATCAGATCCATATGTAGCTCCAATCGGCTTAAAAGCCTTCAGCTTCTGATTTCCAACTTTCATAAGCCAGAAGCCAATTAGAACGCATCAACTTCTTAATTTTGGTTTTTTGGCTTTTTTTTCTTATTCCTTTACATTTGTCCGTGATGATATAACAGTGTTTTTTTAATTATTTATCTTATTTTTTATTTTTTAATTAAATAACTAAAAAAACTAACAGCTAATATAATATGATTTTAGATAGAAGTCAGAAACTGGCAGTCCGTTGGATGGCCCCTAATCACTTCCTTCCACACACACTTCTCCTTGTCAAATCAAAAATAGATCTCATTACAATTAGTTTGGTCCTATCAAGGCAGCACCAATCAACTGATGAAAACCTCATTATAGTATCATGGCGTATGTATTCATCTCATTACTTCCATATCTACACTGAATGAAGACGTACGGCTTCACTTCACTGCAAGTTCCTTGATATTTCCATGTGTTACTTTCATCAAGTTTTACTTCTATTTGCCTTCTTTAATCTTCTGATTAATCATATCGTAAGCGACTCCTAATATTAATATCTTCAAGGCTGGACCAGACAGCTTCATCATCATTCAATCGAGCAATGAAATTCTGGATATTTTTTTTTATGTCTTATCACTCTATTAAATTTTGGTGTTTCTTGGAACATAAGCTGATTGATGGAGCTAATTGTCTTGCAAATTTGGAACCCTGGCCCAGTGGCATAAGATTTGGAATATTCTCTCTGGACTGGAGTAATTACCATCCCTGTCAAATTTTCTTACTGAAACTTGTCCCTGTCATCAATTTATTTAGCTCGGTTATAATCCATGCCTTAGAGTCAATATTGTCCTACTTTTCCTTGATGGAGCTAGCCAGCCATACAATAAAAACTAGTACGAAAAATATCTTCCCATACAATAAAAACTAGTACGAAAAATATCTTCATATTGTTGATGAGATAGAGTCACACAGACTACAAATGATGCCATTTGGTCTATTGAAATTCCCATAAATCCTTACGTGGATACATGCAGCAAGAGAGAAAGAAGACATTATTATTGTAAAGAAAAAGTCTACTTTTCAACCTTAAACTTTAATCTTAGTTCGATTTTCAACCTTAAACTCCAGAACATCAAACTAACGAAATCGTTAACTTTACCTTCTCGACCCAAACCGGGTTAGTCTTCGGTTGACTTGTTATCTCATGTGGATCCTAGATATGAAAGTAATCCTCATTAGCGCACATGAGTCCCATATGCCAGCCTCATTTCTTATTTCTCTCTCCCTCTTCCTTCTCTCTCCTTCTTTCTTTTCAGCCACCGGTGACCCTGCTACACAAAGCCCCTATTAGCCTATAATCATCGACTACTCCTACTGGTCTTCCTTTGAATCTCTTACTCTGGAGATCAGATTGCTCATGTTGTCTCCTCCAGATCTATCTCCCTCTTCCTCAACCGGCTCACTATCACAAAAGTAGGTGGAGGAGGCGACCCCATAATCAGCCCGCCTGGATCTGGAAGAGGAGGCAGTGGCGATGCCCCAAGAAAAGATGCTGTGGGAGGCGGTAAAGATGTTGTCAGTCGCTCGCGCTCGTGTCTACCCTTGTGTCATCCCCTGTTGCGCAGCTCTTGCTACCGCGCATGAATCTTGCCAAACCATTAGAGCTAGAGCAATTAATCCCTTAGCCTCCCCTGCTCTACTAATGTGGTCCTAATGAGCAATCCATTAGCCTCCCCTTTTTTATTTTGATATTTTCTTCTTTCTGATAGAAATGTAGGCAATATTTTAATTTTAAGTTTTACTAGAAGACAAATATAATAAACTAGTGATGCAAAACACATAACTAACAGCAGGCTCCTCATTGTACTTCAGAAAGAAAACAGAAAGATATTACAGTATCAAAATCGATCGAACACGCGAACGCTTACTGTTGGGCTTGATGAAGAATAGGAAGCAGCGCAGGCTCGATGCAGTGCAGAATGTAGATAACACAGTGCAGTGAGCGGTCGCGTAGATGTGCACTGCCCAGAAACCTTATTGCCGCCCCCGTGCAGGTCTTCATGGCAGTAACGGCTCGAAGATACCGCTCCTCTTCTTCACGGTAAACGTCAGGAAGAAGAGTCGACGAGGTTCAGACGGCGCAACACAACAGCACAAGGAGGAAGAGAATGGAGGCAGAGAGATTCTTAGCGGTATGCTCTAGACATCTCCAGGTGTGTGTGTGTAGGAGCCTCTTTTCTACACCCGGGTGTAATTACACTCTATGTCGTATCTCACAATGTAGAGAGTATCTCGTGTAACGGAGGGTATGTACGTGTAGTATATGAGTATTTAAGACCATCTAGGTGGTATGAATAATTTTTTAGAGGTGGTATATATATTTTTTTGACATACTCTTTTTTTATGTGTGTATATAAAGATATTTACAAAAAACGCTAAAAACTATAGACTCCCTTGAATTTTTTTTCATGTGGTTCACATTTGAGTATCTTATAATTAGTATACGAGTATATCCAAGATGATAAAAGAGTATTTCAAATTTGTTTAGGTGGTATATTAGAGGTGTGTGTAATTACACTCTGTGTGTAAAAAATACATACATACATATATATATATACACACACATATATATATATATATATATATATATATATATATATATATATATATATATATAAAAGCAGCATTGATAACTTATATGATTAAAACAATATTTACCCACTGATAACTGACATATTTAACCAGCCATCTACCCACTAGTAATTGCCTGTCATTAAACCCAATAAAGCCCTAATTCAAACATTTGAATCTCATTCAAACAGAGATAGAGATGCATGGTTCAGCAAAAATAAAGGTAGATTTAGTCTGCCAAGTGGCGCGCCATGTCATGGTATAGTCACGCATCGCAAGTCATAAGTCACGCGAAAATATGTGAATACGCGTGCGTGTGTGTGTAATTAGCCAAAGTCATACTCATGCCATCCACATCCATAATTTAAGGAGTGACATAGATTTCACCTTATAAATCGATCTCTCCCACCTTACTTTAACAATATGGTACTAAATTTTGCATGCTTTGGAATTAAGAAAATGTGCCTCATTTTATTGGCTTATTTCTAACACTTTCCCCATGACATCCTAGTTGATCTAAATTATGCATCTTGCTCCAGCATCAAAAGGTTATTTGTTGTTCTTTTGTTTAACCATTCAGTGCATTTCATGGGTGATGACTTCCCGATGACAAGGCACAAGAAGTGTTTGTGTTAATGCCTGAGGAGGAATCACTATGGCACAACAAGTTCTTAGTTGGTGGATGCATTCCTTTTGTTTCCTATTCACTTTCTTGTTTGGGGTGTGATTTGGTGCATTTCTTTTATAGAAGTTCCCTGCAAGAGCTCAGCTGCCACCTTTCTTCCTCATTTTCTCATCTCCCAACTCTCGTTCAGATTGGCCAAAATCACCGATCATGGCGGCGACAGCGGCCAAGCTGCGTAGCCGTGACTACTTCTTCCTTACCCTCAGTTCCTTTTCTCTCTTTCACCCTCAGATTCGACGGGGTTCACCACAGCTCCTTCGCCGGTGCACATTGCAGTCGTTGCCATAGAAGAAGATTAGAAAGAAAGAGTACTAGAGTGACATGTGGGCCTAGTGCTGAGTGCTATATTTGACAGTAAGGATCCAACATGGCGTCTGAGTCAGCCCAAAATCGGAGTAGAGTAAGTCATGGGAAGTGAAATAAACGGTTTCAGTAGTTTGAGGTTGCAAATCGAACGATTTTATAGTTCAAGATTGAAAATAGAGCCGATACTCGAATTCAAAGTTGAAAAAGTAGACTTTCCCCCTTTTCCCTTATTGCAATGAGTTTACCTTTATGATTTGATCAAATGTATTCTTGTGCCCTACATGGCTACATCCATGCATGCATGTACACGCAAGAAGGCAGGCATAATCTCCTTGCATGTGCCAGGAGATCGCCGAAAGATACCATGCATGTGTCGTATCCGATCAGGTTCAGGCATATTCACCCTGTCCCGGACCGACGAGGGGCCCCACCATACCAGCCACTGACCGAAATTAGCGGAGATAGCTAGAATCGGGGCGCGAACTGTGTGTCCCAGGTAGCGCACCACGAGCCACTCGCAGAGCTTTGTAGTTTCTACGGGAGAAGCATGCATGTCAGTAGGAATGCAAGAGGGTCGATCCATTTATCAATTTCATCTAATTGGTAATTCGCTTTTTTATTTTACCTAATTTGGTAGTTTATTCTGTACACAAAGATCTTGCATTAGGAATAATGCAAATGAACTAGGATGGGTTGTTGGATCGGCCCGATTAGGAATAATTGGTAGTTTAATTTTACTGGTTGTAATTAGTAAAGAAATTGGATCAGAAGAGTTCGAACACGACATGCGCGTAAATTTTACTCAAAATTTCAAAAATCAAGTCCTAAACACGACGTGCTAGCGGATCCCCTATGTCAAATTAATTCACGAAAGATTCGATGGCAATACCATGTCGATGGCACATTAACACTATCTTCGTCTCGCAATATAAATTCAACATATATACCTAAAAAGTATATTATTTAAATAATATTTAATAAAATTAAATTATAGTTACTTCTATTATATAGACATAGTAATACTCTTTCTATTAAAGACAAATATAATATAATTTTATTAAATATTACTTAAATAATCTCTTAGGTATACTGTTAATCTCTTCGTCGGAGGAAGTAACGAGGAACGCACGTGATACGACCGGACGGTCAATTGCTTGGCATGGCATACCACATCATCAATCCATCGATAACACGCCTGCCACGTGTTTTTGATGTGGCTGCTACCGCATTATTCATGGTAAACTTTTTATTTTTGAACTAGCGAACTCCGGTAATATATTCCAACCTTCTATTTGAAGGGTTCTTCTAAAAAATAACTAGCGACCTAACTCACAAAATCCGTATCATATTCTATTAGCAAGTAGACCTACCGTTATGGAACAATAGTGCAAGCGTGTAACCTCAATTATTAAGTTTCATTAAGCCCAACGGTCGCTATTAACTTATTACGTGCTCTTCCATATTGTCATTATATTGGTATTTATGGTATTGCAACTTGCTGCAAGTTGCAACCGAAAAGATGTTTCCCAGTTAATTTAAACTCAATGCGAAAGGCTCACCCAAATGTTCCTTCTGGATCAAATCAAATCCATGTGATGCCCATGCATGGTAATCTTATCTTTTTATCAAACAAGAAATCTTGGGATTAACATCCTGTTTATACCCAATAAAGAAAAGATCAAGGCCTCGCTTATTTGGGCTTGAGTTTCTGATTTCTGACTTATTTTTTATTATTTATAATTTTCATCCTTTTCTAACTTTTCGGTATTTTTTGAGCTTTTTTACCGGTTTTTTCTGTATTCGTTTGCATTATACGTGATGGGCTAACCTATTTTTTATTTTTTAAAATTAATTACGCTAAATAAGTCATCGTTAATTACAGTGTAATTTCAGACAACTATAGTGTAATTTCAGCTATAAGCCACCAAATTTCAGCCCAGCCGAGCGGCCTCCAAATTCTACATTCTACCTTGCTGCAAGTTCAGCTGCAACCAAAAGGACTAAGCAGCAGGTCAGCTTCAAAAATTTGAACATAATTTGGATCCTCCTGTACATGCTGCTGCTTTAGATAAACATGCATGATTGAGTTAATTAAACATCATCATCAGCAGCACTAGAGAATGCAGTGCCCAAGAAAAGCAGGACCAGTAAACTAACGAGCATAAGCATTTTGAAAAGGAGGGTTCTCCAAGCACCTGAGTTGGATTCATGCTGTGTTAGTGCTGTCCTCTTTTGATCAACTTGCATCAAGGATCATCGAACCTTTCCCTGGCCCATTTTGTCTTGCAACTTTCAGTGCACATTGAGCGGAATTTGTCGACTGAAAGGGGGGCAATGGGTTATTGGAGAAGCTAAAGATGGGATGTACAGTTCACAAGACCCAGGCAGATCATAATTCATAAGATGATTAGCTTTTGGTGAGAACTGCCCCGTGTGAATGATGCTGTTGCACTGTACTTGTTTAATGCAATATATGCCTGTCAGTGGCCAAACCCATCAGGAAAGGTACCAAATCTAGGGTTTCTGCCAACTCAACAGTGTCCCATGCAAGGCACGAGATCATGACTAATTGGAGTATTATAATTCTAGGTTTTGTTCTTTTGAACTGCAGTGGATAGTTTTTGGTTATGGTTGATAGTTTTTGCTTATACTTTTTTGAGATAGTAGTGGATGACGTGGTATATAGTTTTAGACTCGAAAATCTGTTTGAAGAATCCGCTTCAAGAAACCGTTCCATTTATTTCAATTTTTAAAGAAATCAAAGTCGAAAGCCCGGAAGCCCGGAAGAACGGCGTCACATTGCGAATACTGTACGGGATAGCGACCGGGACGGCCATTTTGGCCAGCAGCGCGTTCCTTCTAGCTAGGGCTACCTTGCGGTCATCTTCCTCCAAGCAAATCAAATGCTACTTGGAAATCATCTTGCTTTCAGACCTACCAAATTACTTGTACGTGCAGCTGCTGGTTTAGGATCTTCTAGGACTCATGTGGAATGCTCGAAAAGAAAAATGAAATGTAATGCTTCTTAAACACTAAATTTGTTATTACTATTTAATGGGGATTTTTTTAATGCGGTGCTGGAAACATAGAACGGTGAAATTGCATCCACGCTCCCTTAAAACCGAGTGACTACAAAAACATAATTATATACCATCGTAAAAATTTATGTCAATGAAGTGCTCACTCGTCAGTCCCCCAGCTATTATGCTGACTCAACGCCTACAAAAACAACCAATTACCCATCCCACGTTCGGCTGCTTCCGATTCACATCGCGTAGAAAAATTTATCTTGTTTGAATTACCAACTCCCCTGCCCCGCCCCAGCTGCTCGTGGCTAGCGTCACTTGAAAAAAAGTGGTTTCACATTGGACATTTTAGGAGGACGCCCTCATGATTTCTAGGAAACTTTGGCAGCTTGGATCGGGTGGGACCAGTGGTGAAGTCATGATGAAAATAGAAGTGGTGCCATGTGTAGAAGCTAACATGAGATAAGTATACTAGATATAAACCTACCGGTATTTTGCCATCCAAATTCATATAGAAATAGAACAGAAAACAAAATAAAAATGCAAAATACACCTATATAATGGATAGTGTGCCTCAAATACTTGCAAATATGCGAGTATCGAGGTGTAGATTAAACAAAATAGCTATTGTCTCTGCTCAATCCATCAACACTTACAATTGAGGGGAAAAAAATCATAGATGAGAATATACAAGAGAGGCCTATCGCCCACGCAACTTCTTCTTCTTCCTCCAGCCGCCCGCACAACTTCTTCTTTGTCCAGTGCTAAGGGGAGGTGCATGGGTCTGTTGGCGGAGGTAGGGTGGAGCCCCAACGGTGGCTCCGCCCTAGTATCATAGTGCGGTGGTGGAGAGCGACCATTCACCGCCACCGCCACATCGCACTCACATTGCATCCTATTTGTCGCTAAGGGCATTTTGGAAAATTTTCTACTTGGATTTTCGTATTAAAAAAAAAGAAAGAGAGGGGCCTTCAGTTGTTGTTGTTGTTATTTGTGTAATTGTGAGCCGTTCTTGTGTACTTCGTATTTGATAATTGAGTCACTAGTTTTGGGAGATAATTATATGATAATCTGTAGGATTAATGTTTGCTCGATGGCGATTCATGATCTATATAAGATTAAGATGATGTTTAGGATATTTTACTAGTACTTTGAGTAGTTGGCAACCACTGGTGGTGCTATTTTGGTTCTTACTATAGCTTTAATCATTAATCTAATTGTGACTGTTGCTTTAGTTAAGCTTCTATGGTATATATATTCATGCTTCAGAAAGATATATGCATGTATATTCTTTCTGATCTTTGATTTAATCATTCAAGTATAATCTTTGAAAGAGCAATTCATTATTTATTTAATTGTATTGAACTGCATATGATTATTGTGGGAAGATAGTTGACTCAAAACTAACAAAATATCTAGAGATTATTGTTTCATTCTGTAATTAAATATAGATCACTGTGTTGAGAAGACCTTGTGTTAAACAAATGCAACTGATATCCAAAAGCAATAATTAGAAAATCACAATTTAAGTACTATACTAATTGTTGATATATATTTAGTAGTCATACTTAGCAGGATTTCATATTCAAATGATATAGTAGAGATTGGTGATCTTGTAATTATTTTATTTTTACACATGCCATTTAATATATACTAGAAACATGATTTATTTTTTACTTATAATTCGAAAATTTCATTTAAATATTTGCTGATAGCCTGAAACCGTCTAGCTGCGGCACATCCCCGTGGGCACCCTCGTTCAAACCACACGGTACAGCCACTCAGGCGGGCCCCACATGACGCCCGCTTATTCGCTCACACCAGCTCGCCCTTATTTATACCCCCACCCCCTCTCTTCCCCACCTAGACAGCCACCGAGCAACGCGAGAGGGAGGGAGACGCGGAGCTACCGCGTGAGAGCAGGAAGCCAAGTGCGCAACCACCAGCTCTGCCGCGATGATGTGGAGCTCCGGCTCCGACCGTGACGAGCCCGTCTCGACGACGGCCACCGCCTTGTCGTCCTCCTCTTCCTCCCCCTCCCTGCAGCCGCAGACGCCGCCGCCCCCTCGCCGCAGGCGCCACCGTACCAACCGCCGCGGCCACCGCCGCGCCAAGAACGATGCGGGTGCGGTGTCCGCTGAGGCGGAGGAGGAGGGCGCGTGGCGCGGGGCGCAGTGGGAGGCGGCGTGGCCGCGGCGGGCGCGGCCGGTGGTGCTCGCCGGGAGGAGAGGTCCCCGGACGGCAACGGAGCCGGCTCCGGGAGGGAGGCGTGGGGCGGGCCAGAGCCTGACGGACGACGACCTGGAGGAGCTCAAGGGGTGCGTGGATCTGGGGTTCGGGTTCAGCTACCACGAGATCCCCGAGCTCTGCGGCACGCTACCCGCGCTCGAGCTCTGCTACTCCATGAGCCAGAGATTCCTGGACGAGCACCAGCCGCCGCTCAAGGAGGAATCGGCCGAGGAGGAGCTGGCCGTTGTGCCGGCCTCGCCGGCGCAACCCATTGCCAACTGGAAGATCTCCAGCCCTGGTAAGCACAGAGTGTTCGACCTGTGTTTCTGTCCCTTCTTGTAGTCAATTAGCTGTTCTTGATTTGTGATGTCACAAAGCAAATCTGTTCAAAATCTCCTCAATCCTATAAAAAACAGTTCATGATTCATCTAAAATCTTGTGGAAGAACCAATTCTTATTGTAACAAGAACTGAACTAATTGTTGATTTGTTCTGCTTACTTCATTCTTGGCTATGTCTGACCATGTGAGCTCATGTGTTCTTGGATGTGTTGTTGCAGGGGACAGCCCCGATGAGGTGAAGGCGAGGCTCAAGTACTGGGCGCAGGCGGTGGCGTTCACCGTCAGGCTGTGCAGCTAATCAATTGCATCATCAACCATGCAAACATGGGAAGACGAAGGGACATGGCAAATGTTGTGATTACAGGGCTTGCGCGCGGCATCTCAATTTTGATCACCCATGAACACAAGAACATGCTCTCTGTCATGTTTCCTGGAAATCGCATTGCATCGTCCTCATCATCACGATAAACACAAGCATGCACGCGTCATATTGTCGGATCATGTCGACGCGGATTGGGAATTTTGCCACGATGGTTGGAAGCGAGGAGGATGCGAGAGACAGAGAGGGTCAAGGGATGCTAATGACACTACCCATTTCCAATGTTTCGCTCACATATGAATCCTTGATCCATCGTAGTAGGCTAGTAGCTGTTCATGTAAACAACATGTGTAACCTGTTCTCAATTCAGTGAAAAAATAATGGCATTCCAGGCTGAGCTGTACCTTCTTTTCTCTCGTCTCTGTTAATCTATTCTTAAATACATCCTGCTGTGTGCCAGCTACTTTGCTTCATTAGGAGGCAAATGGACCAAATCAACTGCTCCATTGATAGGCAAATGGACCAAATCAACTGGAAGGTGTCAACATAATATGCCCATTAGTTTGTTCCTTTCCTATTCATCAGGCAATTGTTTTGTTCAAGTGTGAAAGCATCAAACTCCACCTTCTGAGTTTCAACCTGAGATCTGCAGGTTGCAACATGTGCTGGGGCTGCCTGGCTGGTCTGTTCCATTCAGGAAAGGATTGCAAACCAGACTAACAGCTGGACTGAGATAACGGCCTATGCATGTGCATCTCTAAGTTAATATATCTTAAATCAGTACAGAAAATAGAATCTGATTAGATGTTAGGCTGAAGATGCAGGGTAGTTTGTCAGTGTTTTTCAGGATGGATAGACAATTACAAGTTGGTCACTTCCCATGGGATTGCAGCATTTTTTTAATGAAAAAAAGTAGGAAAGGATTCTACTGTATATATATTATAATAAATATAGTAAGTTCAAAAAAAGTTACATATGTACAAAGCAAAGGAAGTTAAGAGAGATTATTCAGCCATTGTTCTATAGAGGGGAAGAATTTTTTTCTTTGTTCTATGGATAGCCATGGCAAATTCTGATTTGAATTTTCTCTTGTATGTTTCTGGTATCAGCTAGGTATAATACCGTAAGAAGAAACCAAAATGAACTAATTTCGTTGAGGTTGCCAACAAAATAAACAACCACTGTAACTTCGTACTCATTCAGAATAGTACGCAGCTTGGAAACATCTAGGTCACAATAGCCTGATGAAGAGGGCAGACAACAATACATTAGAAGGGTCATGAGGTTGGGTTGAGACTAAATGAGCCATCTAAGGATGAGTACGCACAGGTGGCACTACTTATGTCAGACTGCTTGTTTGTTTTCTTGGAATCATGACTCCATTGGGTTTGCTCCAAAAACAAGAAGAAAAAAAATCTTGATTCCACTGTTATGGCTAGAAGATAGCTTGAAAACGAAATCTTTGACGATCTCTGATGAGATCGATATGTACGATATAATTAATGGGAGGCATGAAACTTGGGGAATATGACATCTCACAATTAGACGGCTTTTGACAGGGTCTCCTCGTGATGACAGTCTCCACGTAAGTTCCATAAAGAAGTGGTAGAAAATATAAGAACACACACACAACGAAAAATGATAAAACGGACGAAATAATGGAAGAAGACAGAACACAATGTGCACACAAACTAATGAAAAAATGACTTGAGATAGTTGTTTTATGTGTCTGGATTTGTAGTCTTTTGCTTGGATTTTCATTGAGATAGAGAATGGGAGCTGATCAAATCGCAGTATCAGTTTATTCTGACATCATCAGACTTAGCACACTTGGAGCACAAACATTAAAGCATATCGCTCTTGCCTCACATTGCTCATTGTACTTAGGCTTTTGTTACATCACACCCGAAATTGGTCAAGCTTGGAGGGCAGCAGTGTTGAATGTTTGTGTTCTTAATAGTCAGCAAGGTCTTATTTGAGCAGCAGATGATGCAGTACAGAAGACTATGTTTTCTTACGCGAGGTTTCTAAACTCTTAATTGAGTGCTCATGCAAGTCAAAGTATGAGGACGGGAATGAAACTGCGGTTGGGTTTTCATAGGTCACAGTCCAAATAGCCCTTGTATCTCCATTTATGCCCCCTGAAATTTGATTATTAGATGCTACTCAAAATGCCGAGGTATGACAGCCACAATTGCGGTGAAAAGATTCTGAAACAGTAACTGAGAAGGCTCATATTTCTCAGCAATCAAGTGCAGTTGTGCAATCTAACTAACTGAACAAGCAGGCTCAACAGTTCGAGCTTAATCAAGAGGCATGTGCCAGTAAACTCCAAAGCATCTATGCTTCTCCTAACAAGTCAAACATCGGTGTGGTGTCAGTTTGTCCTTCATTACGTTGGATCGACCGAGGCCTCGTGGACCACTGATTCCTTCTTCCTCACATAAAACCCAGTTCTCTTCCAGGTGGTAATGCACCCGGTTGTCCTGGTTAGGTACGCCGTTCATTGACATAACCTAGCTACTCAGTGTGTGCTTACCGTTGCTGTTGCGAGTTTCGCGGAGGTTGTTTCTTCCATCCACGTTCGATCTGCATCTGTCCTGCACCTTGAGATGCATGCTCTATCCATGGGTTTTTCGATGTTATGAGATCCGAGATTGCTCACCTGTTGCACACGAGGTGCAGTCTACTTGGCTTCTAGTTTCAGCATACTTCCTCCCTGCATATGCCAAACATGCACATGGCAAACTGAAGAGCTTGGATTATTCTGCCTAAGGTAACATGCGTAGAGAAAGGATACCGGAATTGGGGGAAAAGAATTGCATGCCTGCCTTCCCTCTCCGGTTTCACCAAAATTGGGGGTGAAGAGAGACAAGAGAAGCCTATAAACAAAGGATAGAGGGGTTGGAAGAAATTATGAGTACACGCACACACAGAAAAAAGGATGAACTAGACGAAATAATGGAAGAAGACAAACTAACGAAAAAAAATGACTGAGATAGCAGTTTTATCTGTCTGGATTTTTCAGCTTTCGCTTGGACTTCCATTGAGGTGGTTTGATTGATCGGTTTGTTCTGAGATCGTCAGACAAGCACACTTTGAGCACAGACATTAAATCATCTCGCTCTTGCCTCACGAAGCGCATTACAGATTCAACGCGTTTCCTGCGTCACCACCTCGAAATAGGTCAAGCATGGTAGGTTAGTGTTGAATGTTTACGCTCTTGATAGTCAGCAAAGATCTTATCTGGGCAGCAGATCATGCATTACAGAGGACCGTCAATGTGTTCTTACGCAAGGCGCCAAAATTGTCATGTAAGTCAAGCAACTAATTGAATCTAGCAGGCTCAACAGTTTGTCCTTAATCAATAGGCATGTGCCTCTAAACTCCAAAGCATCTATGCTTGTCCTAACAAATCTGACATCTATGTAGTTTCAGTCAGGCAGGCCCTGCTTCCTTCAGAAAGAAAACAGTGTTAACCGAACTGATTGCATTGCAGAACTGAGATGATGGTTTGTCCTGCTATGATCATCACACATGTACACTGTGAACAAACTGGATCTAGAAGTCTATCTAGCACCGCTTTTTGTCACATGAGACAGCATGTTTGTGTGTGCCAAGTAACATGGCCAGCCAGCAGCTTCGGTCCGTTCGATATCAGCTGTTTATGTGAATTAGCATTCTTGTACGCTTTGGTTATGTTCAGAGCACTGAAACACCCAACTTTCCGAGTCCCCATGTACTAAGAATCAAACATTATTCATGAGATGCTCAAGTATTAGATGGAGCATGCCCATGTTCTGTTCAAGTAACGAGGAATCATTTGTCTTTCCCCTAAGATCGATACGACGCTCATGTAAAAAAAATGGAGGCAAAGGGTAATTCATATAATTTGAAATACATTATAAAAGCATGAAGAGTTGCTGCTGCTGCTACTGCTCTACCTTAAATTTGAAGTGTGGGGAATAAGTCTGATTAGGTCACATCTCAAAATACTACTACTACTATGTTGAAATAGAGTGTTTTTTGTAGCTGCATGGCTGGAGATCGGAGCTCAAGCTCACGCAGCCCAGCGCTCCACTAGCCGGAGCCAAAGTTATTTCTTATTATTACATATGTTCTCTTCGTATGAATAAATGTTATGCATACTATCGCCATACCATACAAGAACAATCATATCTTCGTGCATTAAACAAAAATTTAAGGCTAATTAAGCATGCTGTTTCCAGGAAAAAGCCTGTGTCAAATTAAATACAGGAATCGAAGGCTTCTTTAAAAAAAAAAGAAAAAGAAAGATCAAAGTAGAATGCTCAAAGAAGGTACTCATGGTCGCTGGTCCCTGTTGTTTTCATAGGCATGCAATTTTTTTTTTTTTGAGATTACAATGGAGGACGTGCACTCACGGGCAATACGTTCACATCAGACATACACATGCGTGTGTGCATCATATTAAAACACATGCTAGAACTCCATAATTTTTTGAGATTACAACGGAGAATGCGGATTCACGCACACCACACTCACACCATACATACACATTCGTGTGTGTGTCCAACTGAAACACACGTTAGAACTTTGCAATTTTTTTGAGATTACAATGGAGGACATGGACTCATGCACACCACAATCACACCATACCTACACACGAGTGTGTGCGTCTTACTGAAACAAACACTAGAACTAAAGCAGATACATAATTTTTTATATTGAATGCACTCGCACACACGCGTGAGGTGAGGCACCGGGTCCGATCAAGGATCATACCTGGGCGGGTTTGCCTAACGAGCTACGGCTCGGTCCTCCACATGCATGCAATTTACTTGTGGCCCCGCTCAAAAGAGCGATGGGCGGCAGCGATGGGCGTTTGACCGGTTTCCAAATGACTGTAGCGATTTTGTTGTTTTGCTTTTTTTTTTGTTTTTTTTGATATTTTTGTGTTTTTTCTGTATTCCTTTGCATTATCCGTGATAGGTTAGCATGCTATTTTTATTTTTTTTTACATTTTTTTAAATTTAATTATGCTCAAGAAGCCAACTCAGCTACAGTAAAAAATAAATTAGCTACAGTGAAAAGCCAAAAGCCATTGCTATTCTGAACGCCCCCGTAATTGAATAGCTGAACTAGAAAACCTTTTCCCTCTTCTTCATGCACACCAGGCGCAGCACTCTTGCACATTCTATAAAAAAATGCTTCAAGCTATGGGTTGCTGGGCATTCTATAAAAAAATGCTTCATGCTATAGGTTGCTAGGCATAAGGAGGGATATCAAAGTATAATATGTAGTATCAAAGCCAAGGGTAGAATAATCTGATTTGCGAGAAGGTAGGCAAAGTGTCAGGTGACACAAAATCAAGATCAATATCGACGATATGGAATCAAGTAGAGAAATTTGATGGAGGAGAAAATTTCAGTGTATGGCAATGTGTGGTGAAAGATGTCCTTATCCCATAAGGGTTTATTGATGGTCTTGAAGTGGACAAACCAGAAACGACATCTGTTGAAGAATAGAAGATGATAGAGTAGAAGGTTATTAGTATAATATATCTATGTCTCTCCAATAAGGTAAAATATTCGGTGATCAAGGAGAATTCATCAAAGAAATTATGAGGTGACTTAGAAAAATTATATATGGCAAAGTTGCTAATAATCCGATAAATGTTGAAGTGACAACTGTATAGGTTACGCATGGAGGAGGGAGCACTGTTTATTGACTATTTCAATATCTTCAACAAATCTTATCACATAACTGATTAGTGTGAATGAGAAAATTGAGGAGAATGACAAAGTCATCATATTGATTTTATGCTATCTATGTGACGAGAAACATCACATAATAAAAAGATTATCCAAATTTGAAGCCAATGAAGGGTGCATGCTTAGTGACAGTAACAAAAGATAATTCAGACGTATTTGTTGTCAGTCAATCAAGTCCTTCTTATGAATGGATATTATATTTAGGTTGTTGCTTCTATATATGTTAGGAGAGGGATATACTCCACTAAGGATCACTATGTTTAGTACATAGAACAGTTTACTTAGCGGATTGCAATGAGTATGCGGTCACTACGGTGGGAATAGTTACATTAGAGATGTATAATGAAGCATATCGTACATTGATGTGAGTTTGGTATGTTCCCTTCTTAAAGAAGAATATAATATTTGTGAGGTCGCTTGAACTCGAAGGTTATGAGGTATTACTTCGAGGTGGAGTCATGTGAGTGGTAATCATGAAAAGTATCTAGAGTAATAGAGAATACCAATTGATAGGTAATCATAGGGGAAGAGCAGCCAATGGGAGGTATGGTATAAAACCTAGCTAGGAGAAGGAAACTGTGTTGTCAATGATAGATACTCATATCTCATCTATAGTTACGTGCGATACTGCAAAGATGGTTGCAAACTCTAGCAGTTGCAAAGACGTAGGTGGTGGGATGCTAGAAGAAGGTACATATCGTGGGACCGACCATGCGGTATCGACAAGTAGATAAAGCTTGGAGCTAGAACAAACCTATGGCATGGAGGGCTATAGCAACAAGATGTGTGGTTAAGCAAACAATACACCAAAGGAACTTTTAGGTGGAGGGTCCGAGCGGTTAACCCCAGATACGGACACACACATTGCGGTGATGTGTATGAGTCCCTATCGTAGGGGCACTCCCAAATGTGGGGGAAAAAAGAAAGAAGGATGAGCCGACTTGGAGCAAATTCTTAGAGGAGCACGATGACTTTAACAGATAAGAGTCAATGTGAAGATTGTTGAGTATGGTGAGTCATATCCTAACCTAATCCTAATAGCATCAAGATTCTGACTCCACTTCGGAAGAGAATTAGTGGAGCACTATATAAAGCCGAAAGAGATGGTCATGGAAAACCTAGGCCACAAAACAACTCATCCAAAGTAGACGGTGCACAAGAGGATTAGAGACTAGGTTATTCTTTAGCACTAGATTCTTGTATAGGATAAGGATATGAAGGTCCTAAAAAGGTTCGAAAAAGTTGTGAGAGAATAAGAATCCTTTGTATTCTTTTTGGGTCGTGCTTAAACTCGGCTTTATCAAATCTTGCTCTTTTATTGCAATTGTTTCATCATCGTTATTTGGTTTCTCTACGAGATATCTACTTTGTTCTTAATACTATGCACGCTTATACCATATCTCGTAACTTCGATCCTATCAGCGTATAACAATCAGCGTAGGAAGGAAAAGGACACTAGATAGGGGAGTGGAGGGATATCGGAAAGAAAGCTAAGTCATTAGCATTTTAGGGACATAAAAATGGTGAAATTATTATATGTCATACACTAGTTAGTGCTTTTTTTACACAAAGTGTTGTTGCTAATGCTAATTAGGGTTTCAAAGACAGTTTCCACGTGATTCTCGCTACATGGTAGTTAACAAATTCTAGGTGATTTGCTAATGGTTCTCAATACAAAAATGAATGGAATATACTTTACATTAAATTAGCCAAAAAATGGAAAATTTATCTGGAGTCGACTGAATTTTGTTTGAAAATAGATAAAACCATCGAAGTACCATATAAGCATTTTAGGGACAACTAAAATGAGTAAAATAGTCTTTCTTACACTAATCGATGACGTGTAATGTTGTTGTCAGCACTTGGCACAAATCAGCAACTAAATATATGCCCTATGGCAAGAGGTGATTGCTGTTATAAAACCTAGAAGATTCTGGTATGGGCAAATACTAGAATCGCTTCTAGTGGAATTGAACTATAAATAGAGAGGCATTATACTATATAAACACATATATGAGAATTAATAAAAACTATTTTGGTGTTCTCTCTTATTTGTGTCTCCTGTGATTAATCTATTAATCTTGGCTATTGATTGCGTAGATTGTATTACCGTTCATCTACTCCTCCATCAATTTCTCAACACGATATCAGCACAAAACTTTACAAAGTGTATAGTATGCAAATCGCGAACCAATCTTTTATGCATTGCTATTCATGTTTTAATTTAGATTGATTTTATATTATCTAGCAATATCATATTTAGATCAATCTTGCGATAATTATTTCTAACAGTAGATTGATCTGTAATTTATGGTTTAGATCTAGAATGTAGCATATTATTCGTGTTCTAGATTGGATTTGAAAATAGATTAGAATCGGTTTTGGTCGATGCACAAAAGAAGAAATCAAAATCACGATCAACCCTCGGTAATATGCCTTCGGTGTCAGTGCCAGAAATAGCTGACCGCCATTTGAGATTGCGCTGAGCCACCGACTACAGGAGACCACCGCGACCGAATCTCGGCAGTGCCGTACCGACCTCGGTCGGCCCAAAACCAACGGCCTGAAACAACCGCCACCCAAAGTGCTCGGCCACCCATGCTTGAAGCTATCGCTGCCGGCCTCTCCTACGCCACCCAAGCTCGCACCGCCGTATCGTCGCTCGAGGTTGAACCTCGGCGTTGCCATCCGCAACAGAACCCAGCGCCGTCACCCTCCGGTGCTCAAAGACGCCGCTTGACACCAAACCCAGCGCTGTCGCGCAGCGCCCGAAGCACGCCCAGAGATCCCACTATGGCACGCTCGCCTGTCGACGCTGGCAGCAGTGCCCTAAAGTTGCCAGTCGATGTACCCTACGCCAGATGCCCTCCTCGCCTCTAGCGCTCAAATTTGCTACCGTATCTGCCGCTCCAGGCTTGAAGCCATCATAGACTAAATGGCAGATCCCCATGTCGGCTGCTGCCCGAAGACTCCGGCGCTTGGAGGAAACTCGCCCGCCACTCGACTGGCCACCGTCTAGCCTCGCGGGCCGCCTCCACGCTTGATCGCGGCAACCTGGCCCCGCGGGCCACCTCTGCTCCTTGCGCTGACTGTCCATCCACCTAAAGCTGCCGGCACGCTCGACCGCCTTGGGCCGGCCATCCGCCCCCCCTGAAGTTGCCAGCGCGCTCGGCTGCCCTGCACCGGCTATTTGTCCACCGTCGCTCGGGAGCTCGACTCCCATCGCCGATCAGGACCAAGCGCCTACCGCCGCCGCATTTTTCGATTTCAGCCACCGAATGGTTGAGGTGGCTAGGGTAAACCCTAGCCATTTGTTATATCGGGTCAACGGGGCTCATGGGCCAAATGGGCCAGTTCTTTGGCCCAAAGCAAAAAGAAAAGAAAAACTGGCCGGCGGAAATTTTGCAAATAAGACCCTGATTTTTGGTAAATAAATAAATAAATAATCTTGCTGGAAAAACATAAATGTTATAAACTTGACCCTGAAGATTGTTAGAATTGCAATTAAGTCCAGTAAACCGAAGTTCTTTCATATATTTTGTTTTCTAGATTATTTAAGCTTCATTATGATCTAGTTAATCTTGTGAGATACAAAGCGAGACTTGTGGCACAAGGGTTCACGCAGAGACCCGGTATTGATTATGATGAAACCTATTCTCCTGTCATGAGTGGGATAATGTTCCGATATTTGATATCAATAGCACCAGGTAAGAATTTAAGTATGCAGTTAATGGATGTAGTGACCGCATACCTATATGGGTCACTTGATTCGGATATTTATATGACAATCTCAGAAGGAGTAAAAATTCCAGATCAAGATAAACTGAATAAAAACTTGTACAATGTCATATTGGAAAGGTCGTTCTACAGTTTAAAACAGTCCGGTAGAATGTGGTACAACCGACTTAGTGAATTCCTCCTGAAGAAGAGATACACTAATAGTGAAGACTGTCCCTGTGTATTCATAAAGAAATCCCAGAATAGATTCTGCATTATTTCAGTATATGTCAATGATATGAATATCATCGGAACAACAGAGGACATAAAGAAAGCAAGTTCCTATCTTGTTAAAGAATTTGAAATGAAAGAGTTGGACCAAACCATATTTTGCTTAGGCTTGCAGCTAGAACATCTCCCTGAAGGAGTTTTAGTACAACCATTTTTTGACGGTCATTCAAGCAGACCTTGGTAGCTACGTCTACAAAACACTCAGAAATAATTGCATTATACGAAGCCTCACAAGAATATGTTTGGCTTAGACGGATGGTTAGCCATATCTAGAAGTTATGTGGCACGAGCACCGTTAATGACCCCTACTATTATCTATGATGATAATGCCATTTGTGTTGTACAGATATAAATGGGCAATGTTCAGAGTAATATTACAAAGCATATTGCTCCTAAATTCTTTTATCTTCACGAGTTTCAAAAGAATGGAGAGATAAAAGTATTAAAAGTTAAGTCTTGTGATAATCTTGTAAATTTATTCACAAAATCACTTCTAGTCTTTAGTTTCCATAAATACGTTCGAGGCATAGGTATGAGACGGCTTAGGGGGCGTTCGTTTTAGCGATGACTTCTGGATTTTGGCTGAAATTTTACTGTAGTTGGATTTTTTTACTATAGCTGATTTGGCTTTTTGGGCATAATTAAATTTTAAAAAATGTAAAAATAGGAAAAATATGTTAGCTTATCATGGACAATGCAAAGGAACACGGAAAAAAAAAATACAAAAAATCCCAAAAAATCTAAAAAAATTCAGAAAAAGACAAATTACTGAATAGTGAAAAAAAGCTGAAGTTAGAAGCTAAAACTGAAAAAAACTGAAATGAGCGGGGCCTCAAGTTACAACATTCAGAGGGAGCAAATCTCTGAACCATAGTCCATATGTAAGACCAAAAGACTTATATGATTATGAAGATTTAAATGTTACACTCTTTTTTCTTTGTGAGTTTTTCCTGAAGTTTTCTCACGTAAAGATTTTTAATGAGATAACAAGTGTCATAAGGAATGGGTGTAATGTATTCTTTTCTCTGTCCCTTTTTTTCTACTGGGTTTTTGGGAGGAGTTTTTGATGAGGCATATGCATACCATAGTATTTGCTAAATGGGGAGTGTTACGAAACTTAGAAGGTTCCGACGTGGGTAAATACCAGAGTTGCCCTTGGTGGGTTTATACTATAAATAGAGAGGTATTGTACCATGTAAATCAATATGAGAATCAATAAAGATTACGTTCTGGTGTTCTCTTTCAATTTGGCGTCTACTGTGATTGATCGATTGTTCTTGGTGATTGTAATCGTAGATTGTGTTACTGTTCATCTACTCTCTCTCGATTTCTCAGTAGTGGCAGCGCTATCGTGGTGGAGACGAGCATGTGGTGGCACGGACGGGTAGAGGCAGAGCTCGTGGCGGTGGTGGAGCTTGATCCAGCCGAAGCCACTTCCAAAAGACGCTTTCAGAAGTCATTTTCAAAAGCCGAAGTTTGATCCGCCGAAGCCATTTCAACCGCCCCCCTATGCTCATGCCAGCTACAACACGAGCAGTCCAGTGCTAGCTAACTGCTGTGATTTGGTATGGCGCCCCTGTCCTGAACCGGCCAAGGGACAAAAAGGAAACAAGGCCACATTTAGTTGGTTGCCTGCCCATGTTCATATGCAAATGGATTTTCCATGTCAGGAATCCAAGATGGCTCTCACCTACTGCACACGAGGTGCAGTACACCATTAGGCTACTACTAGTTTCTTTCTTTCTTTGGTTTTTTGAACTCTAGGCTGCTAGTTTCCACATGCTTCCCTGCATATCCGCCATTGCTTCAGAGCTACATGGGTTCAAAGAAGCTGATGCAGACAGCAAACTGGTAATTAGAGCTTGAAGAACGTACACAGGAAAAGGACACTGCAATTTAGGGGAAAAGAATTGCATGCCTTCCCTTTCTCGTTTCACCAAAATTGAGGGAGAAGAAAGGCAAGAATGAAGAGAAGCCAAGAAAGAAAGATTAGAGGCGAAGGAATCGGACTTGGAAGTAAAGAGCATGCTAAGAACCCTACAAGGAGAATGGGCCGTTTCCGAAAGAGTACTAGGGCAGACACAAACAACACAGTATGAGAAAAAAGACCTTCACCTACCACGTGATCCATCTTGCGTTCTTGCTCAGTGGGCACTTACTATTTTTGTAAGTTCTGAAGGAAAAAACACAGAAGTGAAGAATAATCTTAGCACCTGGTTCGCCTTGTAACAAGCAGTTATTGAGGGCTCTAAATCGCACAACACGTATTAATCTACTGAGTGTTTACGGTCTGGTTAATTACGCGCTACCTAGCGGTTTTCTGGACCCGGTAATTCTATTTCCATCACCTTGGTGCGCACACCAATCATCGAAACTTTTTGAAACAGAGGCTAACACCATTGGAGCTAACTTGCATTTCTTGTAACCTTCTCTGAAATAACCACGACAACGTTGCAGAACATGATTTGGAAAACAGATCTACTTGGACTTGATTTGTAAATTTGTTCCAGGCGTTGCCCAAGGACAGATTCGATCGGCAAAGCTAAACACCTGGCGCATGACACGCACAGAACATGCATTACGCTTGACACACTCGAGATGCGAATGGTGCGTTTGTTCCTTTCCTGTGACATGATCTGTGTTCGGTGATCAGCTGTTCCTCGCACCCGCAACAGAAAAACAAGGTGCATGCAGCTCCCACTACTAATTCTAGAGCATGCCTTGCACTCTTTTGCATCACCTTTTTTTATATTAATATTACTGCAGTTCAGGTTAATATTACTGCAGGATATGAAGAAAAGTAGCCCAGGAGAATCTACAAGAAGAAAACAGCAAGTGAATCGCTGCTAATTCACTTTCGATCGCTTGCTGCTGCGCGCTGCCGTTGGTGGCGCCTCGTTTTCGGATTTCTTTAAAGCGGTCTTGGCGTCTCGTTTTCGCGGCGTAGCTGACCAACCGGCAACTTTGCGAGGGGTTTCCTTCTTGTTTGGGCGCTCCATTGCATTCTTCGTCTCTAGCTAGCCTTTTCTTCCCTTCTCCCCGATAATTTCTCGCGGGACAACATAGGTAGAGTGCTTTTGTTAGCGATCGACATCCACCATTCCATTTCCAGCACCAACGCCCGGCCCCTTCACCAGCAAACAGTACGTGCCTATATAGCCGGGGCAATAATTCTGGTGTTTTCAAGTCACACATAAACACAAACAGACACACTTGCACACTGAGTGTGTGTGAGAGAGAGATCATGGGCAGCTCGTCAGGGCTCGTGGACTGGAGAGGGAGACCGGTTGACACCAAGAAGCATGGAGGAGTGAGAGCTTGATCTTCATTTACAGCAAGTGATCGATGAATGCCGGTTTCGTTAATTCTTTCTTTCCTTCCTCAACAAGAGGCAAAAGCTAGATCTTGCTGGTTTTATATGTATATATATACATATATATACACATATACAAATACATATATACATATACATATATATATATATACACACACACATACATATCATACCTACATACATATTGTATATAGTGCGATATAAGCATATACTTAATTTTAATTTCAGCATGAATAATGACAAAAGTATGATATAACAAGCATGCAAATGGCTTAACTAAAACATAAACATATGAATCTTTTAAGCCATACATATGCTCAAAACATATATAAGCATATATACATGTAACCAAGTTAAATCATGCTATCCAAATATCGAAAAACATTATGAATATAATATGTATAAACAGATTCGACATGTTATCACAATTTTGAATGTAATTTATTGCTATCAGAAGGCTAGTTGCACAAGAAGTACTCTTGGCCGTCTTTGCCGTGAAAAATGTAATCACAACTATATATGATCGCCTATAGACTAGATCTTGATCTTAAATCAAATTTTGCTATGAAAAAAGCTAGCAGATCATGAATATAGTTTGCAGGACATATAGTTCGTAATAACCAATCTAACATTCAATTAATATGAATAATATTGATTATAACAGGACAATATGGTTCGGCATCAACTAAAGTGACTGGAAGTAATCACAAATTGCAGAACATAGATTATCCAGTGAGCATCAAATAAAGTTAATAACAACTTTCAATGATCCAAGCATAATTAATAGCAAACCTGCCGTAAAGCTCAAGACTACTCTAACCGTCGATCATATATAGCTTAAGTTTTTGAGCCATTTCATCACTGAGCAATTATGCCACCATACCAACAATCGCAATTCACTAAAATCAACATTGAATTGCAAAGAGAGTGTAGCCGAAAACTCACGGTAGAGGTGATACTCAAAATCACCCAGAAGAGATCACACAGAGGCAAGGCACGCAAGGGCGCTGTCCCAGTAAACCAAGCACCCTACTGTACCGGCAAGGATGAAGGCAATCGAAGATATAACGCCGTACTTCACCTCTCACCGTCGAGGTTGAAGCCGAGGATTAGGAGAATGCCACACAAGACACTCGGGAGCTCCGGCCAAAGAACCCCAAGAACACAAGCCTCGGATTCCCACCTCTACTCGACAAGGATCAGTTGGAAGCTCCCAAATCCTAATGCCAAACCACAAAGGGAAATGGCACGGGACCTCAAAGGAAGGGGTGATTCGGGTTACACAACCACCGGTGCCGTGGAAGAGCTCGGAGGAGCACCTTCTTCCACCGGCAAATCACAGATCGACCGAGAGAAGTGGGAGATCGAGGGCCCCTGTTGTATAACAATCCTAACTATTTCAACTCATTAAGTGTATGACCCTTTAGGTTCTTGTATATTTGGTTGTAATCCAAAAATACCTTTCTGATCACTGGTCGGTAGCTGTCCCTAGTAGGATATATTGATCCCCCAATATACACAATGATCAATCCGGATGAACTTTATACAATATGATGTGCAACCAAGTCCTATTCGCTCACGATCAGTTCATAGCTCCTTAAGGCTAGATCGTATCTAGTTATGACTAGTTTGTATCTCCATACGACCAATTTGCATGCCAGTCAGTATACGAATGCTACCAGTTCATATTTGGTCAGGCTAAATGATCTGTTTGCATATTCTCCTTTTGCCTCATGATATCCGATCGAATTTCAGGTGAGAAATATATTATCTATGTACTGTTTAATATTTTCTTGATCTAGTGATGGATAAGTTCATGTGGTCTACTCCTTGATACTCATGTCATGACCATACACTTTATTTATCTGATTATATCGAGGGGTCTAAAGTTATCCGTCTTTTATGTAGGAGAGGAAAATCTTATATCCAACCAGTCACTTTCCTTATGTTTCATATGATACTTGAACCCAATTATGATGTAGCATTTGGCAACCCCTAAGTATACTATTATATATGTAGAAAACTATGATGATCTCTGATACAAGAATTATATATTATCATTGCTTGAGATCAACTGATCACACATAAAAACATAACAATCTCTATAGTGTCTTAAGATGGGTCAATTCAACACTATGTTCACTAACATATATGTCCATATTATTAATTTGACATCTCCATATCTATGACTGATGCAACGTGATCATCAATTAATATATATGTTGGTTTATAAATCACTAGTATCCTGGCCAGTGACATTCGACGAGTGATCCTTTAGAATGATGTTACATAGCAAATAAATAGCTTCATCAATTGTAACATCCTAAAATTTCGATTGAGCAAAATTGCCAATATTTTAAAACTTTTTATTTGCATCTTGCTGGTGTTCAAAATTTCTTTGTAATGTTAATTGAGTTCTCCAAAAATTATGTTATGCAAATTAATATTGGAGCATAACTCTCAAGTGAAAATAATAAGGACAAAAGAAATACAGCAGATACAAAATAATTTAAAATACAATAGATGAAAAACAAAAATGGGATGCAAGCTAGTAAAGCAAAAGGGTGAAATCAGATCCTCAGATCAAGAATGAAGTTTTTAAGTCAAAGCAAATATTCCTACTTTCCAACTAATTCCCATGCATAAAAATTTAAATTCCAAATTCTAGACACTATTTTTCGAAGCTCAGCAATTCTGAAACTTAAACCGCGCATCCGAACATTAAACTAAGGTTTCAAGTTTAAAACCCAGTTACAAAAAATAATAATAATCGAAACACAGAAAATACCTTTTTCTAAGTTGGTTTTGAATTAAGTTTTTGTTCAAGTGGAGAATTTAATTTTATGCAATCCTTCCACTGGCAATCTCTTCCCTTCCATTTCTCTTTTTCTCTCTCTTCCGTGCCGGCCCTACTTCTTTTTCTCTCCCAATCCTTCTCCTGCCTACCGGCCCACCAGGCAGCCTCTCCTTTTCTCGTGCGTGCCCCACCTCCTCTCTCCTTTCCTTCTCTCTTTTTCTCTCCCCCGCTGGCTCTTCTTTCTTCTTCACCCCGGTTTTCCCCCTCCACGCGCCACCTTCCCCGGATTTCCCACTGTCCTCTCTGCGGATTCCCCGTCGCTGCCCATGCCGCGTCCCATCTGCGCCCATGCCCTGCTCCGGCCATGCCATCCCCATCACCTCCCGCTCGCTGCTGCCTCTGTTAGCCATGAGTGTCGCCCATACCGCCTCTTGTGCCGATCGTCAGCCACAACACCTGCACAGCCTCCTCCTCTGCGGCTATAAGACACCCTCCCGAGCTACTGAGTCTCCTGTGCTTTCCTCTTCTTCCTCGCCATTCCAGGCCGGCCGTACCCATGCCCAAAGCATCGGCCACCGCCATGGTTCCACGCCATCCCCGCTGCTCCGGCGAAGCTCTTCCCTCGCCACCCGCGTCACAACACGCCTTCCCCTCCTAGGCACCTCCACAAGCAGTTGATTTGAATCTCCCCGAGCCAATCTCGCCGCACGGCCATCTTTCCCCTTCCTGGTCGGCCACCACCATTCTCACCGCCACATCCATCTCAGTGAGCCTTCACCCGATTCCTTGTGGCGAGAGCATCACCACGACGTCCTTGAGCCTCTCTAGCCGTCGCCTGGAGCTCTTCCCCGCCGGAGTGCCCCCTCCACGGTGGTCACCCACTGCCGCCCGTGGCTCTCACCGCCAGGCCGCCTCGGCGTCTCCCCGTCCCCGGCGACTGCATGGTAAGATTCCTAGCATCCATTTCTCGCTCATGCTCACCCAAGTTCCTTCCTTTCTTTACCTGATCGCCGACGGCCCATTCCACCCCGCCTCCGGCCACTTGCGCCATCGCCGATCGCTCCTGGCACCGCCCTTGGCTAGTGCTGGTGCCCCAAGTGCTTTACCATCCTAGGGGGGAAACCACTTTGCTGGCCACGCCTGCCCCTCTGGCCGCCGGTCACCAGCGACGGCCAAGACCCCAGCACTGCTCCTCTGTTCGGTTTGGCTAGGACGAACATCACCACCCCTCTGTTTTCTTCCTTTCTGTTGTATGGGAGGTGGGTCCATTCATCTTAACTAAGAGGCAACCCAATTAACAGCTTGTGACAAATTAGTTGTCTTGTAAGTTAAAGCATGCCTTGTTTACACATTGGGCAAATTATAGGTAGTTAAAGTTTAAATATCATGAAAACTCTTTTAATGGTGGCTAATACAATTTAATTAACATAAACTTAAATGAAAATGCAATAGCACATAATCTAGTTAGGAATATACACATATACATACATATATGACAGGAATAGAGAGAAGTTGTTGAAAATCAAATAAGAGCCTAATAAAAGGAATGTGTACAAGTGTAGACATTTGCAAGGATGAGAAAATTTCTTTTGGAATTATAATGAACAAGATTGACGCAAACTATGCGACAATAAAGATTACGTAGATGGCTAATATAATGTTTAAAATGTAAATAATATTCCTGGACATTAGAACTTTGTGTGAACCCTCTTCGAGCATTAGGTAATTAACTCAAGTGTTTAGCCATTGTACATTTGCGATTAGCGGTCATCTTGCATATAATTAGATAAGATCCCAACATAAAAAGTATGCCTTGGTTATACATTATGAGCGCCATAGGTAATTGAAATTCAAATACCCTAAAAGCCCTTTTAAATGATAATTAAAACAAATAGTTAGCATGAACTCAAGTAATAACATAGTGGCATAAATATAGTTATGAGTATATATATGTGTGACAAGTAATAGGAATGGATTTGTGAAAAATCAAAACAAGGTTCTAAAAAGTAAGAATAGTGAAAGAGCCAACCTTGAATAGTGCATGGCCATTGGCCTAGTAAGTGATCAAGAATAATATATATATGTTACAAATATTTATTTTAAAATGGACAGGCTAAATAAAAACATCGTAAAAGATAGCTATGAGTAAATACCTAAAGGTCACAAGATCGTAACTAAGAGTGCTTGGCTTATCGGTGGCAAATAACTAATAGGGCGCTACATTTAAGTGTAGGTCTAAAAGAAAGTGGTGTTATGATGTAGTTTTGCAGATGAAAATGATAATTGAATTATATAGCTTTGTCCACAAAATAGGTCCTAACTAAAGTTAAAATTGTGAAAGGTAATAAAAGCATGTAAATAAAGCGTCAATGGCCCCCAATTCTCTGAGCATCATAAACTAAAGCATAACTTCGTTCGTCCATTAAAAAGATCCCAGGGGTCGTTAATTGCTAAAAATACTCTCTCTGACCTACACCTGAATGACCAAGTTAATATTAAAATAATACGTCTCTCATTGCTAAAAGTTTAGATTATAAGACAAACTTGATAAATCAACAATTATATGCATGGTGCATATAACACATGCTTTAATCTATAAATAATAACGCTCGACAAAATACTGTCCCATTAAATTCATACACCTGTCCATATGTCTAACTTGACTCATGGAAATTCCTTGATAAATATAAAATTATAAAAGAAATTATTAAATAAAATAGATTGAGCCATGATATTCTACAATCGGCTATGCCTAGCCATCTTTTGAACCTGAAGCGGAATATTCCTGCGAATACTCCTCCCGCCAAATACTTCCTTTGCCTTTTTGCCATCATCACTCCATTTCAACCCTGTTAACTCCGTCAAATTCTTCGCGCTCATTCGATCCTACCAAAAATCACCTTTAACTCAAAATAAAGTTAAGTTGAGTTTATTTGAATTTGCTTGAATCTTTTTGAGTTATTTGCATTCTATTGCTTAGCGCGTAATGAGAGATTGGAATCTTGGAGGAACAGTGGATCTAGGAAGACCACGATCCAGAAGACAACAAGGATCGGAAGTTCGAGACCAACAAACAAGAAAGCTTTGAGTGAGCTCAGGACTGCGGTAAAATTTTGCCAGGCGAGTCAATACTTTGATCATTTTGAATACCCATCTTGCAAATTATTTAGATTCAAATTATCAAGTGCATGCTATTATTTTATGTGATTACGCTATGTTCGTTTTATTGCTTTAGTTAGCTGTCCCATTTAATGGATGCCACTATCATACCTTTCCGGCATATTATTCTATGAACCTTGTTAACCCTAGTAAAGAAAAATATAGATATAGCTATTTCCAAAATATATAGTATGTTTATGTTATATGGCTTAGAAAGGCTTAGTTGTCAGGGGAGTCAGGAATACCCCAACCTCATATACAAAGGCAAAGAGCAATTTTGGGAAAGTGGTAGTTGGAAATGGTCGTGTATTTTTGAAATGGTTATTATTTTATACTCCCAAAAATCTTCAAATTGCTTATGTGGCTGGGCGGCTGGTTCGGGGGTGTGGTGCATCGGTGTGCACGAGAGTGGGGTTTGTGGTAGAATCACCCAGATAATCAAGGACCGAATCGGGTCATAACCTCCCATTGTAAAACAGTACAACCACAAGTCTGCAAAGTGCAACTTGGTTAAGTAAATCCTACCGAAACTTCGGACTCATCTCACAGACTGGGGGAAAGAAGGCCAGAGCTTGGGGTGGCTAAAGGGACACCGAGTGGAGGGTGATTTGTTTCTCAGTCCTGCTAATGTTATGGGGAGGGAAGCCCGACGGCGCTAGCATAGTGATTAACATCCCGCGAAACGTATGGGTCCCACCGCAAGTGGAAGCAACCCATCGGGTGAGATGAGACCCCAAGGCTAGGTAGTACTGAAAGGTTACTGTGACGGTCTACTCAACTGCATGACTAAGGAATCATACGGGGTAACGAGCGGATTGTCTTTTGTGGTAAAAGTGTACAAACTCTGCAGAGTCAAAAGTATTCAAATAGCCGTGCCCACGATCAAGGGCGGACATGGGAACTTAACTCTGATATAGTTCTGTTTCAAAAATAATTTTTGTGGTTGGGACATGGAATGGGAAATGAAGGACGACAGACTGTTCTGGTTTGAGTTGGCCTAGGTGTTGTCCCAGTGGTAAGCTGAGCTGTTATAATACTGAAACTGGCTATGTGGAACAAGTGACTTGGGTCATGGATGATATCTGTACTTATTCTATAAAATTTTTACTCAAAAGTATTATGATTTAAAAGTGCTAGGTCTAGGAACTTTTACACATATATCTTACATCTTATGAAAAGCAATTTCTGGCAAAATAAAATAACCGAGCCTATCTTTTGTCAAGCCATACATGTTATATAACTGCATTCTGTGTATTGGGTCGCTAAGCACGGTGGTTAGGGTACTCACTCTCGCATAACAAAATCCAGAGTTGAATCGTTGCACATCAGCAATGCGCCAAGGCACGATGGAGAAAAAGATGGAAAGGCCAAGAACTAGGTTGCGAACCCCAGTTGGCTGCCTGTGGGCATGTTCTGGGGGGTCCCACTTGTGTGCTTCATTTTTGCTGCTGCTTTCGTTGTTTCGGTCTGATCGCCCCATGTGTAAGTATTCTATTATTATTATGCTTCCGCTTGATATGTACTTTGATATTCAGTAATGTAACTGTGAGCACTATCTACTGATCCAGGGAATGGTGCGGTGGAATCACAGAGGATTCTGGATTGAAAATCCGGGTCCTACAGAGCTGGTATCAAAGTATATCGACTATAGGTCGTGACCTTAGTTAGCATGGCCGTTAGTTTCACAACTAGACTTATTTCTCCAAAATCTATGTACAAAATGTAGGTACTATTTCTTATTCTCATCCCTCTTAGATGATTCCTCTCAATTATATGCTGCCCTGTCCATTTTTAAGTTCTAAAGCTTCTCACCTTGAATTTAAATGACCACAAGTCAGGACTCCTCTTGTAAACCCCTTTTGAAAACCCTACCTTGGACCTAAAACCCCAGTCTTATATTTAAAATTCTTTCTCAAAGACTGTTTTATCAAAGAAGGTCTGATTTCAGTTGGTTTGCAAAAATTCATTCAAACCTATTTCAACGAACGTGATCGTCCGAGGGAGTTTTCAAAAAAAAACTTGTTACGATGATTATTTCGAAAATTCTCTTTAGCCCTCCGAGAACATGTGCAGGATGACACAAGTTGGTGGATTCTGGTCAATTATTAGAGAAATAAAAATGTGAAATTCTGGATGGATTAATGGAGTTAGTGAGAAATCGAAAGAATTTAAATGATTGGATTGACCACATACGTAGACCAATTGAATTTCAAAGATATAGAAAGTGTGATAAACTTGTTGGCTATAGCTCTAATAAATAATATACCTCCTAGTGGATGTTCCCTCTGATAGGATAATAAGAATATAATCAATTATGAGAAGGATTGATTAAATTTTTGAGAATGTGGAAGAAGTGATAATAACCCTTGAATTATATACCTAATTAATAACATTATTCCTGGTGGATAGTTATGATAACGAGTTAGCTGAAATAGACAGTAAGAAAAAAGCAAGATTGATTACTAGAAGAGCAAAGTATAATTTAGAATCCATGATAAAGAGTTGAATTATTAGGAAATCTTGATAAAATGAATGTTGGTGGACTTGAGAGAATAAAGATAGTGGATTTTTCCTAAAATGAACAGTTGAATAATTGACAAATAAAGGATGTAGAATTTCGTTCATAACACTTGTGGTGGGAATTAAGATACTTGTAAGAAATTAGGTAACCCTGATTCGATCTACGAGCTCGTAGTTGGGGTCCACGTAAAGGGAAGCCGACCAATATATCAAGACCACATTTGAGAATAAATCTACTATTGTTCGTGCTTGAGTTTCGTGAGGAATTAGGGAGTTTCTTTAATCAAGATTGTTCAGCCTTTTCGTTGGGAATTAGGTGTACGATAGATCTTTGTTTGGTGGTCGGCGAAATCGACGCGAGTGTGTTTTGGCGGATTAAAGAGTGTTTATCCCTTGCACTAGTATTGGAGGATCATTGTGATTCATTATGACTCCCGCGAGTATCCATCCTACGTCGAGAAGATCGGGCGACCCCATATCATCTAGGAGCTCAATAATGATGATCTCTACAGTGATCTTGATGAGGTAAAATCGTTTTATACAGATTCATGTCATGTTGTGCTTAAATTGATAGAGGAGCTCAAAAAGTATAAAAAAATAAAAATCATGATCTTATTTTTGATAGCTTAAATTCTGAAATAAATAGACTTAAAGCTTTTATTTCTAATGATGAATTTTGTGAATCTTGAAAGTTTTACATTCTAAGTTGGAGTCTGCTAGAATAATTAATACATCAAACTTAGTTTGCCTTAGTAATGTAATTGCTAAACTTGATAAACTAAGATTGGCACATGAATCTTGTGGTGAAAATTTAAAACTTGTAAATGATGAAATAGAAAAGCTTAATTTAGTTCTTCTACATGTTTAGAGTCTAATAATTCAAATGCTCAATCTAAAGTTTGCTCTAATTGTGAATTGCTAAAAGTTAGACTTAATTCATCTCAGAAATCAATTCAACAGATGTTTTATCATGAGATATCTTCTTGCTCTAACTATTCTAAACTTAGCACAGAAATAGAAGTATTATCTAGACAACTTAATTATTTTGTTGAAAAAGATAGATTGGTTCAATCTAGTGCTTCTAAGAATCTTATGGATGAACCTGTTAAATGCATAATTCTAGACATAACACTTTAGCCTCTTATGGCATGAAAAATCTAAAAATAATTCTAGACAAGTCAAAAATAAGTGTCAAAAACACTGGTATAGGGTTTAATGCTACTAATTATGTCAAGAATAACCTACCTAAGGTTGTTAAGGTCATTGAAAGTAGACTAATTGAAGCAAAATGTGAGCTGCATAAAACTGTGTTTAAATCTGTTAGTTTTGTGCAAAGTTCATTGAATAGTGTTGTAGGTGCTAATTCATCATCTCAAAATAATTTTAATTATATTAAATTTCATTGCACCTACTATGGAAGATATGGGCATTTGCATGAATTGTATTTTAGGCCTGCTAAGAAAGATAAGAAGAAAAGATTAAATGCTTTAAGACAAAAAAAATGTGCAACCTCTTTTGTTCCTAGAACTAATGCAAAAGTTAGGTTTTTAGAGAACTTTTGTGATAACTATAAATCTGCTTCACGTGCTAGATTGAGATGTAATTCAATAATCCACATTCTTTTTGGCATTCTGATCGCCCATATGCTCATGATTTTGGTTCTAGTTTTATTGTTATTCCTTCACATCATGTGTCTCAGTACTGGATTCTAAGATCTTATTTCACTAACCCTAGTACTGTGACACCAATGTTTCCTATAATATAGGTACAACTGATGAGGAAGGGAAATATGTGGCTAGTGGATTCAGGTTATTCCAGGCACATAACCGGTGATTCAAGATGGTTTTCCTCTCTCACTAAGGCGTCCAATGATGAGTTGATCACTTTTGGGAATGTCTCAATAGGTACTGCGATGTCTAAAAGTATAGTGTGTGTTAATGATAAATTCATTCTCAAGGATGTTGCTTTGATTGATGATATTTTCACTAAGCCGCTTGATACTTTTCAGTTTGTTTTGTTTGCAAAGTGAGTTGTGGGTATGTCATCCAATGGGATTGTTCCGAGGGGAGTTTTTTTTGTATATCATTGTAAAGGCTTATTTTTATTTTTTATTTTTGAGAACTTGAATTATTATTTAAGCTAATAATCACGAAACAAGGCATGATGTGTATTCTGAGCTTTCTTGATTATGATTTTACATGTGTAGCTTACCAAGCCCATAATTAGCTATTTATTAAATTTTGTCAACTTGAATAAACAACATGGCAAGACTGAATTCTTTAGTTAAGTTTTGATTAGAATGATTACTTCTTGAGATATGTCATGTTTAAATACCTAGTTTAAACCAAATTCTAGGTAAAGTCTAAGTTTAAGCCATTCTAGTTTCTTCTTGAATTGCTTTTTGATTTCTTAGAAATACATGTGGCAAATTGTGGTGAAATTACTAATTATGTATGCATGTCAACAATTCTTTTCCATGAGATAGCTTGTCATTTCACTAGACATGAACTTGGGGGGAGTTTTGTATTACCAAGATTATGAAACCTTAAGCTTTTTTGGGCTTAGCATGATCCAAAAGTAAGACTTGAAATACTACAATTAATGAAATATGATTTAAGTTGGCTCAAAAAAGTTATTATAAATGTGCAGAAATTAATTTGGACTAAAGCTCAGGTGACCGTTGTAGATGGTTTCCAGTCTAGGATGTGCTTTACTAAAATAAGCCATAATCGTCAATAATAAAGTGCTATGTGTTGAGTTATATGAATATATATTAAGATTTGTGCTTCAATTTGCCATTTGTGGATCATTTAGTTCTTGATTCTAGTATCTATATTTAAATCTGTATTTTTAGATGACTCTCTCCTTTAGTTAGATCTTTAGTTTAACTGGTCATTTTTGTGAATGTCTACCATATACATTAATTTGCTTAATTATAAGCTTCTTTTGGTCTGTTTTGTTATATATCCGCGTTTATGATCAGGCAAGCTTTATAAGAGTATGACTTTGTCCGCATCAATTCAATTGGTTTAAATAATATTTTAAGTTTTGATGGTGTGTTTTTCTTAAAAAATGGATCAATGATACTTAGATGTTAGTTCTCTCTTCGTTGTTTCTTACTTTTGTACGATGCTTACAATGCCAAAGGTGGAGAGATTTGGGAGAGTTCTGTGACTCAAAATGCTAAATGCTTTTTGGTATGCTTTGTGAAAGATTTGTGCCTTAAAATACCTTTCCGGCTCCAGTTTTTTATTTAGACCTGTTTGAAGTCATGTTATCTTAAGGTCTTGTCAATGTATTTATCAAGGTGGGATTGTTGGACTATGTGGTCAGGTGTAAAATATTTCTGATGATGAATAATTGACAATATTATTTATCAATGTTATTTGAGGCATGTGGTGTGTGTGGACTCATATCGGTCAAGCTGGAAAGCACTTGTGTTGAAAAATATTGTTGTTTTGGTCTTTGCATGTGCATGGTAACTCGAAAACGATCATAGTCAACGACAAGGACCGGGAGATGACTTGGTGCAAAGTGATGGTCCAGAGAGTCAAGGATACTGGAAGAGATAGTCGTGCTCTACTTGGGGTATGTGGAAATCAAAGATGGATGATGTGTGTTGGAGCTACAGAGGTACGGTCCGGAGGCTACGACACATGACAAAAGTTAAAAAACCCATGTTACGTAAGGGTTTTGGGTCCCTAATTTGTTAAAATTGGATAAGAACTCATGGTTGGGGCCTAGACTATAAATAGAGATGGGGTCATGTGCTAACCCGAAGGCCGAGAGATACAATTTTCATGTTAGGTTTTGAGCGGTGCAAGGAGGGCATTTTGTAGCAAAAAAACATGCTGATCTAGAAATAAAAATTAGAATAATTTGAAGAACAACTAATGATGGCGCATCTCGTTCCTTGCTTTCTTGTTTGCTGTGTGAGCTTTGTTGTGTCTTCACATTGACAATAGACACCATCTCGGCGCATCCACAGCTGCAGCTTTTGGTGCTCCCAAGAAAAGCAATTTGATCCATTACTTCCTCGGTTTGTTTGGGTGTCTCTCTCTAGTAGAAAGCAAGACACCAGGCGGCATGTCACGAGAGACAACAGAGAGCAGAAGTCCTGCTACATCTAGTCCGTCATGTTGAAGTCTAGGCTATGCATCACATGGAGAAGACTTCCAAATGTTCCAACGTGTCAATAGCTGCTAGGACCCATGGAGGGTCACGTTGGTGGAGAACTTGCAGGAGGGTGCGTTTAGGAGACATTCTATGATTTGCTATAGTACTAAGTATTGTTTGCTACAGTAAACATCTCGGTTTGCTACAGTACCAGAGAAAAACATAATTTTTTCTTTCTTTCTTTTCATTTGCTATCTTTTTATTTTTGTTTTGCTGTGTTGGTATCTTTGGATAATTAGAAGATAATAGATTTGAGGAAAAAGTTTTCGCTATAAATTATAATCATTTACCTCCTCTGATTGCCATCGACGATTCTAGTATTTCAAAAGTCTAGTGCTAGTTTGGCATCATGGTGCTGCGTTGCATAATCTAGCTAGTCAGTTAAGAACAACTTTGTCATTCATAGTAGAATCCAAAAATTATCAATTAATTAATGCATGTGCACATAAACAATAAAATAAAACTATAGATTAAAAGCTATAGCGGTGCCAAATAAAGCCTCATAAGACGACAAACGTCGGTGCGTTTTCATTTTCGTATGACACCGCGTGAGGTTATCTATAAACACTACTACAAAACAAGCTATACTGTATGCCTCATCATAGACGGTTCATATAGAGCCGTCTGTGCTTTAATTATCACAAACAGTTCATGGTAAAAACTATCTCTAAAACTATCACAGATAATTAAGTTTAAAAGCCGCCTGTGATATCTCCCATTATCACAGATGACTTTTAATTAGAACCGTCTATAAAATATCACAGATGGTTTTTATATACAACCATCTGTATTTTGTCTAATATCACAGATAGCTTTTAGTTAGAACCGTCTATGAAACTATCACAGATGATTTTTATTTACAACTATTTGCATTTTGTCCTTTGTCATATGAACTACAGAAGCTATTGAACTGGAACAGATAAGTGTGACTAGTCACTTTTAAAAGACAAATTCATGTTAAATTTATTATAAAAGTCCTAAGAGATTCCCAGATATTGGTCTTCTGGGTTCTATATGCTTCCTCTTCTACTTTTGGAGTTGTAGGATTAGCGGCTGCGCTCTTGAATGTCATGAAGATTGTCCTTGCCCTCTCCACTTTCTCCTCTAGCCTAAGCAAATCATTTGCATGGCCCATAATCTCAAAGAGGATGCCATGATAATCTTCCTCAAAATCAGCCACTTCTACTTGATTGGCAAGGCTATTCATGTGTCTCTTCACTGCTGCAAGAGTTTCTTCCGCTTTACGCACATTGAAGAGAAGAACGAGGCTGAGGGCGGTTTCTCTTTCCTAAGCAAAAATGAGACACCTCTGTCGACGGTGGATAATGAGGTCCAGCTGACGAATGGAAGCGAGTTGAGGAAGAAGAGCAAGGCGTGAGCAGAAGAGCTGTTCCAGACGTAAGTTGTTAGCCGCCTGTGTAAGGTTGCGGTTGAATAACTCATAATGGTAGATGAAAGGAAGGAGATCAAAAGAATATTAATCTGTGATAAGGACACATCACCGATCCATGATATATCCCCTAGGATTTCGATCTCACCCGTCCATTCTCTTTGCATCGAACAGCAGGCACCGGTTCCTCTCACCTCTTGCCCCTATTAATCCCCCTCTCTCTTTCCTAACTTCCTGCATCCACCACCGTGAGCTAGTTCCTCCGCCTCCGGTTGTGACACCACGGTTCAGTGCACAAGACACTCTTGTCATAAGTATCGTAAGAGTATCTTATGCATTGTCACTATCATGACACAAAGGTGACGCTACCGCCATCTCTCTTTTATTGCTAGTGATATCCGACCACCATCTGATCCCCTCCCATCTCTTCCTTGATGGTAGGCATTAAGGATATCCAGCTACATCCAGCTTCTACTATCTACTAGGATTTGTACTTCTTATATATTTTTTCCATATTAAAGAGTTGGATTTGTAGTATTAGAAGATGTGTTGTTGCCATATTCTTGCTGTATTAGGTGAGTAATACGCTTGTTATCTTGTTATGTTATAATGGTATATTCTAATCTTAATGGAATGTGATGTTCTGTTTGCTGTTGTATTTGTTTATTTTCAAAGGGCTAACCAAATAGAAAACATTTTATATATAGAATGAACTATCAGAGACAGTTTTATGGTATAAACCGTCTATGAAGAATTATCATAGACGGCTCTAACCAAAACTGTCTATGATACTTGCACATCACAGATGATTCTATCGATTAACCGTCTGTGATGAAAAAGTATCATAGATGGTTTTTGGTTCGAGCTGTCTGTAATAGTTTTCTTCATAGACGGTTCTAGTTACAAATCGTCTGTACTGTATTTATCACAAACGTCTCACAAACCGTTTATGATAAGCTTCGATTATCACTAACAGATAAATTCAGACTGTTTAGAAAACCGTCTATGATGACACTTTTTATATATTGTAGTGAAATGTGATGGAATTTCCATGCTTGTAGTGACATCACAAGGCTAACTGATAAGAGTATTCTTCATCAAACACTAATGAATTGTCAATGGTCACACTGGTGTTGTGCTGGTTGGTGGCGTTTCACTGTCCTTTGATTTGCTTGGTTCCTTCTTCATTGGACAGTGGCTTTCCTTTTCTTCTGGCTCCTACTTCACCCCCTTTATTATCATTGATCGGCAGGGACAACTCGAGTGAGGCATTTCACCGGCAGCAAACAAAGTTGTGCAGAATCTGGTACTATTTGGGGGGGAGAGAGAGAGAGAGAGAGAGAGAGAGAGAGAGAGAGAGTATGGGCAGCTCGTCAGGGCTTGTGGACTGGAAGGGGAGGCCGGTTAATACCAAGAAGCATGGAGGAGTGAGAGCTTCGATCTTCATTCACGGTAAGCTAGCTAGTGATGCTTGCATGTTGCTGGTTTTTGTTTTGAGTTCTCTTCTCTCCTTTGCTCACTACTCAGTTCTTAGCTCCTGGGTTACCTTCTAGCTAGAATGCAAAGATCGACTAGTCAACAAAGATATGCTTTTTTAGTTAGTATGTTGGGTGCAATGATCCCTGGAAGATAAGTTTTACCTGGAGAACGCTTCCAAAGTAATTGCTTGTTAAGTAAACCTACATGACAAATCATATGTACAAACAAGCTATCAGATTTTTTTTTCATTGGCATATTTACAAAAGAAAATGTTTGACTAGTTCGATCGAGATGGCAACCCTTTTCCACACCGAGCTAGCTACTCTCACCTTACTTTTCTTTGTTAGTGTGTATTTTTCCACAAATCGGATTGACCAGAAAGATTAATTCTTCCCTCTTGACGTTGCCAGTCACGCTTGATCTCAGCCATGGATCTTTCAATCAGACGGAGAACATTGCGATACCCTTTTCACGCTGTTTCATTATTCATTTTCTCTGCAAACCTTCCCCCTGCATGCAGCCCTGGTGCTGCTCAGCAACGCGGCCAACATAGCCAACTTCTTGAACCTGGTGAGCTACCTGCGCGGCCAGATGCACATGGACGTCGCGGAGGCCTCGACGACGGCGAGCAACTTCATGGCCTCGCTGCAGATGTTCTCCATACCGGCGGCGTTCCTCGCCGACTCGTACATCAAGCGATTTTACACCGTCCTCATCTTCGGACCCATCGAGATACTGGTATATATATTCTAAATTTCTAACTATATTTCCAGTGTGGGGTTTTTTTTTGTTAGATTTTCTCATGGAAGGAGCGTTTTGGAAGAGAAAAGAATCTTCTTGGTCGCTTATGTTGTACACACCTGATATGCTTGTAACGTCAACTTTAGTATGATTTGTGTAGTGAAGATACTTGTGTTGTCCCTTTCGCCTCTTATGAAAATAAAAATGCAGCAATTTGGATTAACTCCTATCAGATAGTGATGATCTACATATCTAGTATTTTTGAAGGGAGGCAGTAGACGGTAGGAACAAGCTAGTCACATGCTATTTTCATTTTAGATTTCACTAACAATCGGCTAACTGTTCCCTACCAAATAAATTAGTCAAGTTTTGAGCCACTAGATTCTACCTTGAGATTCATGCACGGTTAGATCTTTTGGTGATTCATCGAGCACCCAACCAAAGAATTAGGGTGGTTGGCAGTAATGTGGTCCTGCTGAACTTGGTTTATTTTTGAATAAATTGGAACTGGGGTGGTGAGAGCCCTCCGTTTCTAAAAAGGATTTGGCCAAATTTTGAATCCTTAACTATTACCTAAGTCCAAAAAAACAATATACAACTCCAAAACCGTCCGAAATACTACCCTCAACTAACAATACTAGGCCATATAACCACCTCGGCCGAATTGAGCTCGGTTTTGTGCTTATGTCCACGTTGGGCATGAGGTGGAAAGTTTCGTAAAAGAAAAAACTTCTAGATGATCCTGAGACACTACCTTTTTCTCACAACTTTGCACATTTTTATTGCCTTTTGATTTAGGGACTTTCTTTTTCAGCTTTTAAAAGTTATTTTTTGACTTTTTACCGTGATTAGTTTTCATACGAAGTGTTTTTTAGGATGGATTTATAAATTGATTATAGTACATACTATAATGACTTCATTTATATCGATCAAAAACACATATAAATTTTTGTTACTCCGTAATCTCTCTTACGAATAACTCAAAAAATATAAACCGTAGCCAAACGTCATAAACCAAACTAAAAAGACCCTCAGCATTTGGATTGCTTCAGTTTGAAGTTGATGTCCTCAAATCACTCATAAATAGTGGGGGTGGGGTGGGTGGGTGATGGTGCGGGCAGAGTTGGGCACAAAGTGACAAAACATCGTCATAGCTGATGATTGATTGACAAACAACATGCACAGGAACCAAAGTTAAGAACTATTAAGAAAAATACCCTGTTTGGGTTTGGCGAGGCGTCAGCTTACTCAGTGTCTAACAAATCCATGCACAGGAACCAAAGTTAAATAATTGTGTGTACATATAAATATATAACGCATAGGTTAGGGGTTTAATAATCTAATAAAGGTACATTTTTTTTAAAAAAAAGTTAGAGATTTAATAGAAAATTCTGGTGCAGCTAACTTATAAAATTCCTCCTTTCTTCAAATGGTCTATGGGTACTTACGCTCTCAGTTTTCCAATTTATATCCTTTGTTTTTTGAAGTGTTTCACTGCAAATGTAAAAGACTATTCTTTTTTCATGAAGGACGCTTTTTGTTATTGTAGTCACCCGGATCAAATTCTAAAAAAATCCTCAATAAGCCCACCCAACATGTAGTTAATTAGTGTAACTCGAACCGTGGTTGTTAGCCACAAGGCAAGGATGCCAATACCGGTTGAACTAGCCAACAGGCAATAGTTGATCAAATGTCTAGCATACTGCTACGACAACTTTTCGAAACTCTACGTTGCAATGGTTTTTGATGTGGCAACACTCGACATCCAGCAACTGTAATCTCACAAACAGCAATAGATGTAATGGCAATGTTCACGTCTGTGTTCCAGATAAATCTTCAAAACTCTCTACATCGCAACGGATTTGCTATGCGGCAAACTCTGAACCAGATAGTTGTAATTTGACAACTGGTAATTGGTGAAACAGTTTGTTCGATCGGCATGTGTGCAGGTCTCACATTGCTTCAACTTGTCGTGAATTGTGTTTGCAGGGATACATCCTGCTGGCAGTCCAAGCGCACGTCCCCTCCCTGCACCCGCCGCCGTGCGGCCCCAACGGCCAGCAGGCCGGCAACACCTGCGAGCCGGTCCGCGGCTCCAACCTCAGCCTGCTCTTGCTGGGCCTGTACCTTATCCCCATCGGCGACGGCGCGGGGCGGGCGTGCCTGCCGGCGCTGGGCGGGGAACAGTTCGACACGGCCGACCCCGTCGAGCAGCGGCAGGAGACGAGCTTCTTCAACTGGTACACCTTCGCCGTGTCCTCCGGCGGGTTCGTCGGGCTCGTGTTCATCGTGTGGGTGGAGAACAGCAGAGGATGGGACCTGGGCTTCGCCGTGTGCGCGCTGTTTGTGCTGTTGGGGATGCTAATATGGATTGCCGGGTTCCCGTTTTACAGGAACCAGCTGCCAACTGGAAGCCCAATCACAAGAATCTTGCAAGTAACATAGAAATTACGTTCTTGCAATATAGAATATGTCAAATTCTTCTATCATTTCAAATCATTTTGTTTACTTTCTCCATAATAGTGCTACTACGCTCAAATTCTGCACATTAGGTTCTCGTGGTGGCATTCAAGAAAAGAAACGCTCAATTACCGGATGACCCCAGTGAATTGAAGCAAATCAACCAAGATGATGACACTGTCCTAGAAGTGCTCCAAAGAACGGAGGGCTTCCAGTAAGTACAAATCTGAACATTGTACAAATTCCTCTGAAAACTGACAAAATGCAAAAGCTGAAGCATCTTTCGTTTCTTTCAGGTGCCTTGAGAAAGCAGCCGTAGACACCGGAAAGACAGGCTCATGGTCGCTGTGCACCGTAACCCAGGTGGAGGAGACGAAGATCGTCCTCCGCATGGTGCCCATCTTCGTCAGTTCCATCCTCGCCTACATCCCGGTGCCGCTGATCCTCAACTTCACCGTGCAGCAGGGCAACACCATGGACACCAAGCTCGGCGCAATCCACATCTCCCCCGCGACGCTCTTCGTCATCCCGACCGTCTTCCAGATGGTGATCCTGATCCTCTACGACCGGTTCATCGTCCCCGCCCTGCGCAGGATCACCGGGTACGTCGGCGGCGTCACGCACCTCCAGCGCATCGGCGTCGGGTTCGTCTCCGCCGCCGTGGCCACCGGCGTCGCCGCGCTGGTGGAGACCAAGAGGAAGAGGGTGGCAGAGGAGAACGGCCTCATGGACGCGAGCACCGGGATCCCGATGTCGGTGTTCTGGCTGACGGTGCAGTTCTTCCTCCTAGGGGTGGTGGACGTCACCTCCTTCGTGGGGCTCCTCGAGTTCTTCTACAGCGAGGCGTCCGTGGGGATGAAGTCCATCGGGAGCTCCATCTTCTACTGCATCCTCGGGGTGTCGGCTTGGCTGGGGAGCCTGCTGATCCAGGTGGCGAACCGGGTTACGAGGCGCGGCGACGGGACGGGAGGGTGGCTCGACGGGACGAACTTGAACAGGGGGAAGCTCGACAGGTTCTACGGGCTGCTTGCGGTTCTTGAGCTGGTGTCGTTCCTCGTCTACATGTTCTTTGCGAGGAGGTACGTGTACAGGAGTAACCAAAGGGTCGTGGATGGAGGAGATAGGAAGGCTCAGTTGGATGGTAGCATGGGTGATCTGGTGATCTAAGATGTATGTAGTTGTGTGTGTGTGTGTGTGTGAAGATGGTAGAACACATTTTATGTACTCTTGTGTGGCGTGCAGATGGAACTATTGTCATGCTATTGAATTAGAATTAGCATGTATCTTGTGTAAACCAGGACTGTTGTGCTGCTATTAGTGAGTACAGTGCAATAATACGAAATGTGTGTATGTCCACTGAACCCTTGCGCTGCACACATTGTTCCCTTTGAATCTAAACTAAGGGCCATTTTGCAGATGCTATGACGTGCTATGTTGTAGAGTATAATTAGTTACAACAATATTTACTAGTTCAAGAAGATTTTACTGTTCTTTTCTCTGAAAACAATATGCGTTCAACAAACTATTACGTCCTGAAGTAGAAACAAAAATGTGCTCTTCGGAAGCCACCTTAATGCCAGACAGAGACATCACGCTGCGTTATGATATCCACGTTTGTTGTCGCGTATTTTGGTGTTGGGTAGTTGCTTTTTCTAAACCCACTTTGCAAAAGGAGATGTTTTTGTGTTCTAAATAACAGAAGATACCGTAGTAGTTAGCTAAGAAAAAACTCAGATGAGAGGAAATATAGAAGGATTAACAATTAGATCACAAAATATGTCAAACTATAATCTGATTTGCCAAACTTGGTACTAGATTTTTCACATTTTCTTATTGACAACATTTTTAAAAATAACACAATTGTAACAGCCCAAAATTGTGTTCCCTGTTGAAACATGAATTAAAATATTTTGGCATGATTTTGAGCTTTTTCGTGCATTTTGAAATAATAATAAAAACTTTCCCTAAAATCTGCAGTCAGAATGGTTTTTTTAAAAGAGCAGAAAGCTGACAAAATAGTGGGGTTAATTTTAATATAAGATAGATAAGATCAGAAGCCTCCCCAAAACTTTTTATAATTTTTAAAACTTGTTTGCTATATTTGAAGGACCATATAATAAAGCCCAATATATTACTGTAATGAATAATTATAAATTTTGTGAAGTGGTTATTTAGTTTTACAAAAATATCATTTTATCTAGACTGTTTATGAGCCTGTCAGGAAAATCAGTAGTTTTGTAGGTATTGGCGCGGTCATACCATAGGATAGTAGTACTGATCTTGGGTTCCGGTTATAGCGCGGGTCAGTAGCTCCGATTTCTAGTTGGTGGTACGTTATTTCTAGAGATGTCCAATTTTGATGTGCGAGGTGCGGTAGTACCAGTCCAGGGGAGAGGTAGTACTGCAATATGGTAGTACCGGCATTATGGAAGCGGTACTATCGTTTTGGGCAAAAATTGAGTATTTTGGGTTTTGTGTCATAGATTGAATTAGGGTGACCTGGGTTATCACATTAAGATTGTATGATGCATGTTTTGACTAATGTGGGTCAAATTGTAAATAACTTATATCCAAAAATGATTTCTTTATCTTTGGATGTGCAGAGACTCTTAAAGTCACTATAGTCGACAGTGAGGATCGAGATTACGCTCATGGAAGAGCCGAGCCACAGAACGATCAAGAATATCGGGTGAGATGGTGAGCTCATGTAACACTCCAGGATCCACATCACCCTAGGATGCCACTAAACCACTCTACAGCTAGCCAAAAATTTTAAGATAATTTATTCTGGCTACAAATTTCTAGACATGAAGCATTAAGCGGAAGCATAATCAACTAAGGAAATAAAGATAACGATAACAAGTTCAATATTTGAAACAATCTCTAGCAGACTAATCATTAGATCACAAGTTCGTCAGTATTAACTAAAACAATCATCCACGGATAGGTAGGCATTTGGCTAGAATTCCATCGACTTTATTACATCATGAATTTATGAACCAAGTGCATTATTGTGGTGCCGCTCTACCCATCCCATAAATGCTCACGAATCACCTGTAGGGGGGAAAAACAAGGGTGAGATAAAATCTCAGCAAGCAAACTGTTTAACAGGCTATTCAGACTACAAACAAATATACAACATCATTAAAGTATCCATTGTCCACATCCACATTGTGCATCCACATTCATTATCAAGCTAATTAAACTACAATGATATTAAGCATCAATATCCATTTCCCACAATGACCACATTTATAGCCTCAATCATATTTACTACCAACAGTAATAAAACATTAGCATATAAATCTGGATTAACTACTTCATATCATTCACCACTACCACTACCAATGACCATAAAACATTAGCATGTTTTACCTCACTAACTTTATTATTTCTCGCGTCCACAACTGCTATCAACAATTACCACGAGAGAAAAGAATCTCATACCGCAATCACAACCCCAAACATACCACAAGGGATGAATCCCAAAACCACGACCACAACCACTTTCTCATACCACAAGTGACTCCATGAGCCAATTCCATCACATCTATAAAGTTGCAGTTGTTTGTAAAATAACTTCACCACAATATATTGCATAAGTATGTAAATAATCTTTCCACAATGCAATGCATATGCATGCTATGCTCCACTACACCTTTACTCAACAAGGTAAAAGTGTGCATCGTGCTACGGCAATGCACGATGTTTGACTGCGATCGGATCGCGGCTATAAGCGCGACATCCACAATGCAATGTTATGACATGTTATGAATGATATGATAATCATAAACCACAAGAAATTTAACCACGAAGGTCAACCACATATTCCACCATCGGTTCACTAAGATCAAAATCAATCGATCTATAGTGTATTCTACCACAAAGACCACAATCGACCACAAGTATTCATTAAGAATACTATCACTAAAGCCACAATAATACCAACTTCAAGGGCATTAATATGATTCTCATGAATTTAACAATAAGAAAATATCATCATAACCACCACACATTTACTTTCATATACCACAATTAGCTCATTAAGCAAATTACCACAATACTACCAAAACTCAACCAAACATGGCAATTGATTAATATCTTGCTACCACATTCTTCCTTAGAAAACATGTAATCATGGCATATCTTTTATCAATACGAAAAAATCATGCATATTGCAAGTAGTAAGAATAACGGGTTAAACGGTAGCACATCCGCTACGTTTACTTGCCTCTACCGGCGAAGCGACGAGATCACGGTCAATCAGAAGCAAATCCGCCTGTCCAAAAAGGTACCTCTCAGCACAATACACAGCAATACAATCATGACTCTCAAAGAGAAGTATCGCCAAAACCCTAAACCCCACAACATCTTTCCCCGCGTAACGGTTCTACAATCTTCCCACTGCAGCGGCGCTGCTTAACATTTTTCAATCTTTAAAAATATAAAACTAATCACAGCAAAAGATATATATCTAGATTCCTCACTTAATTACCCACACTTTTCATGTATATCACATATTTTTATTTTGTTCTTAGCATGGTGTATCTCAATGCCCTAAACCGAGATCATCCTCTGTTTTGACAGTCAGGACAGTCAGAATCAAACGCCTCCCAACAACAGAGTAGGGCTATAGAAATTCTGATTTTTTTACAGCAGCTAGCTTACCAAATTCTCTACAACTTTCTCAATGGTGACCAAAATATAAAATTCATCTTCTATCCCTAATTCCCCTCTGAACAGCAGTCTGTCCCCGTCTGCGCCCCTGACGGACAGTGATATTGCAGACCCTGGTACGACTAAATTACGTGGCCAAAAATTGTGAAAAAAATACAGTAGATGCGTATCGTCGTCCTCTACGTTTTTCCTTTTGGGGGGACTCTCGGGAAAAATCGTTTCAGGGGTCGAAACTGTAGGAACAGTAACATCGCGCGATTCAATCTACAGACAGCAAGATCAGGATTCTCTAATCGGGTTTTCCAAAATGCTAATCCCTTCAAATCTGAGGCTAAGAACCCTAATTTCAGCATAAAACAGAGAGATTGAGGTGGGGGAAAATTTACCTAGGGATTGGGATCACCCCTCTCTTCCACTTCTTCTCTTTCCCTTCTTCTCCTCCTTCTCTTCCTCTCCTTCTTCTCCTTCCTCTCCTCCTTCGCATCCATGGGCAGCAGCAATGGGGAAGAGGTGGAGGTGCAGGGAGGAGATGGGGGTGGCGGCCAGGTGGGGAAAAAGGGGAGAGGAGCCAAGGGAGGGGGTTTATAAAGAGGGTGCTAGGGTTTGGGAGGGTACGGGCCCCCGTTTGGGCTGTCTGGCCCAAAATCGCCGCCCACCCTCCGGATAACCCAAAACCTCTTAATTAATTATTTTAATTCTCTTTTATTATTTTAGACTATTTCGAAGAATTTATTTTCACCTCCCGCGATTTATCGAAAATCCGGGCAACTCCGCGATTAATTTAGAAACCGACGCCGAAACGACGTTCAGGATATTACATTCTCCCCACCTAAATAGGATTCGTCCTCGAATCTAACTCCTCAACCCACGAGACAAAAAACAATCAAGGAAAGAACAACTAAAGGATAGAGTATCCCAAGGGAACCACAACTACGGGTACTCTTCGCCTCAAGAGCTCGGGCTCTTTTATGCATCCGGTCTTCAAGGTTCCACGTCGTCTCTGCTCGGACCGATTCGCCCGAGGGTCTTCACATACTTGATGGCCCTCTTCATCACAGCCAGCCCGGCGAGTCCACGATTCATGTTGGTCTATGTCGAACGTCCGCATAACTCTTAGGCCAGCTCGAGCGGCCAATGAGTCCTGCCATTTTGGCAAAATTTCTATAACAACTATTAAACTACTTTCGTATCTATCATCCTTCTTATCACACTTCCCTCTATTAATTATAATCGGGATAATACGTTGTACCCCTTTAACAGAATTTGACCACAGATTCCACACATATCATTCTACTTGAAGTACAAACAATATCTTTTACAAAGCGAACCCATCAAAAGGAGAATAAAGGATTCTCAAGCAAAACACTAGCAACTAGCTGCCCTTCAAAGGACCACGATCCAAACCAAAGGATTCACCACAAAATATTTTTCCACTCTCCAAGTGGACAATTGGAGAAACCACACCACATAAGCCAAGAGTGAAAATCACTCGACAGACCAAAACAATCATTGTCTTTTCCCAGCTGGAAAAGACTACGCTTCAATATCAAACAATTCAATTTGCAGATGACCTCTGCCAAAACACACAGCATAAACAAGAATCAAGCGAGCATTTCACTAATCGAGATAACAAATATTTTCCACTTTATTTCTTTGAATAAATTAACTTCCTTGAACCAAGGATTTTCAAATCATCGCCCAACACACCAACTCATTTATCTCAAGTTGGCCACCTCAACAATTAGCTCAACTGAGTACATCATCTACACTATTGGAATACCACTGATCCACTATTCCCACATAGAGACACCGAGTCTCTAAGGTTCTAGCATAACAAAAGGTAAAGCTCCGACTCAGCTTTCAAGGCTCCTACAACAACTCCTGTATAAGATGGGAAAACCTCGGGTGAAAACCCTACTATTTCGCAATTAACATACACTCAATCCTTAACATCGACAAATTATTTGACTCCAAGACAATCATTCTATTTAAATCAAATCCTTCCTAAGGATTACTCCACAAAAACCATATATCACCCAATGCATCTCAAACATCGTGATATTTAAGGCTTCCACGAAAACATCTACTAGACCACCACTTTCCAGTTTCCATCACGCAACATAAAGGCTTCGCAACCCACAACAATTACCCTGATCTTAGAAGGAGAGGTAAGAAGAAATAAATTTCAGCATCTGAAAATCGCTATCATTCACAAGAGCCAAAAGACCAAGAGAAAAATCAAATAGCAATGAGGTTGGAAAACACAAGATGAGATCATCAGTTACCTCAAATACTTCTAGTATAACTCTTTCTTTTAACAAGAAATAATTTCCATTGATTACAGCATCCCGCCAATTCCAGAAAGAATGCTTGAAGACCACAACACATGGTTTAGTTAAAACCAATAAAAGCATTTATCACGCCGCATTGCTCAAAATAATTTTCGCTACCAAATAAGTCATAAGGTCCAAAAGAAGACCCCAACATGAAACTCAAATCCTTAAATTCAATTAGTAGCATGGAACTAACAAATTCCTTCATTTGTAAAGCATTCAACACCATAAGCACAACTATATGCTATCAATTGTATTAACAACAAGATAAAATATTCTTTGCAAGAATCATCATATCCTCTTATTCCATTTTTTTCAAAAGAACACCATAAATAACTTCATCATGTTCTTATTATCTAAATAAGGTTCCAACTACTTAATCTAGGAAAACCTAGAGCATAAACCACCATATTAAAACAAAACTCTTTACCAAGATGATATTAGAACATGATATCCTCATAAACATGCTAGTATAAAACTCTTATTAGATTTTATACATCTAACTCTTACCTATGCTCAACTTCTAATTTAGCACAAATTGATTGCACTCCAGTCATTATCTGTCAATAATTTGATTATTAATTTTCATCATCATAGCATTAATGATCCTATCTCTGTTTTGCATCGCAAAAACAATTATGAGCACATGATTCAATATTCCACCTTATATTCAAAAATTAGAACAAAATAACTTTAAACATCAATAATACCACTTTATAAGACAAGATTCCACAATTCAATACATCAACCTTCATCTAATTCTTTATACATATTTCAACAATTTAACATGGCAAAAGTTACATGAATTTAACGATTGTACATGCTCATCAAGTATATAAAGAGAGGACATACTAAAGGTTAATATTATTAAGACAATATTCCAACAACTTCTTATTTAACCATCCCTAGTGGTCAGATTAATTACTTAAGACCAATCAATCAATCCAATCTATCCAACAAGTTGGAAATTTAAACAACCACAACAATCAAACCCTTTTTTATATTCCTCAATAATCGCATGAGTTCTACGCATGTGTAGACAAATTCTTAATCATATTTCTTCAAGAAACTACAACAGATCAACATCATATTAATCAACCTCACTTCTAAGGATATTGGTAGAAATTAATCATGTACCACGCTAGCATCTCAACTTGATAATTCACAGCTTATCAATGATTTACATAATTGCCAACTCATACTTAGATACAACAAAACATCACAAAAGGTTTTAACACTTCCCTTAAGGAAAGAGAGGATTCAAACTTCAATAACCAAAATAACTTAAAAGAAATGCATAGAGCCAATACTTCCACAAGTTAACGAACTTCCAACAAAAAAACTTTGATTTCTTTTCAAAATATCAACGAATTAATGAGTCACATTTTCCAGTAAGAAAGATAGAACAACACGAAAAACCAATCTCATCAATTAACAATGCTCACGAGCAGCAAAAGCAACTCATCAATCAGAAAGAAACAATATTTGGTTTCAAGAACAATTAAAGGCCTATTGGCACCCAACAATTGCATTGAACCGCTAACCCGAGAGAAAACTCATTAACCTCAATAAGCCAAGAATCGGCCAAAAATCATCTCAAGAAGGATAACTCCTTTCTAAGAAACTTACCCACGACATCCGCAACTAAGTTACCCGAGGTAACTGCATCACTATCCCCATACCACGAACGGTGGTATAAACTGGCAATGCCGAAGGCAACAGCTACAAACCCTACCTCCTATTATTGACTATCCTCACCCATAGCAGTCATAAAAAACAAATCATAATCATATAAGATTATCTCATAACATAAATCATCAATACAACATTTCAAAAGCATAAATGCAATGCTTGACCCATCCCATCCTACTGTGCACCAGTGTGTCAATTTAATAATTTAATTACCACAGACCTAAATCCCGCTCTGATACCAACTGTAACACCCCAGGATCCACATCACCCTGGGATGCCACTAAACCACTCTACAGCTAGCCAAAAATTTTAAGATAATTTATTCCGGCTACAAATTTCTAGACATGAAGCATTAAGCGGAAGCATAATCAACTAAGGAAATAAAGATAACGATAACAAGTTCAATATTTGAAACAACATCTAGCAGACTAATCATTAGATCACAAGTTCGTCAGTATTAACTAAAACAATCATCCACGGATAGGTAGGCATTTGGCTAGAATTCCATCGACTTTATTACATCATGAATTTATGAACCAAGTGCATTATTGTGGTGCCGCTCTACCCATCCCATAAATGCTCACGAATCACTGTAGGGGAAAAACAAGGGTGAGATAAAATCTCAAACAAGCAAACTGTTTAATGTGCTATTCGGACTACAAACAAATATACAACATCATTAAAGTATCCATTGTCCACATCCACATTGTGCATCCACATTCATTATCAAGCTAATTAAACTACAATGATATTAAGCATCAATATCCATTTCCCACAATGACCACATTTATAGCCTCAATCATATTTACTACCAATGATAATAAAACATTAGCATATAAATCTGGATTAACTACTTCATATCATTCACCACTACCACTACCAATGACCATAAAACATTAGCATGTTTTACCTCACTAACTTTATTATTTCTCGCGTCCACAACTGCTATCAACAATTACCACGAGAGAAAAGAATCTCATACCGCAATCACAACCCCAAACATACCACAAGGGATGAATCCCAAAACCACGACCACAACCACTTTCTCATACCACAAGTGACTCCCATGAGCCAATTCCGCATCACATCTATAAAGTTGCAGTTGTTTGTAAAATAACTTCACCACAATATATTGCATAAGTATGCAAATGATCTTTCCACAATGCAATGCATATGCATGCTATGCTCCACTACACCTTTACCCAACAAGGTAAAAGTGTGCATCGTGCTCTGATAATGCACGATGTCAGACGCAGTCTGATCGCGGCTATAAGCGGCGACATCCACAATGCAATGTTATGACATATTATGAATGATATGATAATCATAAACCACAAGAAATTTAACCACGAAGGTCAACCACATATTCCACCATCGGTTCACTAAGATCAAAATCAATCGATCTATAGTGTATTCTACCACAAAGACCACAATACGACCACAAGTATTCATTAAGAATACTATCACTAAAGCCACAATAATACCAACTTCAAGGGCATTAATATGATTCTCATGAATTTAACAATAAGAAAATATCATCATAACCACCACACATTTACTTTCATATACCACAATTAGCTCATTAAGCAAATTACCACAATACTACCAAAACTCAACCAAACATGGCAATTGATTAATATCTTGCTACCATATTCTTCCTTAGAAAACATGTAATCATGGCATATCTTTTATCAATACGAAAAAATCATGCATATTGTAAGTAGTAAGAATAACGGGTTAAACGGTAGCACATCCGCTACGTTTACTTGCCTCTACCGTGGCGACGAGATCACGGTCAATCGAAGCAAATCCGCCTGTCCAAAAAGGTACCTCTCAGCACAATACACAGCAATACAATCATGACTCTCAAAGAGAAGTATCGCCAAAACCCTAAACCCCACAACATCTTTCCCCAGAACGGTTCTACAATCTTCCCACTGCAGCGGCGCTGCTTAACATTTTCAATCTTTAAAAATATAAAACTAATCACAGAAAAGATATATATCTAGATTCCTCACTTAATTACCCACACTTTTCATGTATATCACATATTTTTATTTTGTTCTTAGCATGGTGTATCTCAATGCCCTAAACCGAGATCATCCTCTGTTTTGACAGTCAGGACAGTCAGAATCAAACGCCTCCCAACAACAGAGTAGGGCTATAGAAATTCTGATTTTTTTACAGCAGCTAGCTTACCAAATTCTCTACAACTTTCTCAATGGTGACCAAAATATAAAATTCATCTTCTATCCCTAATTCCCCTCTGAACAGCAGTCTGTCCCCGTCTGCGCCCCTGACGGACAGCGATATTGCAGACCCTGGTACGACTAAATTACGTGGCCAAAAATTGTGAAAAAAATACAGTAGATGCGCATCGTCGTCCTCTACGTTTTTCCTTTTGGGGGGACTCTCGGGAAAAATCGTTTCAGGGGTCGAAACTGCAGGAACAGTAACATCGCGCGATTCAATCTACAGACAGCAAGATCAGGATTCTCTAATCGGGTTTTCCAAAATGCTAATCCCTTCAAATCTGGGGCTAAGAACCCTAATTTCAGCATAAAACAGAGAGATTGAGGTGGGGGAAAATTTACCTAGGGATTGGGATCACCCCTCTCTTCCACTTCTTCTCTTTCCCTTCTTCTCCTCCTTCTCTTCCTCTCCTTCTTCTCCTTCCTCTCCTCCTTCGCATCCATGGGCAGCAGCAATGGGGAAGAGGTGGAGGCGCAGGGAGGAGATGGGGGTGGCGGCCAGGTGGGGAAAAAGGGGAGAGGAGCCAAGGGAGGGGGTTTATAAAGAGGGTGTTAGGGTTTGGTAGAGTACGGGCCCCGTTTGGGCTGTCGGCCCAAAATCGCTGCCCACCCCTCCGGATAACCCAAAACATCTTAATTAATTATTTTAATTCTCTTTTTATTATTTTAGACTATTTCGAAGAATTTATTTTTACCTCCCGCGATTTATCGAAAATCCGGGCAACTCCGCGATTAATTTAGAAACCGACGCCGAAACGACGTTCAGGATATTACAGCTCAAGCATGGCACAAGAAAGACGAAAAATATTGAAGGCGAATTCAAATGGCGGGTTTACACCATGTGGCTTGATTGGTTCAAGCGAGACATGATTCGATGAAACCAAAGCGAGAGAGACTTGTCAATGCGTGGCAAGTCAATGGTGAACCTACATGTGGCAAGTATGGTGATTGTTTGCATTGAAAGGAGATGGTTTGGTCAAAAAAAATAGTATTTTGGTAGTTTGGCTAAATACCAAAATCTGCCTTGTATCAAAAGCGAGGTGCATGAGTGGCGCTTGAGAGAGCGATTTCGGTCAAAGAGAAACTACCTTGATCAAGATGGATCAAGACTAAAGGACTTAGCAGATTTGAACTTATGTGTTTTGAAAAGTATGCATAAGTAAACATGTGTAAGTAAAACATGTATGTATGTGGTTATCAGTTTCCCCCATTGACTAAGTAGATAGTATCCACTAAGAGATAAGTGCGGCTGGCTAGCCCACCTATATAAAGGGATTGGAATATATACTTGTGTTAACCATCCAATCTATCTCTTTTACGCTTTTATGTCTAGAGTTAGGGTTTGAGAGTTGAGTGTGTTGTGTGCTCTCTTGTAATGCCCTAAACGTCGTTTCGGTATTTCTGGAATTGTTTAGCAAATTTGTAAAATTTTTCTTTCCTTTTGTTGATTAGTATGAGGCAGGTTGTGAGCTACATAGTTGTTTTAATAATATTATTAATTAAAAAAATAATTTATGGGCTGTCTAAAGAGGGGGGCTGGCCACCTTGGGCCAAGCCAGCCCATTAGGCCCAATTTCCCCCCTAACCCTAGTCGTCCCCCCTTATCTCTTTCCTTGCTTGGCTGCCACTCCTACCCCCTGTAGCCGCCTCCCTACGCCACCTCCCCTCCATTTGTGCATCTTGAGCCCTGTTGGAAAAAAGGGGAAGAAGAAGGGAAGAAAAGAGAGGAAGAAGAAGGGAAGGAGAGGAAGAAGGAAGGAGGAAGTTATTCTTGCATGGATACCTAGGTATGGAATTTCCATCTTTTTCTCTTTGTTTTAGGGTGATCTTAGGCTTTTGGCTCGTCGTAGAGGGTGATCATCTAGGAGAAACCAACGATTAGCGCTTAATCGTTGTTCTACGCGTGGTCATATCGGGGCAGTGCATCTGTTCGGGTGGTTTAGGCGATCAAGATGATTTTTTCTGTAGAACCCTTTAACATGAAAATTGTAGAGGACGCAGAGATCTAGTTTCTATATTGTTTTCAGAATTTTTGGCTAATTAGTTTGGGTGCAATAGAGGTTGGAAGTTTGATGTGTAGCAGAGTTGGATTTAGATTGCAGTTTCTGTTCGTGGGCAGGTTCAGAGGTCTTATGATTTTTATGAATTTTATAATAATAACAAGAGTTGTAGACAATATTGTAATCTATCTTCTGGTAAAATTTTATAATTTTTGGAGCAGTGTACTATCGGTGGTGATCTGTAGAAATTCGCTGGCTAAAACTCTATTGCAGTTTTTATCCTCTGTTTTTTGCTATGAATTAAGCCTTGTTAACAACCAAATAAAAATATGGTGTCTTCGCAAAAAGTTGTAGCTTTCATTTTGTAGATTTCAAAAATGATATTTGTTGTTGTAGTTTGTCTAGTCGATAAAATATACGAAAAAGATAAGTAGTGCTGCTGCAGTGAACTGAGTGTTAGAACGCAGTTGAGAGGAAGTTGTCGGGTTTTGGGCATAGTAGCACTTTTCTATTGTGAATGTTATATTATGGTTTTATGCTGGGTGGTGACTTATGAACAGGTGGCTTCGCTTTTGACCGTGCTTGAAACCTTGGCCCTTCGATAGAGACAAGTAAACGTAATGGTTATTGCTACAGTTTAACTTACTAATTTTACTACATTCGCTATAATTACCGATTGTTTGGTTAATAATCTATCTTTAAATTGAGATGTCTTGCTATGCTACATGCCTATTTTTACACATTATTGTCTATGTGATTATATTTCTAATGAATCAATTGTGGCTATATCATGCATGTCATAGCATGTCATTTGCACAGTCCACTGCTAAGGCGGAGTATGTAGATGTAGCTAGTTGTTGATCTTAGGTTCTCTAGATCTTATCTACTCCACGGGACTATGGGTTGGTCTTAGATAGTATTCCTCTTATCTATGATAACACTAGCGCTATAAACATTGCTAAAAACACAGTGTAACACTCTAGGATTAAGCTTATTAGATATCATTTTCGTAGACACCATGCAGAGAAAGGTGATGTTATGCTTCACATTGTAGAGTCAGAGAAACAGGTTAAGGATATTTTCACTAAGGCATTTGATTCTTGTTTTCCTTCTTTGTGGGAAGAGTTGGGGGTTATTGGTCCCTTTGGCTGGTTTTGAAGGGGAGTTTGACTTCTTTTGCATCCATTATATCATAATATAATCTAATTTCAACAACTTGCATTGTAATATGACCACGTGGAGCTTTGACTGTTATCTTTGTGTGACATGATATCTTGTTGTACATCTTATATGTCTTGTACTAGTTTACTAGATTTATCATGTCTTTCTATATATAGCTTAGATTTACCATGCTAGCTTTCTTAAATGTGGGAAACTTGAACTAAAATCATGTCTTGTTCAATCGTGCAACTAGTTTTCATCTACTAATTCTCTTATGATTTATATCATGTCAAATAGGTTTAAGTTGAGTCTTGAATCTAAATCGAGCTTTGCTAGTTCTTTGTTGATGCATAAGTTTACTTCTCCTAAACTTTTGCGACTCAGGTTAGGTATAGCTTACAGATTAAGGCATAGCTCATTGTTCTTGAACTAAAAATTAAAACTAAAAAATGATCTCTTTTTATGCAAAAAACTAATCCCACCAATTCTTTTTCATAAGACGGCTTGCCATTGCACAAGTATAAACTCAGAGGGGTTTTGAATAACCCAAACCACTCTATTAAGCTTCTTGCTTAGGATGGTTATAGTAAGGTTTGGGATCTAGCATATGACTAAGCAAGCAAAAACATGAAGGATGATTGAAGCATATGGACAATCATGGATGGCTCTCAGTTCGGGACTACCTTTGCTAAGATAAAACAAAAAATGAATTTCAGTAAGTGCTAAATGTGCTGATTATGCTTAATTCTAAGTGCTTGAGCAAAATAATTCAATTCGAGCTTGTAGCACTCTAAATAGACTCAATTGTAGTTTCTTGGATCTATTTAGTTTATTGACATAGTTTGGCTTATTTTTAATACCTTTGGGTAAACTACAATCTTGAGCAACTTAACATGCTAAAATCCATTTAATGTCAAGTTTACTTGCTTGACATTGTAATAAAAAACTCTAAGTTAAATCAAAATCTTGGTCCAATATAAGCATATGATCACAATCACATATCACTACAATTTTATCTCTGATTTGCAATGAACTCGACTGGTATTCTAACAATTGAAATTTAAACTCTAAGCTTAACCTAACAATTTGACAAAAATAACTAAAAAATCATCACATCAAATCCCTAACTCACAAATCTAGCCATTATTCTTGAAACAAATTGAAAGAATTAAGAGAAATTTTAAGTAAAATACATACAAATTGGGTGGATCAAAGCCTTCTTTGGCCGACGAGAGTGTGAGGCAACAGGAATCGGGGTTAGGAGACGCTGCGCGCAAGATGGCAACCAAGGGCGGCTAGCGGTGACCGATTTCTCCCTTCTCCGATTACCAGGTGCTACATGGCTAGGTGCAGCCATGGGGCGTGGCACATATCTACTGGCTACTACGACTGTACGAGACGAATAGGTGTTGAGGAGGGCTGCAACATGCTCGGTGCTTCGGTATCTATTAAATGGACTTATACAGTCTTGACACTCATGGGCAGCACTGGATGCCTTGGTCTATTGCAATTCTCTTTCTTGGGCTGAGTGCTGCCTTATGGGCCAGCGTGAGTCTGCCTCCCTGTGTGTTGTTGTTGGTTGCCAGGTGCATCGAGTTTGGGCTGAAGGGTTCACACATGGACCAAAGACGCTAATTGCTACTATTTCTTTTGGACCCGGTGTCCTATGACACCGGGTGGGCCACCATGGTTCCACTCGTGATTCTTATATATTTCAATTATTTTGATATAAAAGTTGAGGATCATCTTATAGATTTCAATTATTTTGATATGAAAAATTGAGGAACATGATGATCGAAGAATTGAACCTACTTGACAGAGATGTTAAGATAGAATCCAGAGTTTCATACTTTCCTAGGAAATCGCTGGTTGCTCCGATTTCTGAAAGAATGCTAATAATATCCGATAAGGATGAAGTCCAAAGAACACCTAGTTGCGGATGCCAAAAGAAAGTGATTCTTATGCATGTATACGTCGATCCTACGCTCTCCTACTTTAATAACTTCCAATCTAACTAGACAGGGGAAACGCACTACGCTGCGTTTAGTTGGCGAAGTCGCACAATCCATGTAGAATCATGGGAAATGCACGGTTGTCTTTGGTGTAGTTCGTATACAGGAGCGTCGGCCTGTGTAGTTCTCTGTGATTAGGTGTATGATGTAGGGAAGAAAATGATTAGGCAGGAGGGAACTGGACAGGTAGTATTGTTTTTTTTGTTGAGAACGTCAATAGAATTCTGCAGTTGACACAACTGGTGATGGTATTGTCGTGTGATCATGTAAACAATATACGAGTTGACAGGTCGAATTAGTAGTTGTAGATTGTGCTATCCATTTGAGCACTGAACCGGTAGGCAAGAATGAAAACAGACAGCACCTATGATGTATGTGATCTGTAAATGCAATGAGTGGAGCTAAATCTGGGCTGGACTCTATGTAAATCCTCATAATTTGGTTGAAGATGGCAACAACAGCATAATGGATAATGTAGCTGGTTAATGTTCAAAGTCTGAGGGTGCTGTGTTACACACAGCCGTTAGCAGTTGGACTCTAATAGGCTGAGTATAGGATGGTAAGGAAAAGCTGCCATCTGAAGCTGTATGCAACAACAAAAAGCGGCAACCGAATGCTGTTAAGGCTGAACTTCAGGCTTGTGTATTCAACAAACGGCACACAAAATATTCTCCTTGTATACTGGCCATCTAAGTATAGGATGGTTATGACTTTTTGCGTTCTCAGGTGTTTCCCTGATGTGAACAGACGGCATGGTATTAAATTAGCTCGGCAAATGTCATTGATAAGGCTCAGCTAGTTGCAGTTTTGGTGATTCAATATTGAGCATGGGAATGGCAGGATCCTCTGATGGAGCAATGCGTATAGCATGTTTGTGTGTACCTTTTTCTGGTGTGATGGTAAGATGACCTGAAGCACCTACGGTTTCATGTTGTTTACCTTTATCGATGGAGGTGGATGGGGCTGTAGGTAATAAGTTCAATATAGCATCAACCTGATATGATGTCCGGATTTTCTGTAGAGCTGTTCGTGGAACAGAGGCCTGTAAATGATATTGTCTTCCATAGATGCCTGCTATCTGCGGGGGTATGAAATTCTGAAGTCCTTCAGAGGCAGCTACAAGTGGAAGCACTGGACAGCCAATGAGCTGTTCCCCTATTTCAGCAAAGACGATGAATTCTGCCATTTTTTGCTTCTCGGTTGCCTATTTCATTTGGGTCAACGCCATGGACAGTGATACGGTACCTTTTATGTTAAGGAAAAGAACAAATGCGTTGCATATAAAGGTGTATGGTAACTAATCTATGATATTGTACCGTGTTTCAGCTATTGTGGTACCACATCTAGGACATCTGTAAGTTTCTCCTTCGGTGTTGACCTCTCTTTTACATGTAACACATCCTAAGTACCACCATGGTTGTTCTAGAACAAGCTGTGTAATAACGGCATCGACTATGTAACTGTTTCCCTATATACATAAAGACGTAGCAATTGGTAAGCAGAGGAGTTTTTTTTTGTAAGCCAGTTTGTGTATAATATGAAGTATGGAGTGGTGGTGAAATGGGCTTACCAGTACATCATGTGAATTAAGCTTATAGATTTTGGGGACTGTAGTATGGGTAGGCTGTCTTTGCGCTGGTGGATGGCCGGTCCATCTAACTTCATGTGGCATGCCTGCAAAACTGTGTAATGGGTAAGTAATGGGGCATATAGTAGGAATCAATGGGCCTATAGTATTAATTCCATGCATGGTGTGTATACGCAGTCATAGACTCTGCAGGCAAAAGAGGAAAAAAAACTGAGGCAGGGTGGTCAGACGACTGTGTACCAATAGTAGTTTTTTTTTTCTGATTCATGATATAACCTGTTTTGTAAGGCAGCTACCTCTGGGAGAATTGCATTGATATACCACCTGCAGATTGTGCTTCCTTGAAGCGATAATTGGTCTGCATATTATAAGAAATAGGTATGTAAGTTGTATAGCAATGAGTAAATATGTAAGTTGTAAGGAATGTTTTAGATAATCTGAGGCTATGGTCTCAGAACAGAATACTGTCTGATTTAGTAAGGATCTGAAGAATCAGTTTTGTTGATTCTGTTGGTCTGCTTTTTTTAAGCTGGAGCATTTATTTTCGTTTCTTTGGAAGGATCTCTATCTGGTATGCATATTTCTATATTCGTATATGATCATGATAGATTCTGTTTTGTTTTTAAGATAAGTTGATATGGCAGTGCTGTGGTACCTAGAGGTAAGGGTGAAAACGGGTCGGGTTTTTTCCGACCGATCCGGTACCGAATCCGGTTGGTAGCGAATTTGGTAAACCGGTTTGATATCCGGTCGGATTCGGATTCGGATTTTTGTATTCGGATTCGGTAGCGAATTCGATTTCGTTGCTATCCGACCGAATAGCGTCGGTATTCGGTTATTTGGATACTATCCGAATAAAAACCGAATAAGTATCCGATTAGTCTCTGTCGTTTGTCTCCACGATCCGCGATCGAACCGCACTGTGGTCCAGCCGGCCCATGCGCCACCCATCCACCCAACTTTCCCAGGGACCCAGCCGCCACCAACACATGAAGCCAAGCCACTTCGGCACTTCCTCGGTTCCTCCCCGGCGCCCCGCCTTCACCCCACCCGGCCGCCCCCGTGCCGCCGCCCGCTCTACCGCCGCCCCCGCTCTGCTGCCGCCCCCCGCTCTGCCGCCCATTCTGCCGCGTCGAAGCGAAAGGAAGAGCGGAGCCCCCAACCCTCGTGCCCTAGGCCCCCCCTCGATCTCGCCGTCTCCTCGCCGCTGGCACCGCTCGCCGGAGGCGCCCTCCTCCGCCGCCGCCTTAGACCCTCACCTGAGATCCCATCTACCGCCGAGCCTGGCCATAGCCGTTTGCCGCCACGAGGCCTCGCCGCCGGCGGGCGCTGAGGCGGCCCCCCTCCGAGTCGAACTCTGGGTCACCCTCGGCCCCCGCTCCGGTTTCTAGGGTTTCCGCCAAGGTGAGGGAGCAAACAAGTAGATTGGACTGTATGTTGCTGTAGTTTGGGGCTCCTGAATCCTGATTGTGCTTTGGGTATGTGCTGCAGCTGACCCGCCCCGCCGGCACCGCAACCGACCCGATGCAGGTCGACCAGCCGCGCGCCACCGCTCCCGCGGACGAGAAGGTGAGTGACCTGCCCCCGACTCCTCGGCGGCGTGCGTTTGGGTTCCCGTCGCCCGGAGCGGTTCCGGCCTTCAGATCTGCTGCGCTTGTTTGCTGCTGCTGGCTTTTTTTCCCCACTTGTTGTTTCGTAGTTCCGCGCTTGATCTGCTCGTAGATCTGTGCTGCGTGCTAAGGCTAGGCCTCGTATCTTTCTCCACGCAATTTCCCCTCAAGTTTTGAGGTAGATCAGCGTTAGATTAGGGGGGCAGAGCGGAGCGTTGCTTGGCTTGGAGGAAATTACTACTAGGTGAGCATTTTTAACTAGTACCTAAACATCTTGATTACATGTTCTTGTGATACCTTCTTTCCCAGAAGTGTTTCTCTCGAGTTTTCTGCTATATGTTAAACTTACTTTTGACAAGCACGGTGCGAGATATCTTTATGTTGCTCTTCGCAGGCATACTTAGTTATCTAACCATCTAATCATACTATGTTATATTTTGGGATTTAATCTGTTAAGAGTGTTTTTGATGGACTCATATTAATAAAAGAGAAGAAAATGGAAAACAATTTTCTTCCTGTTGTACTTAGCTATGCAATTGTGCATTGATGACAGGAAGAAGAAGGCAGTTCATAAGACCACAACCACTGATGACAAGAGGCTTCAAACCACCTTGAAAAGAGTAGGAGTGAACACCTTTCCTGGTATTGAGGAGGTCAATATTTTTAAGGTTGATGTGGTTATCCAATTTCAAAATCCTAAAGGTGAAATGTTGCTATGCTGAAACATCACTTCTACATATTCAATAAAGGTTCCCTGTTTGCTTCTAATATTGCTTTTTCCTTGGTTTCCTGCAGTGCAAGCATCTATTGCTGCAAATACAAGGGTAGTCAGTGGAACACCACAGACGAAAAGTAAGTCTTTGATTTATAATCTTCATGGGTCTATTAATTGCTTAAGTAGCAGTATGTTTCCAGAGTAGCATAAATAGGTTATTGATGTCTGAGATATGGATGACTGTTTGACTGGTCTAATTTTGGTTCTTACATGTACTTTAAACTCAGATAAGCGGATAGTTTTTTATAAACTGAAGGCAAACAATATTAACTTTAACCGGTGGGACTTGCCTTGTAGTTTGTACATTAAAATTAGCCTCAGTATGCTGTCAAAGTGAGGGTTGAAGTTAAAACGAAATGTTTTTCATGTTACTTACTGCTTCATTTTTTACTCGATATAACTGTAATCTTACGGTATGAGACCTCTCTTTATTATCCGCTTATATTATCCGTTTTCGAGCCGAATCCGTCATATATCCGTCCCGACAGTACCGTATTCGAAACTCCGAATATTCCGAATTCGTATTCGTATCCGGTCTTACCGTATTCGACTCCGAATCCGAAGAAAAAATGTGTGTTAGGATACGATTTAAGCAATATCCGTCCGAATCCGATCCGTTTTCACTAGGTAAGCATAGCGATATGAGGCGATTCTTGCTTTTTTGTGTCGATGTTTCTTATCTCTAAAAGAAGACATTTTTGAGTCATTGTTTACTTGTATATCAATCTGTGGAGTTGTTAATGCTCTTTCAAGTATGGATAGCATATATAGAGATATAGGTTGTGCAGGTATGAGCTTTTTGAAAATATATTTGGAAGCACACTAAGCAATAAGCATGTGTTGGGTCGGTATGAAAATAGGATGCACAATAGTGGAAGGTAGGAGTTTCATACGGATGAGCGCAGGAGTAAGATTGTCTTTGTGGAGTAGCCCTGTGAATTTGTGGCCTAAATTACCTTAAGTGGACATACGACAACTAAAATAAAAGAAAGAATCTTGAAGACTAATGTATTTGCAATATGAAGGGACAATCGGAGGATTCTGTATGGTGTTAGCGTAATATTAGATGATATTGTTGCTTCAGGGCCAAAGTAATGTCACACTAATATGTTTTAGTGGCAGATGGTACTGTAGGTTTGGTTATAGGTCGCTAGTGTAGGTACTGTGATTGAATTCTCTAGGTAGTTCTTGAAATAGAAATAGTCTTTGGCCTAAACAGTTGTAGCTCTATTGTTTTCATCTTGTATGTTTTCGAGGGTAGCTCTATTACTAATGGTATCTAGGACTCAATTAATCTGTGACTAGTTAGAGACCCGTGCGTTGCAACGAGTCATAAAAATAATAAGACAGAACTTACTTCACACATCAAAATATTATAGAGTAAGCGACAGAGAGAGAAAGGTGGTCAGAATATGCGAGGAGATGGGAAAAGTGGAGGAGGTGGGCGATTGTATCCTGAGAGAGAAAGGAGGAGAGAGACGAATGGTCTAAATCAAATCGGATGGCTGAAAAAAGAGGAGAGAGGCCGTACCAACCACCAACTTCTTCTTTTATAATAGTAAAGATGTGATAATGGTGTGGCAGGCTGTTTTTGTGGATTTCATAAAGCATTATATGTAAGAATTATTAGTTCTGTCACATGTATGATTTGGTAGTGTTGATGCTTTAGATTATCTGGCATACATGTATTTTCGTTAGTTTCATTGCAGGAAGGTCAGACCAGGAAAAAATCTATGGTTTTGAACTATTAATATTTGGAAGGACAATATGTATAGATGATCAAAAAATGTTGGTCTAAAGAACAGTTTCCTATATGAGCATATATATGTTGTTGACCTTGTTGTGCACAGGTTGCAAAACCTGAGCTGAGACATTTCGAGCTTATTGTTGGTAAGTGCATTGTATAAGAAATGTAGGATGTTAATTCTATACTATTACTGTTGTTGAAACAGGTGTGAAATGCTGACCGTTGTATAGTTTAACTGTTAGCCCAGCTAAGAGTAGCCTTCTTCTAAATTAGGGCTCGGTTGTAATTTGACGAAACCGTCTTGCACCCCAGTCAAAATTCTCCCACGCCTTACGCATCATACACATACCAGGTCGACTCAATAAGATGTGGCTGGAATATCAATGGCACCAGTCCTAGCATCGCCGCCGCCTATTCGCTGCCGTCGCGCCACTCCGTCCACCGGCGACCACTGCCCTAGATCCCCCCGTCTGTCGAGCTTCTCTCCGTCATTTTCAATTTGGCCCGAGACCATCCGTATTTGGTCGCATTAGCACCTCGCCACCGCCCCCATCCTTACCTAACTGCGGTTTGATTTGCTCGCTGCCGTGCCCTCCTGTCCGCCGGCGACCACAAATAGTGTTCACCTCTTGGTGGTCATTCTAGTGGTGTGAGGCTCTTCCTCAACAACAACGGCTTCTACGGTGCCATCCCGGACAACTTCGGGAGCACGGGGGCCAAGTACCTCGTCGTGGCCAACAACTAGTTCAACGGCCCCATCCCGCGCTCCATCTACAACACCTCGACGTCGCTGTTGGAGGTGCTGTTCCTGAACAACAGGCTCTCCGCCTCTCCGGGTGCCTACCGTACGACTCGAGGGGGTGGGGTGGCGGCCGGCGGTAGGGGGGGCGCCAGCCCCACCTGACCCCGGTGAGTCCGCCCTGGTGGTGTCTTCAATTTCTCCGGTGACCACTTGCATTGGCCGCTCCGCCACCTGGACGCCGCGGTCGATTGTCTTCTCCAGCGCCGCCCACTTTCAAGTTGTCTCTGGCCATCATCTTCTTGCTTGCTAGAATGCTAGTGTCGCCGCTTCGTCCTCTTTGTGTAGCACTGGCCATCATCTTCGATTCCTTGGCACCGAGCATTTTTGGCCACCGGGGACCAAGTGACCAACGAGATCAACTTCCCTCATCGAGCTAAGCCATTCACTTTAGTCAGCAGCAAGGTCGCATGCGAGGAAGAAGATGCGTTCTTGATGCTCGGCTCCTTCAATCTTTTGTGCGTTTGGGTGGGGCTTGATGCTTGGGTTTTCTGCACCAGCCCGAGAAACAGGGGAGAAGAGCGCATGGCGTAACACAAATGAAGAACAAGGGAACGAGAGCAACCTTAACACTGGAGCGAGTTAGGCCCTGCTCCAAACCACTCTCGAACGCGACTTCTTACTTTCTCTTTTTTTTTAGTTTTTTGTTTTTCTTCTTATTTTTTGTATTATTTGTGATGATATAATTCTTTATTTATTTTTATTTTTTAAAATTTAATTATTTAGAAAAAAAATTAATAACCGCTATAATATATTTTTAGACATTATAATATTTTTCTAACTATAAGGCAGAAATTATATTGAGCACTACCTAAATTAGATGGAGTGGTATTTTAACTAACCGCGGAAATTTTTAGTGGTACTAAACTGAGCTACAAAACTTTGATTGTATACTTCAAAACTCAGGAACTTTCGGTGGTATATAACTAATTTTTTCTTTTTCGTAATTAATTTGTAATCTGAGTAGTTTGTATTTTGGTTTATGCTCTTGTGGATCTTGATTTTTGTATTGAACAGTACTACCCAAACCAGCCTGAATGCCATGATCGTGATTCGCGAACTAAGTGGTCAGTAACCCAAACAAAGATTTCGCCGCACGCATGAACAACTACTACATTTTCGCACGAGAATGTATGTGTCCTAACTCCTAACTTCTAGGCCCTTTGAAGGTCCTACACAATGCAACGTCGCCCTGTAGTTATGCATGTTTTTGTATGCAGTCGCCTTTGACTGCAAGAGAGCATTAAGACTCTTTTCCGGTGACAACGAGACACGGAGTTTCATTGGACCGACCAGAACTAGTAGAGCACCATCGATCACCTTGGTGATGTGGATGCAGCTGGCCCAAAGGCGTCAGAGACCCCCGAAAAGAGGCCCAAGTCACAAATGTCTCCAGGATAGGTGCAGCAACGCAAATGAAAAACAGAAACTTGCATGTAGAATTGGGTGTGGTTACTGTAGGTCCAAACAATCTTTATGTACACTAGCTAAGTCTAAAGTGAGTTTTTGGCCGAAATGACCGAATTTGACATGAGATTAGCAAAAAAGACACTTATCATGTGGAATTTATAAAAATAGTATCTCTACCGTACGATCACCATGTGATATTAGCCTCAGGCTGACATATAGTGAAGTGCTGCATGGTCACCGTGTTAGATATATGTCCTAGAGGCAATCATGAAGATGATTCTATTACTTCTATGTTTATGATCTTTTGAATAATATATTATTTTATCCATTGAATAAATGTATTTAATATTGATCAACGAGTATGTCACTTATTCGTGAAACTCTTTATTTATATTTTTGATATTATTCTAAATTATTTCTGATCTTATATTATTATATAGGACAATTATGATTTACAGATCATCATGTATATTGATTGATGATCATGTTTCACGGATCATGGATATTGGATATCAAATCAATAATGTGGACACATGTTAGAGAATATGATATTGAATTAATATACCATGAGACACTGCGGGAATTGTTATATTCTTAAGTGATGAGGCGACGGGGTCTCGATCTTCCGATAGGATGATAACTTCGATTTGGAGGAGAACGACTTTGACGATGCGGCTACTAACCGGTCACGACCAGAACGTCAAGCAATCGCTAAACCACACTCTGAGTTGTTATCAACCGTGCCAAGAACGCGGTTGACCTGACCACGAAGGTCTATTCCTGCATGCAACCGAAGAACATGCAAGAACAAGATAAAAAAGCAATCTCAATTTGCAAATAAGATTGAAATACTCAATGTGGTGGGATTCCGAATAGGGATCTTAACAGGTGGTCGTCCGACACAACTGAATATACAAGTTGTAACGATGGCAAACTAAACATAAACGAAATTCAAGAAAACTAGAGGGGGTGCAGCCTCCTTAAATAGGGGAGTGGAAGCCACACAAAACTAAGAAACAAGGGGGTGGTACTATTGTTACTATTCACGTGAACAGTAGCACGCGTGAATAGTGAGGGTAGCACCCTCCCTTTGGCCCATGCATTACAAAGGTTCGATTTGGCTCAAACAGGTAATATAGCAATTTCTTTTGACGATTGCGGGCTGTACAGAAGGAATTTTTAGGCAAGGCTGGATCCGTTGGAAAGAGGACGAGAAAAACTTTCCATCAAATACTTATGGACCTCAAACAGACTCCGTATGTGAAAGTTATGCTCGTTTGAAGTGGAACCTGTCAGGCTGATCCGAACTGATCTGGAGGCCGAATTGGATTCCAAAACGTGTCCCACTTGAACTCTTGCTTGAATTGGTCCAAAAGTAACGTGGTGACCATAACGAAGAGTTGGGGGAGACGTCGACATGGTCTTGACATGTTGGTTGGCTTCCCTTTTGGTAGATCCCAACTACGAGCTTGTATGGTTGTAACTACCGGGTCCATGTCCTCATCATTAAGTGTCATCAGTTGGTCTCATATATAGTGTATGTACGATTTTTAGACCTGAGATCGTTATTGTTTTCTACATGCGTAATAGTTTGTTTAGGGGTTACCAAACACTACTCCGTGACTGGGTGGTCATAAAGGTAGCTTTCGGGTTTATTATGAAACATGCGGAGGAATACGAGTAATTAAGATGGAATTTGCCCCTCCTATAGAACAAGAGAGATATCTCTCGGCCCCTCAATGTAGTTAGATTAAGGAAATGCATGGCCATACCGAATGTGGTTGAAGAGTAAATCACAATTGAGTAATCTATCATAGGTTCGAGTAAAAGATCGAGCTATCATAGGATGGCACACTTCTCGCCTTGAGTTTGATCTAGTATCGTGAGGCAAAGGGATCGGTACATAAATATTATATATGTTCGTTCGATATGATCTTTATGTATATTTGAGGGTTATTATGTCCTGCTAGGGACTGCTACCGACCTATGGACCGGAAAGGAGGTTTCGGCCCATGGCCAAATGTACATGAACCTATAAGGTCATACACTTAATGGGTTAGAACGATAAGGGTCCGGATGACAGTTTTCGAGTGGGATTCGATCTCCACTCGTATCGGATAAGGATCCGATTGGAGGCTATATAATGAGAGGTGTGGGGCTGAGGGCGACATCCCAAAAACCCTAGCCGCCACCTCTCATAACCCCTGCCATGTGAGTTGGTGCTAGCACACCGACGTATGGTGTTCCCTCCCTGGACGTGTGGACATCGGTAGAGACGCTACTATGACTGCGGCGCTGATCGGGATGATCGCAAGAGGAGATGGTTAGCCGGAGGACGATCGACTACTTTCGCCTACACCGACGCGCTCTTCGTTGAATCGGCTGTTTCAACTCTACTTCCGCTGTACTGCATGTCTAGTGGTAACAATCTATGATCTCTTACTCGTATGGCTTCGTCATTTATACGGTAGAAATTTTAATTTACGCTAGTATAGTTTACTCGTATCCCAACACACCGTGCGGCATTAGCCATGGCTCGACACGTGGCATGCTAATGCCGCACAGTGACCATGCGGTACTCCACCACATATCGGCCCGAGGCTAATACCGTATGATGACCGTGCGATGAATGTGTTATTTTTGTAATTACAGCTATAAGAATGCCATTTTTGCTAATAACGCTCCAAAATCTGCTATTTCGGCCAAGACTCGTCCAAAGTGGGTGTACTTTATGTATACATTTTCCATCCACGCTCCCCCTCTCCTCGATAAACTAGCCACATAGGCGTGGCGCCACACCGCGCCAGCCACCGTGTGGACCGAAATAAAAGAGACAAAAATTCGCAGCAGAAGGAAAGCATAGGGGCTTTTTCGCAAAAATTGAGGGCCTTTTCGCAATAAAAGAAGAGCGGAGAGGCTTTTTCGCAAAAAATCAGAAACCTTTGCGAAAGAAATAAGGGCCTGTACGTAATTACGGGAAACCGCGAGCTGTTACCCAGCAAAAAAAGTGCACAGGGGCTTTTTCGCAAAAATCCAGAGAACTTTCTGCGAAAACCAGAGACCTATACATAATTACCAAAAACTTAGAGGCCTTTTCGCGGGAGATGCCACGTGGGCGAGCTGAGCGAGCCGGAACCCCTCTTATAATATAAGATAGTGTGATTATGGCACGGTCTAAAGGTGGGACAATCCCAAATAGCTATTTTATTTCTTTGCACGAGACTTTCTTGCCCTCCCTCTTTTCGCTGCCATCCGACAGTGCTTACAACTGTCCGTCTCTATATAGCCAAATAAGAACTCTATCTCACTATATGGCAAATAAGAACTCTATCTCACTATTTTATAATATTTTTTTTTATTTCATCACAACTTCTCCTCTTACTATTGCGATGGTTTACGTTTGTAGGTTGTCTCTAGATATTCTCTCTCTACACCTTCTCTCTCCTTTAACTAGGATTTGGGTGACGGGGCAGGAAAGAGACGGCTAATGTGACATTATGGTCACTGTTGGAAATGCCCTAGATTGCATCGCGTCGCTCACCAGATGCAACTTCCATTTTCCGCATGTTGTGTTCCGATCCATGGCTCGCATCCGTTTCTTCATATTTCGCTGTGGGAGCCACATACTTACGTCCGAAGGCAAAAATCAAAACGAAAACGTTTAAAAGAAAAAAGTATAAGAAAAAATTTCTAAATGTAAGCCTTAATGGTTCCCATTGCTAAAAGCAGGCACTCAGCTAGTACAATTAAAACATTTCCGGTGGAAATGTGAACTATGGACTTTTCTGTGCTATGTTCAGAACCGATCCTGCTCTTATTCAATTGTGGCTGAATTTCCGGACCGTTCGTCTAACGTCCGGTCGGCAATATAATTGACTTGCCTGCACTTTCATGGAAGAGCGACGTGTTGCCGTGTTGGACTCCGCATTAGGACTTTGGGACATCACATTCACACAATTTTTACAAGCGAAACACCACTAACAGGCCAAGGGGCTGCTTTTTTTTTTTTGCTTCGATTTATATCTTTTGATTTTGATTTATGACTTTTTATCTATTTATGAGAGAAAGTATGGAATAACAAAAATACACATACAGTTTTGACCAATATAAATAAAGTCGTTACAATATGTATTGTAATAAACTTGTAGACCCCGTCTTGATAAGACATTTCATTTGAAAGTTAATTACTGTAGAAAAACCAAAAAATGACTATTAAAAACTAAAAAGAAGAGACCCTAAGATAGATGCAATTGCTTGGAAGTCAAGTAGCCAACCGATTTAGCTGCTTCAGCGAGCTTCTGCTTCTAGCTTCTTAATTTTTTTAGCTTTTTTAGTCTTTTTTTCCCTTATTTCTTTGCATTGTTTGTAATAATATAATTTTTTATTTTTTTAAATTAAATTACGCTAGAAAACTAACAGTGGCTATATTGTATTTTCTACCGCTATAATTAAAAAAGACCAGAAACTCATAAGCCCAAATGATCGCCACAGTGAACGGTGCCAAAAGCCTTAGTGGTTGGAATTAAAGTGCAAATTGACGTACATGCGAACATTCATAATGTGTTGCAATAATTGACGCTAAAAGGGTATCTAAAGTAGTCCACCTGTAAAGGTTGTTTCTAATAATGACTCCACCCACTTAAAGATAACATCTTTAATAATTTATCTCTATCATCATCTTGTAATTATTTTTTTATTTTCATCACAGCTTCCTCTCTCACATTCCCTCACCATTGCGATGGTTTGCGTTCATAAGTTCCCTCACCAGCTTCTTCCTACCTCTTGGCACCGGGGAGGCGGCCATAGAGGACTAAGCAGTAGTGCAACGTGCAAGTGCAAAAATGGGTTGCAGTGGCCTGCACATGCTCTAGGGTGGTGGAGGCGTAGCCTGCGACCACCTGTGGTGGCTCATAGGTATAGACGAAGGCGATGGCAGTGTACTGGTATAGTGGCAACTGCTAAACAGTGAGTAGAATAACAAAAAATTAAGCACGTCACAAGTGTTAACACGACAGGGGGACCACTGCGAACAACAAAGATGGAGATGAGTTGGGGTGGTATGGCATTGTGAAGGGCGGTGCGGCGAGCTTCTCATGGCGGTGGCAACCTGGAGTGGGAGGCCTCAAATTAAAGGTATGAGGAAGAAGAAGGAGGCCTGATGGTGCTTTGGTAGGAAGGAATTGGTGGAAAGCACACCATATCAAGAATGGCAGTGGCGGTGGTTGATTTGGCCAAATGTGAGGAAGAAGACTAGAGCGGTGCTCTTGTGGGCAAAACCCAAAATTAGTGAGGGCTTTTGAAGAGCATGTTGGGGACACACGCTGTGACGTGAAAAATTCAGAGAGACCATGACTGATTTAATAGGAACAACGAGGTTGAGGTGCGGCATTATGGGGCAACGCATCACCAGAGCCGAAGGAGATGACGGTGTCCCCAGTGATCCTACGAGGGAAATAAGAAATAGAGGTGAGAAATAGATAGGGAGAACCGAGGTGGTGCTAAAGGGCATGATGGGGCAAGTCGAGGCTCACTGGAGTGGCTACGTGAGTTTGGGAAGTGCGGCGGTGGGAACAGAGGAGCCAAGGCTCCTTGGCTCAGTTCTTCTTCTTTGATGCGTAAGAGGGATGGAGGGAGAGAAAAAATGAAAGAGGTAAAGACATCGACCTAGCTGTCTCCTCCGCTGTAGCAGTGTGATGAGGCAACGGTTATGAGAGCAGGTCGAAAGAGCTGTCTATCAAGGGAAGGGGAGCAAGAGGATGACGAAGGTTGACTAGGCGGTGATTCAACACTTACATGTGAGTACAGTTATCCATGTTGGTGCCAAGTAGGTGACATGTTAGCTAAAACCATCTTCAATCTGCCTCAGTGAGATAAAATAAACAGTATTGATACTTGAGAGGGTCAAACATCCAGTTTTACAGTTCAAGATTGAAACTTAGATCATTGCAAAAATTCAGAGGGTTAAATAAATTTATTCCTAAGAGATATCATATACTCTCTCTCCAACTCCTGTCTCTTCAAACTAGAATTTGGGTGATTGTGGCCACTATTAGAGATGCTCTAAGTTACATCACGTCGCTCACCTCATACGGCTTCCATTTTCCGCATGTGGTGTTCCGATTCGTGGCATGCATCCGTTTCTTCACATTTCGTGGTAGGAACCACATATTTACGTTCGAAGGCAAAAATAAAAAGGAAAATATTTAAAAGGAAAAATATGAGAAAAAAAAATCCAAACATAGACTTAATCGTTTCCGATGCCATGTGCATGCACTCAGCTAGTACAACTAAAAAAATTCCTGTGGAAATGTGAACTATGGACTTCTCTTTGCTATCCCTCGGTGCAGAACCGGTCCTGCTCTTATTCGATCGTGGTTGAATTTCCGAACCGTTCGTCTGATGTCCGGCCGGTAGCTTGCCTTGCCTGACACTCTCATGGAAGAGCGACGTGTCGCCGTGTTGGACTCTGCATTAGGACTTTGGGACATCACATTAATAAACAAAGACAAATTTCCGAACAGTTCGTCTAACGTCCGGCCGGCAGCTTGACTTGACTGCCACTCTCATCGAACAGCGACGTGTTGCCGTGTTGAACTCTGCATTAAGACTTTGGGACATCACATTACATTAACTAGCCATATAGACGCGGTGCCACGCCACGCTAACTACCATATGGACTGAAGTAAAAGAGACAAAAATCCGTATAAAAACGACGTGCCAGGGGCCTCTTCGGAAAAAACCAAGGACCCGCGTGTAATTTCGAAGAAACCGCGGGACGTTATTCAGTAAAAGAGGAGCGGAGGGGCTTTTTCGTAAAAACCAAAAGGCTTTTCGAAAGAACCAAGAGGCTGTACGTAATTATAGAAAACCATGAGGTATTATCCAGTAAAAGAAGAGTGGAGGGACTTTTTCGCAAAAAATAAGGGTCCTTTTCGCAAGAACTGAGGGCCTGTACGTAATTACGAAAATATGGAATTTTTTTTTACAAAAGTGCCATGTGGCACGGGTGGCTGCCTAGGCATTCCCCCAAACGTAATATATAGAGATTTTTACAAGCGATACATCACTAACAAACAAAGACAAAGGACTTCAATTTTGCTGTGGCCGATTGCTTTTAGTTTTCTACCAAAATAGCACTACAATGGCTAAAAGAAGCCACGACTAAAATTAGAAGGTGTTCAATTCGACTGTTGGCTTTTAGCTGAGATAATTTGGAAAAGGAAAAAAGAAAAAATATGGTAAAAATTGAAATAGATTAAATGAACATGAAAGAAAAAAATTAATGAAATGAAAGGAAAAAGAAAAAAGAATCGACGAGCGACGTGGATGGGGCCAAGGAGGAGGAGGAGCAGCGGGTAGGATGGTCGCTGGCAGGGCCAAGGGAGGAGGGACGATGGTGGAGGCAGAGGATGATACTAACGAGCACCACCGGGTGGTGACCACTAGACCTGGCTGGATCTATGGGCTCAATCAAATCGGATTCGATCTGGCTGGAGGCAGCGACGATGGAGTTAACGAAGACAAAGCAGGGTTGCGGAGGAGCGACGACGATGGCCAATTAGCGGAAATGATGATGGAGTCGACGAAGACAAAGCAGGGCCGCGGTGGATTAGGATGAAGTTTTAGGTGAGATGAGCGCGGGAGGAGATGGTGGGAGGTCGGATTCGAGGAGCTTCTAGAAGTCAATTCGTTCAATTCGGTTTCTAGTCTTTAGACGTCAGAAGCCGAAGTTGTTTGGAATGGTGCCTGAGTAGTCAGTCGAATCTCCTATGTCATCTCTATTTTAATTGAATTGAATTCATTTTTAAAACTTGATATTAAATACAACCATGTTTTAAAGATGACTTTATATCACAAAGTGGTAAAGAATAAAAAATATACTTAAGATGTAGGACAGTGGCAGCTATTGTTAGTGATATGCCCTAGAGGCAACATGGAGATGTTGTATATATCACATGCTATGTTTATGATACATTACTTTGTTCCTTGAAATAGACATTATCATTATTGATCAATAAGTATGTGACTTATTCATAAGACTCTTAATGCTAAAATGTTGCTATTTCTAAATGATCCCTGATCATATATCATATGAGGAACAAATATGATTCAAAGACAAAGATCAGCATATGTATTAATTGATGATTATGTCTCATGGATCATGGTATGGTGATACCAAATCAATAATATGGACATGTGTTAGTGAACATATGTTGGATAGACCCGCCATGAGACTAAAGGAATACACGTAGGCTACGGAAGCAGAAAACAAAACTTTTCTACCGCGCACCCAAGAACATCATGCTAAGGAAGGATCATGGATCGTTACCACTTAGACGCGCGTGCGCAATGAAGAAGAATTGAAACCGATCCAATCACGCGCGTCGAGGTAGTAGTGGAAGTAGCCGATCGTCCGAGCAGATCGTCTCCTCCACGCATGCCGATCAAGATCGCAACGAGCGGCGCCTTCACCGGTATCCACCGTCCCGGGTGGGCGCCGATCGCGAGTGTACTAGCACTCGTGGCGACTAGGGTTTGGCTCGGGAGGTGGCGGCTAGGTTTTGCTAGATGTTAACGGGACGAATCCCTCAGCCCCTCGTCTCCATATATATAGACCTCCTCACGTGGGCCTTGCGGACCAAGGCCCATTAGGAGTCTATTCGGATCTTTATCCGAATTGAGCCCATATCCGAATCATATTGAATCGGTATTCCAACCCGTTAAGCGTGCGACCACAGCAGGTTCACGTATACTTGGTCGTGACCCGAAACGCCTTCCGGTCACCACATTAATAGCGGCCTCTAGTAAGACATATTAACCCCAAAGTATATGTAAAGATCATATCGGCTGAACCTGTAATGTTCTCTCATGTACGAATCCTTTGCCTCATGATATAGATTGAGCTCAAGGCGAGACCTGTGTCATCCTCTTAATAGCTCAATCACTCTCTCGATTCCGTGATGGATTATAAACTTGTGATTGACTCCTCAATCACCTTGGCATGGCCATGCACTTTCATAATCCATTACATCGAGGGGCCCAGAGATATCTCTCCCATAAGGAGGGGCAAATTCTATCTTGATCATTCACATCCCACTACATGTTTCATGGCAAATCCGAAGACTACTTTTATGACTACCCAGTTACGGAGTAGTGTTTAGTAGTCCCAAAATAAGCTACTACTCATGTTGGGAACCATGATGATCTTAAGTCTAAGGATTCTATATAAACACTACTCGAGACCAGCGATGACACATGGAATCTCTGCGTTGTCTCATGGCGAGTCTATCAACATATGTTCACTAACACATGTCCATATTATTGATTTGGTATCACCATACCATGATCCATGAGACATGATCATCAATCAATACATATGCTGATCTTTGTCTTTGAATCATATTTGTTCCTCATATGATATACGATCAGGGATCATTTAGAAATAGCAACATTTTAGTATTTAAGAGTCTCATGAATAAGTCACATACTCATTGATCAATAATGATGATGTCTATTCCAAGGAACAAAGTAATGTATCATAAACATAGTATGTGATATATATACAACATCTCCATGTTGCCTCTAGGGCATATCACTAACAGAGACACTGCAGAGATTCCATGTGTCATCAGTTGGTCTCAAGTAGTGTTTATGTAGAATCCTTAGACTTGAGATCATCATGGTTCCCAACATGCGTAGTAGCTTATTTTGGGACTACTAAACACTACTCGTGAATCGGGTAGTCATAAAAGTAGTCTTCGGGTTTGCCATGAAACATGTAGTGGGATGTGAATGATCAAGATAGAATTTGCCCCTCCTTATGGGAGAGATATCTCTGGGCCCCTCGATGTAATAGATTATGAAAGTACATGGCCATGCCAAGGTGATTGAGGAGTCAATCACAAGTTTATAATTCATCACGGAATCGAGAGAGTGATTGAGCTATTAAGAGGATGACACATGTCTCGCCTTGAGCTCAATCTATATCGTGAGGCAAAGGGATTCGTACATGAGAACATTACTGAGTTCGGTAATATGATCTTTACGTATACTTTGGGGTTAATATGTCTTACTAGAGGCCGCTATTAATGTGGTGACAGAAAGGCGTTTCGGTCACGACCAAGTATACGTGAACCTGCTGTGGTCGCACGCTTAACGGGTTGGAACACTAATTCGAATATGATTCAGATGTGGGCTCAATTCGGATAGAGATCCGAATAGACTCCTATTGGGCCTCGGTCCGCAAGGCCCAAGTGAGGAGGTCTATATATATATAGAGGCGAGGGGCTGAGGGGACACGCTCCTGTTAACCTCTAGCATAATCCTAGCCGCCACCTCCCGAGCCAAACCCTAGCCGCTCACGAGTGCTAGTACACTCGCGATCGGCGTTGCAGCCCCGGACGTGTGGATACCAGTGGAGGCGTTGCTCGTTATGGTGTTGATCGGTGTCAACAACCTACAGATTAGATCCACTCGTGGTGTGGTTGATCGTGTGGAGGAGACGATCTGTTCGGGACGATCGGCTAATTCCACTACTACCTCGACGTGCGTGGTTGGATCGGTTTCCAACTCTTCTTCAGCTGAGCTGCGCGTCTAATGATAACGATCCATGATCCTTCCTTAGCATGATGTCCTGGTGTGCGCGGTAGAAAAATTTTTGTTTTCTGCTTTTGTATCCTACGCGCAATCCTTTAGCTATTACAGCTGCAAGTTATTAGTTGTAGCGCTAATAGTGGCCTATTTCACGGCCATAGCTACATTCGCAGGATATTTAGGGGGCGTTCGAAATAGCGATAGCTTATGGCTTATGGCTTATGGCTGAAATTTTACTGTAGCTGGCTGATTTTTTACTGTAGCTGAGTTGGCTTATTGGGCATAATTAAATTTTTTAAAAAATATAAAAATAAAAGTGACATGTTAACCTATCAAGGGCAATGCAAAAGAATACAAAAAAACAAAACACAAAAAACCAAAATAAATAAAAAAAGGAAAAATACAAAACGCTATAGTACCTGGAGAAGCCGTCGCTGAACGCTACCGCCCATCGTGAAGCCATCTTGAGCGGGCCCTTAGGCTTAGCGTCGCTCTTGAGGTCTCAAGTAGCTATAGCAGAGCTACCAGCAGCTAGTTAGAGCATTCATTGTGGACGCCAATGATGGACGTCCAAACCCAAAATACAAAGGTCCAAATTATATCAAATACATTTGATCCATTCCAAATTCAAATATGGTGAGGTCCATATCGAACCAAAAGAAGTCCACTAATATCCAAATACAAATGGACATGCGGCAAAACTGTCAGACCCAGAATTTGTAATTTCAAATCTACATGTGTTTATTATGCTACACATATATAGAACAACATTCATATCACATCCATACATGATTAAATGAATAGAGTAACACTATATAATTAACAACTAAAATTAACTCATACGTGACTAGTTTTACAATAAAAGGGTTGACCGGCCAAATAGTTCATGTGGCATAAAGTTGCAGCTGGAATAAAGATAAAGAGGCAAACAAAAGCCAGCTGGTATGCCTTAGTTCGACCATACAAAACTGACTGGGATTGAACCTTAAAGCTTGGCGTCATCATTACCAAAACCCGCAGCGTAAAAGTAACTATATGATCCATATATTTCTAAATATGTTCAACAAGCAATTGTGAGTACAAACTTGTACTTTGCAAGACTTTTAAATTCAACATACACACACACACACACACATGCAAGGCTATGACAATTGGAAGATTAAGCCTATCTAGTCTACCATTTTACACAAAGTGAACTTTTATTTACATTAGGAAGTAATATATTGCAATCGAAAGTTATAAGAGCATTTGAATTTGATAAGCAAATAATGATAAAGCATAAATAACATATCTATGATGTTTACTCTCCCACCAGGGTAGAGTCTTCAACACTAGCGACAGTGATTGCTCCTATCACGGGTTACGCCTCACCCCCAGAACGTTCCTATCCTAAGGTTATGTTTTGAATGAGGAACCCTATTGTTAGGAAGTTTACTACCCTTCTCGATAAATTCATAAGGGCAGTGACCATTATGGGTCACTCTCATCAATCACAGAAATCTACAGACCAATGTTTGCATGGGATTTACACCAAAGGTAAGCAAATTAGTAGGCTAGGTTTGTCCCATAATCAAACCTGTAGTTGCATGATTTGTGTGTAGAAAAGATGAGCACAAGAATTTGGTTCTTAAATGACTCAGACGAGACCAACAACAAACCCAAGCTCATGCAATCCGTACATAGCTATTTAGGAAAGGACACATCCAATCTCTATACTGCCCATTCAAAGATGACACGTGCAATCCCTACATGGCCAATCCAAAAATAACACGTGCAATCCCTGGACAACCAATCCTATATGTCCAATCCCTGCATCGGTCTCCAACCAATCACTTACCCGAGTCTCCACCATTTTTAGAAAATATTTTTCTATTTCTAGTGGTAACCCAAGTTACCATTATTATGATGTTTTAAGTTCAGTTAGTAATGTTTGTGCCATACTTTATTTTACTACTATGGCATTTCTAAGCATAACCATAGTCTAGTAGAGTTCAATCAATGGTGGAGTTATCATTATTTGTAAATATCATAGGACGACATGGCAAGAAAACAATAATTAAGGAGGGGAATACTAGTATCAAGTACATGGTATAACTAGGCATTCATCCTTTAACATGCATGTAGATTTGAAAAGCAAAATATTGCATTTGAAAACTAGGTCTAACATGATTAATTATAACAACTTGCCATGATCAAATATGGCTAAGGAGGGATCTTGTTCTTCAGCGATAGGGGTGTCCGAAGCGTTAAAGTCTATATACGTGAAATTGTCCACATTAAATCAAACATTCAAACAAAATTTACATAAACTTTAAAAATTATGATTATAGTATTGTTGGAAATATTTTTAATTTACATGAATTTAGAAAAAAATCACTAGATTTGGATTTGAAATGAAAAAATTGTGGCCTTTCAAAGTTTGAACTAAAGGTAATTCCTAAAATTCATAAAGGAAAGGTGGGGCCATTCGGATTTTCTTTTTCTTTTTGATTTGTTTTTTCAGAAGGAAAAACCTTTGAGGATGATAGGTGGGGTCGGCTAATGGTTTTCTTTTCTTTTCTAATTATTTTTCTTAAAAAAATCTGTAAGGGGCTGATAGGTGGGGTCTAGGGTTTGTTTATATTTTCTATTTATTTTAATTTAGAAATATGGGTGAGGCTGACAAGTGTGGTCACGACTCATATTGGCTAGGTTCATGTAGTCATATACCGAGAGGTGGGGCCCACTAGTCAATGACAGTGGTCCACCGAATGGGTCTATGCAATGGGTTAAGGGATGTGGGGCCCTCTTGTTTGTGGGTCATGTTTTAAATCCTGGGTCACTATGGCTCTACTGGTGGCAATGGCGAGGTCGGAGACGGTGTGAGGTAGCGGAGGTTACAATAGTGAGCGTGGCAACGACAATTGCAAGTGTAAAACTTTAATTAAAGGCAGGATTTAGCTTTGGGTGAAGTTGTGATGCTAGAGAGTGCATTGGTGTTATGAGGGCGATGGCGAGCTAGGCTCCTCACGACAGCCAGGGGTGGCACGGTGAGGGTGGCAGTGAGGTGGAGTTACGGTGAGGTAGGTGGTTGCTAAACTAGTTCAACTTGTTGGTTCTACTTGGAAGTATATGAGAACAAAAGGGCTTACTGTAGGACAGCAAGGATGAAGCACGATGAGGTCTTCAAGATCGATGCTCCTTGGAGCAAACGGGCATGAGAGAGTGAGCATGGGGTAGGCGAAAATGAAGCAAGCTTGGAAAGCACAATGCCATTGGTGGGGATTCACTAGAGAGAAGTAATTCGACGAAGGAAGCCAGAATTTAAGACTGAAGCTTGATTAGCTTCGACTGGATGCGGATAGAGTGGGAGAATGTGGGGAAGAGGAAGAGTGAAGAGAGGCGTGTCTAGTGACATAGGTGGCCTCAGCTTTTATAGCAGGGAAGAAGGAGAGTGGTTTGGGCGCCATTAGCGACCTTGGGCACCAAGCTTGAGAAAGGGCGTGAGAGAGGAAGAGAGAGTTCAATGGTTGATGGGACTACCTCGCAGTGACAAGACTAAGTCACAACACTCTTAGATCGAGACACGAAGCCTTCATTGCTCTGTGGCATGCAAAAATAGGTGAAAGGATAAGGTCGGGCATGCATGAGGAAGAAAGGAGGAAGGAAGAAGATAAATATTGCTGACAGGTGTGACAGGGCCCACATATCAGTGACACGCGAGAGAGGGGAGCAGTGAGCTAGGTTGGCATGTGAGGGATGCATGCGTGGGCCACGATGCAGGAGGGGAAAGCGCGTGTGGGTTGGGCTAGCAGGGAGATTCAACCCATGGCCTTCGAGGGAATTAAATCATATTTAAACTTTATTTTTGTTTGGAATTTAGTTTGAATTTCCAATTTGAATTCCCATAGGAATATGCACACAAAAATGTTGTGAAAAATTCCTTAGCATCTAATTCAGTTTTAGAGATTTTGTTTTCACATATTTGTGTCAAGGATTTTGTTTGAAAAATCTCAAACCTCAACCAAGCTTTGGGATTTTTTTTGAAAACAAACCAAAATTTTTAAAATTCATGTAGTTTTATTTGAAAGTCAAAATTGGGCTGCTACAAAACCTACCTCCCTTAGAAGGATTCTCATCCCCGAGACTTGGGCTAGTGAGCAAAGAGGTAGGGGAATTCTGCCTTGAGGATTTCTTCGGGCTCCCATGTAGCTTCTCTTTTGGAGTGGTTGCTCCATAGAACTTTGTAGAAATGTATCACTCGTCTTCTCATCTGACGGTATGCTATGTCAAGAATTCGTATGGGATACTCTCTACAAATGAGGCATGTGTCAACATTGATAGTCTCTAGTGATGTTGATTATTCTAGAACTCGAAGGCATTTCTTCAGTTGTGACATGTGGAAAACATTATGGATGTCGAACATCTTTGTTGGCCGATCTAGCTGGTAAGTGACTTCTCCTTACTTAGCGGTGATCTAAAAGGGTCCAATGTATTATGATCCAATTTTCCATGAACCTTGATGAGGACATCACTTCCATGCATATAACCAATAGATCTGACCAACCAATGTATTTAGATTTCATTTGTTTAGTTTTTTCATTGTGAAAACTCTTGTTCTTCGCTTGTGTCGATTAGACCAACCATAAAGAACCTCTGCGAAATCCCATCTTTTGAACTCAATCATATATTTGCAATTTAGATTACCTGTTACTTTATTCTTGCTTGTTCTTTGACTGCTTACAAGAATTGATTCTTGTGATCAAGTCAATCTGGTCTTTGGCACGGTTGATAACGACTTGGTGATTAGTTCAGCACTTGGTTCGTATGTGCCACGTTCATAAACTAGATCGTGAGAGTTGATCATTGTCCAATGGGAATTATTCTTCTCATCAAAAGATCGGGACAACATCAGTTTCATCCTATCCAAAAAAAGAGAAAAAATTATTATTAGGGTTAGTTCATCCTGCCCAAGACAATCTATGCCTTGTAATTTTTCTTTTTAGTATTTTGCTTGTTGAATTTTTGGTTGAATAGTCATGTCTAGTTGTTGATTTGTAGTTCTAGTTGGAATCTGGTTTGATCATTGCCTTTTGCGCATCTTGTGTGTTTTTACTCCCTGCCGCGCCACCACCAATCACTATCGTACTATCCCAAAATCCCCTGCCATGGCCAACACCAATCACCTTGCCGCGACTGCCAAATCGCCTTGCCATGGTCGCTTCTTCCTTGCCATTGCATACTTTGAGACCCTAGAGCCGATTGTTTTCAGGTCTATCTAGGAAAAGGAAAAGGAAAAGAAAAAAGAGTTGGCTTCGAGTTCAGAAAAAAGAAGAGAGAGAAAAAAGAAAAAAGTGAGAAAATAAGGAGAGGAAGAGTTGGTTTAGGTCCACCTTCTCGAAAACCAAAAAGTGAATCAAAATTTTGCCAAAACTAGCAAAAATTGGTGGACACCTTCTACATATAGCCACAAGGTTTCACAAAACAATTCAGCAAGTTTGGCTTACGGGATTGAAAGATATAACAGTTTCAAGTTGAGCTTGAGGCGGTATCTAGTTCGAGTAGGCATCTGATTCTAAGACACTTTCAGTAAAACAGGCATAGCTTTTGTATATGGTATATATTTTTGACATTCTTGTACTCGTTGGAAAACTAACGACGAGGTGCATCCAAAAACACCAACCCGCTTGCACCAGTTGCCCTCTAAGACCCCCAAAATCACCCATCTTTGGACCTAAATTTGCATTGCAAGTTTTTGGTTTTTGTCTTTGCCCTTTTTCTTGGTCTTTCCTTCAGAATTTGGATTTTGCCTCAACTATAAAGTTGTAGATCTTGTCAAAACCTAGCTGTTGTTTCTACTCAAACTAGAGGGTTGTTTACATTGCACCATTACTTTGTCTTTGCGTTGTACATCATGTGAACAATTTTGTGCCCTTAGATAGAAGTTTGAGGAGTGGGCTATCATCTCTCCTAGCATTTAGTGTGAGATCTTCCTTTGCTTATATCAAGTCACATTGATCGTTGCGTAAGCGTTCATGCTATGGGCTTCATTAGCTAGCTTTTTCTAGGCTAGGATCAACAACATTTCCTAATACTTTGAATAATTTTTCAATTTGCAATTGCTGATTGGATTGTTGCTAATCCTTGCTACCATATTGAAACCTTTCAAGCTCCACTTCCTACTAACTCAGCAGGTATTGTTCCCCACAATCGTTGGGCTATTCACAAATGAGAGTATCACGAACCAACCACCGGTTGTACTACTTCTTTGTTGCATTGGTAATAACTTGTAAAAACTTGATATGACACTGCGAGAGAGTGACTCAATTCGACTTGCCCAGAGCCTATTAGTTCATAGGGAATCTTATACACTCGTGCATTTTTCTTGTTGATACTAACAATGGCAGGTTCAGCATCACAAGGGGAGAATAACAGACACAACGTTGAGGAAGATGCACCTCTCACGCCTCGCACGAGAGTCATCATGTAGAAATTTTCACACTTGTTGAGTCAACGATCTTGCTGCGATTGCTACACGTGTGGAGTTACTAGAAAGAGCTCCACCTCCTGCTATCGCCCACGCTGTTGTCGGCATTGCACAACCACGTCATAACGCATCCATTGCTCGCTCATGGGATGATGAGGTAGAAGATGAAGAGAGCCCATATATTGCTGATATGGTGTCCGAGGGTAGTTTCAATCTCAACAACGATCGTGATCATCGGCAACGATGCTTCAATCAACAAGGTATGAGAAGAGACCGACCATGTGAAGTATGTGATTGTAATGATGCACTTGGTAAAATTAAATTCACTATGCCTCCTTTTGCTGGTAAATATGATCCTGATGCTTATCTTACATGGGAGTTAGTCGTAGACCAAAAATTTGCTTACGATGAATTGTGCCGTAATGAACAACATATACCTAGAACTTGGAATGCTTTGAAAAGGGTCATAAGAGCTAGATTTGTGCCTTCATACTTTTCACATGACATGTTAAATAAATTAGAAATCTTAAAATAAGACAATAGGTTGGTAGAGGAATACTATCAAGAATTAGAAATTGGTTTATTGTGTTGTGGTTTAGAAGAAACAGAAGAAGCTAAACTAGCTAGAATTTTCGGAGGGCTTAACAAAAAAATTTAGGATATACTTGACTATAAGGATACAATTCTATCACCCGTTTATTTTATCTTGCTTGCAAAGTTGAAAGGGAAGTACACGGACGACACATGAGAACAAGGAGTTATTTTGGGGGCACTTTTTCCTCTAAATAAAATACCAAAATAGCAAGAGCGTCCCTTCCAACTACACCAATTCGAGGGCACTCTACTGCTACTCAAACACCCCCACGTGCACCCGAAGTAAACAAGGCGACAACTATTCAAGCTCCTACCAAATCTGCTCCAATAAAGAGTGCATCTTCAGTTGCTTCAACTGGACATACAAGGGGCGTCCAATGTCACAAGTGCAAAGGGTTTGGGCACTTCATGCGCCATTGCCCCAGTCAACGAGCTCTCATTATGAGAGAAGATGGTGAGTACACTTCCGCTAGTGATATTGCCCCACAGGTAAGCACGATGAATCTAAACATAATGAAGAACATTTTGAAGCTGAAGCAAGTGATATGTTTGTTAGCATAATTGTGAAGCTTGTCCTTGGTGCTCAAGCAGAGCGTGCTGAACATAATCAATGCCACAATCTATTTCAAACAAAGTTTGTGATCAATGAGCGTTCTTGTTCTATGATTATTGATGGAGGAAGATGCAACAATTTGGCTAGCATTGATATGGTTGAGAAGCTTTTCTTGACAACACAATAGCACTCTCGTCCTTACTACATTCAATGGTTTAATTTATGCAGTAAGTTGAAGGTAACTCGCATTGTGAGATTTTATTTTTCTATTGGTTTATACCATGATTATGCTAATTGCGATATCGTACTTATGCAAGCATGTTCATTATTATTAGGTAGACCATGGCAATATGATAAAGACACTATATATCATGGTAGGATTAACCAATATACTCTCAAGCATAAGGGCAAGAAAATTATTTTACTTTCAATGTCTCCTAAAGCTATTTTAAAAGATGAAATTGAACATGTTGAATGAGTAAATAAGGAGAAAGAAAAGAGTGAAAAAACAAATTGTAGTTATAGAATACTTTCCATCTAAAAAGAAAGATACAAAAGGAAAAAGTGCTAGGAATAATGAAATTAAACTAAAAGGGACTGTTCTATTAGCTACCAAATCTGATTTGAATTAGTTGGAAGTGAATAATTCTATTTGCTATACTTTTTTGTGCAAAGATGCCCTATTTTCACTTGAGGATCTTCTTGCTTCTTTGCCTCCTGCTGTCACTAACCTTTTGCAAGAGTTTGATGATATGTTTCTCGCTGAGATACCCCTAGGGCCGCCACCAATTAGGGGTATTGAACATCAAATTAACTTGATCCCAAGAGCTTTCCTACCCAACCGTGTGCCATACCAAACTAACCCGGAGGAGACTAATGAGATTGAGTGTCAAGTGTAAGACTTGCTTGACAAAGGGTACATACGCGAGAGCCTTAGTCCATGTGTTGTTCCTGTACTTTTTGTTCCAAAGAAAGATGGATTGTGATGCATGTGCGTTGATTGTAGAGCTATTAATAATATTACCATTAGATATCGTCATCCTATTCCTTGGTTAGACGATATGTTTGATGAATTAAGTGGCTCTACTATGTTTTCTAAAGTTGACTTGCATAGTGGATACCACCAAATTCGTATAAAATTAGGAGATAAATGAAAAATAGTATTCAAAACTAAGTTTAGTTTATATGAGTGGTTAGTGATGCCTTTTGATTTAACTAATACACCTAATACTTTCATGAGATTGATGAACAAAGTTTTGCACACTTTCATTGGAAAATTTATGGTGGTATATTTTGATAACATATTGATTTATAGAAAGTCACTTGAGGAACATCTTGATCACTTAAGTGCCGTTTTTAATGCTCTACGTGATGCATGTTTTTTTGGTAACCTTGATAAGTACACCTTTTGCACTGATCGAGTATCGTTTCTTGCTATGTTGTCAGTCCACATGACATTGAAGTTGATCAAACCAAGATCAAGGCTATATAGAGTTGGCTGACTCCTAACACAGTCATCCAGGTGCGAAGTTTCCATGGACTTGATGGATTTTATTGATATTTCGTCAAGGATTTCAGCACCATTGCCGCACCACTGAATGAACTCACCAAGAAAGGTGCACCTTTCCATTGGGGCCCTGCACAAGAACAATCCGTCAATCTTCTAAAAGAGAAACTCACAAATACACCACTTCTTTAACTTCCTAACTTTGGTAAGACTTTTGAGCTTGAATGTATGCTAGTTGAATTGGACTTAGAGGTGTGTTATTACAAGAAGGTAAATATGTTGCTTATTTTAGTGAAAAATTGAGTGGGTCTAGTTTGAACTATTTTACTTACGATAAGTAATTACTTGCTCTCGTTCAAACTTTAGAAATATAGCAACATTATTTATGGCCTAAAGAATTTGTTATACTCTCTGATCATGAATCGTTGAAGTACATTGATAGTCAATCAAATTTGAACCGTAGACTAGCTAAATCAGTTGAGTTCATTGAATCATTTCCATATGTCATTAAGCACTAGAAAAGAAAGGATAATGTTATTGCTCATGCTTTATCTCATCGTTATACCATGTTATCTCAACTTGATTTCAAAATATTTGGTTTAGAGACAATTAAAGAGCAATATGTGCATGATGTTGAATTTAAGATATATTTCAGGATTGTAAAGAAGGCAAAAGCAAGAATAAATTTTTTATGAATGCTGGAATTTTGTTTCGTGCTAACAAGCTATGCATTCTAGCTAGTTTCATTCGTCTTTTGTTATTACAAGAGGCGGATGGCGGAGGACTGATGGGACACTTCGGTGTCAAGAAGATGGAGGGCATTCTGGTCAAGCACTTCTATTGGCCTCGAATGAGACATGATGTTGAGCGCTATGTGTCACGTTGCACTACATGCAATAAAGCTAAGTCCCAACTTAATCTACATGATTTATATATATCTCTTCATATGCCTAGTGTTCCTTGGGAGGATATATCAATGGACTTTGTTTTAAGACTACTTAGAACAAAGAAGGGGAGAGATATTTTTTTGTTGTTGTGGATAGATTTTTTAAAATAGCATATCTTATACCTTGTCATAAGAGCAATGATGCTACGAATGTTGGTGATTTGTTTTTTTAGAGAGATCGTTTGACTACATGGAGTGCCCAATACTATTATTTTAGATCAGGATGCGAAGTTTTTGAGTCACTTTTGCTGCACCCTTTGGGCAAAATTAGGGACCAAGCTGCTATTTTCTATTACTTGTCACCCCCAAACAGATGGCCAAACTGAAGTTGTCAACCACACGTTTCAACTATGTTGAGGGCTATTTTGAAGAAGAACTTGAATATGTGAAAAAATGTCTACCTCATTGTCGAGACCCGAATATGCAAATCCGGACTCCCTGTGTATTCGGCACTAGTCCCAGGATCATGCTAGTGCACACAGTTAAACATAGATGTCATCACAACCATATACACGATAAAATAAAGAAAAACTCAAATATCGATAAATCTCAAAAGGTACAACCTTATGGTCAAGCTTACAATAAACTGGCCCGAAGGCTTAACAAAAGTAGCAGCGGAAAACCAAAATAAAGCGTAGTGGCCAATCGACAAGCCCACAGGCTATCGAGTGGAGAACGAAGCCTAAACCGCGAAGTCGTCGAAGCACCCTCCTTCTGGAACCTCCTGCTGGTGATACTCCTCTTCCTCAACTAAGCAACATTGGGCATAAAGCCGTGAGTACATTGGTACTCAGCAAGTCGTTTGTAACAAATGAATGCAATATAGTATGCAAGGCTTACCAAAGGAAGGCTGAAAGGTTAATTTGCATAAATGACAGTTGAAATACAATAAATAGATTGAAGACGAACTTTAAGTAAAACAGTAATAAATACATAATCAAAGGAATTGATATAACCACTTGCGGACCTCCCATCCACAAGCTAACCAACCACTTATGGACCTCCCATCCATAAGCTAAACCAACCGCTTATGGACCTCCCATCCATAAGCTAAACCAACAGTGAACACCTGTCCACTTCCATTTACAAGTTTTCAGAAATAACTACCCCTCGTGTGAAATCACCGAGCATTGTCCATGACCGAAAACGCGGCTATTCGAATAGTTTTACACTCTGCAGAGGTTGCACAACTGTACCCACAACAAGGCCTTTACAAAGTTCAGTTACAACTTAATCCGCCCGCTAGGATTTCGCATCACACCCCCCTTGCGCCACATGGAAATCAGCAACCATGTTCATCTCAATGGCAAGATTACAGTTGAAACCTCCCAAATTAGTCAGCCAGGTCCGTCCCATACCAGACATGTGGTTTACACGGTAAAGCTCAGATCAATGGCGCACAAAGTTAAGTCCTTAACAATACCCGGGCGAGGCTACCACATCCCTCGAAGTGCTCCAACACTTCCCCCTTTACTGCACGATCACTTGCCCGAGTGCAAAACCAGTTTGTTTAACCACCGCCGATGACGCACCAACGTCATGGCACAAATTTTAATATACGTGGCACCAACCACAGTTCCATATCTCATTAAGTCAAATTCATAATTCACATGTGATGATAAACCCGATCGTAACTATAAGCACACTAAGCAATTCTATCGTACCAGCCCATGTGATAAAATAACTATCATCACTAGTATGTTTCCCAACCTATGGTGACAAGGGTATCATGGCATTCTAAATTATCAAGGAGGGACAAAATCAAATGGGATGATAACTACCAGATACAAGGGTTGAATAAAAATAGCGATGCAATGTACTTTAAAACAAAATAATTAAATAATAGATTATAAACTGGGTTCAACATGATCAAAGGACACGACTTGCCTTGGTTATGCTTAGCGAGGTACTCCTGGTCTTCGGGCGCGGAACCGGCTCCTCCGGAATCCGAATCTAACGAGAGAGAAAACGACCGAAAATAAAGAAATACATAAAATGACAAGCAAATAAACTCTAAAATTCAAAAAACCAGAACCAACAGCTAGAGCTCGATTTTAGATGAATTTAGAAAAAAGAATGGGGTCAATCGGAGCTAGGACGGAGGAGAACAGGCTCTCGGAAAATAAAACCTAAAAGAAATCAGAGAAAATCGGAAATTACACTGTGCTGTGAACCCGGTCCACGGTAGAACTGGTCCACGGTGGATGCAGCATACGGCTTGATGCGCGGGCGGCGGCCGACGCGGCGGCTAGGGCCGGCGTGGCGCTGCTCGTCTTTGCCATGTGGCACGGGGTGACGTGGCAGCTGACGTGGCTGCCACGTGGCTTGGGGCGGTGGGTTGGGCTGACGTGGCGCTGACGTGGCGGCGACACGTGGCTGCCACGTGGCAGGGGTGCTGACATGGCACGCTGAGGTGGCAGGGCTGACGTGGAGAGGGCTTGGGCGCGGGCGGCGGCGGGTTGATCAGACGGTCGGGGGCGCGGCACGCGGCATGATCTGGGCCATCCGCCCAGATCTGGATCGGCGGCGGGGATCGTGACGGCCATGGGCGGGAGCGGCGCGATAAGCGACAGCGTGGCGAGCGGCGCGCGAGGCGCCGCGACGCAGCAGCGGCAGTGCAAAGCGGAGCGGGGAGATGGCGGCGCGTGCCCGCACGCCGCGGCGCGTCGCTTGCGCGCGCGCGCGGGTGCGTGGCGCGGTCTTGGTCGAGCTCGGGACCGCGGGCGGAGCGGATGCGGGTGCGGCGGCCGGGCGGCGACGCGCGGCGGCGAGGCGGCGGCGGCTCACCGCGAGGTCTTCGGCAACGGCGGCGGGACGGGCGACGAGAGCGCGCGGGCGGCGGTAGCGCGATGGCGGAGCGGCTCGGCCCGGCGCGGAGTGCGGCGCGAGGAGGCGAAGGTGAGGGCGCGGCGACGCTGGTGCACACGAACCGAGGCGTTTATCACGCGAACCGAGGCGGTGATCGAACGCGGAGCGGGGGCGGCTCGGACGCCGGTTAAGCGGTCGGAGATGCGGCCACGTGGGACGACGGACGGACGATCGAGGTTAGGGTTAGGGTTACGATTCTGCAGCGAGCGGAGGCGACGGCTGGGATGTGGCGCGGCGCGATCCAACGGCGGCGGCGCGAGCGGTGAGGCGCGAGCGCGGCGCGGATCGGGCACGAAGCGGGCGGCGCGTGGCTCGCGGCGATCGGGCGGCTCGCGACGAAGTCCGGCGGAGCGCGACGGATCGCAACGCGCGCGCGAGCGAGCGCGCGATGGCCGACATCCAGCGGTGGAGGCGGCGGCGCGCGCAAGCAGCTAGGGTTTGCGCGGGGTCGGCCGACGCGATGCCGACGCGTGGCGGGGCGGGGACATCCGACGGCGGGGGACAGGGCAAGGCGGGGGAGAGCGGGTGGCGGCGGGGTGCGGTAGGATGGCGACGCGTGGGTGGCCGGGATGGCCGACACGCGGAGGGAAGAGGAGATCGGGCGGCCGAGAGTTTTTCCCCGATTAAATGATTTTCAGAAATTCAAATAAAATTCCAGGAGCTCTAGAAAATAGCAAATAAATCCCAAAAATTCACCAAAAATACCAGAAAATTCCTTGAGACCTGAAGAACTCAAATAAAATATTTTCAACTTATGTTGATGTTTATTTTATTCAGATTAAATTATTTTAAAATTCTAAAATTCATTTGAAGCTTAATTTAATTCCAGAAAATTCTAGAAAATTTCTTGTGACTTAAGGAACTTAATTAAAATACTTTCAGATAATGTTGGTGTAATATTTTATCATATTAAATTCTTTTAAATTTTTGAAAATTCTTTTAAGCTTGATTTTAAATTCAGGAAAAATTTTGGAAATTTATTTTCAAATTCAAAATTTTAAAAATCCCAAAAATGAGGATGTTACACTCATGCCAAGTTTGCTTACAACAGATCGCTATATTCTACCACAAAGATGAGCCCTTTTCAGGTAGTATATGGCTTTAATCCTCATGCTCCTATTGATTTATGGCCTATTCCTACTTCTGAAAAAGTAAATTTAGATGCTAAGAAGCGTGCTGACTTTATCCTTAAACTACATGAAACAACTAAAGAAAACATAGAGCACATGAATGCTTAGTATAAGGTTGCTGGTAGTTAGGCTAGAAAGAGTTTAACTTTTGAACCTGATGATCTAGTGTGGTTACATTTGCACAAAGATAGATTTCTTGAATTGAGAAAGTTCAAGTTGATGTCTAGAGCTGATGATCCATCAAAGGTGTTAGCTAAGATTAATGGTAATACATATAAGCTCGATCTATCTGTAGAATTTGGGGTTAGTTCCACATTTAATATTACAGATTTGAAGCCATATATTGGAGAAGAAGATGAGCTTGAGTTGAGAATGACTGAAATGCAAGAAGGGAAGGATGATGACAATGTCACTTCTATGCATACAACCAATAGATCTGAACCTATGCACTTCCCAGGTCCAATCACAAGAGCTTGTATACATCAATTGAACTATTAGGTAACTTTGTTTCTAGGAGTGCATTTTATTTCTAATAAGAATATGCTGCTATATAATGCATGTGATGTTCTTTTAATCAAGAACTTAGGAGCTGATCGTGAAGAAAAATATGTGCAATTCCCTTCAAAAATAGCACCGACTTCAAACGAGTATAACTTTCACATACGAACTCCGTTTAAGATCCACGAGATTTGATTGAAATCTTATCTTGTCCTCTTTTCAATGGATCCAATCCTACCTCCAAACTCCATCTGAGTGCACCGCAATCTACAAAATAGTTTGCTGCTAGCCCTGATTCTGAAACTGGACAGTGTTACGCCACCTCCACTTGGGCTCATGGGCCTAGTAACCCTAGGGACATGCACCCAACTCCCTGACCGCCACCCTCTGGCCATCATCCTCATATAGTTGCATGTGTGCTACACTTTAGGGTTTGGATTTTGTTTGCTTAGTTTTCCCATTATGGAAACTCTTATTCTATGCTTGTGTCGACTAGACCAACCGTAAAGAACCTCTACAGAATCCTATCTTTTGAACTCAATCATATATTTGTAATTCAAATTGCTTGTTACTTTGTTCTTACTTATTCTTCGATTGCTTATAGGAATTTTTCCTCGTGATCGGGTCAATCGGGTCTTTGGCACGGTTGATAACGACTTGGTGATTAGTTCAGCGATTGCTTGGTTTGTATGTGCTACGTCTATAGCCTGGATCGTGAGAGTTGATCATCATCCAATCAAAATTATCATTTTCATCAAAAGATCGGGACAACATTAGTTTCATCAAATCACTTGATGCCTTTCACGGGCAAAATCTTGAGATAGACAAAATCTTCAATCTCAAAACTTAACTTCTGTCGACAATGGTTGGTGCAGCTCTTTTGTCTGGATTGGGTTGTCTTGAGATTCTTTTGGAGTAGGCAAACTTGTTTTTCATCCTCCTTAGCATGGTTGATCCGATGATTATTGGTTCTCCCATCTCTGACCATAAAAAGGGTGTTCTACATTTGTGTCCATAGAGTGCCTCAAAGGGTGTCATTTATAAACTAGCTTGGTAGATGTTGTAATAGGAAACTTTTGCATGAGGCAACTCTTTTTCGAATTGGTGCTGAATGTGAGTGTACAAGCATGTAGCATATCTTCAAGAATCTGATTTATCCATTTTGTTTGTGCATTTATTTGAGGATGATATGCAATGCTGAAAGCTAGGTGGGTTCCTATGGCTTGATGGAGACTGGCCCAAAATTGTGAGGTGAACTAGGTTCCTCAATCTGGTACAACCCTTTTTGGGACTCCATATAGGTGAACTATGTGAAGCACATATAGTTCGGCTAACTTGTCTTCGCTATAAGTGGCCATAACTGGGATGAAGTGGGCTACTTTGGTTAGCCTGTCTACTATGACTCATATGGAATCATATCCAACCTTTATTTTGGGCAAACCAATGATAAATTTCATGGATACCTCCTCTAATTATTATTCTAGAACTCTTAATAGTTGGAGTAGTTGTAATGATCTGAACATCGTTACGGCGTCCCTGAGAAGGTTTAGCGAAATCGCGGAGGTTCCGGGTGTTTCGGTAAATTACGGGAAGGAAAAATAAAATTGCAGAATAGTTTAAAATAAAAAAAATGAATTTAATTAATAAAAAATCAGATTGTGGGCGGCCTAGAGGGGTGGGCTAGCCAAAGTGGAGCCGCCCCCTTAACCCTAGCCCCTCCCCATAAAACCCCCTTGTTGGCCGAACCCTCCCCCTTTTCCCCCCTGGCCGCCACCCCCAACCCTCCCCTGCGCCTCCACCTCTCCCCCAAGGAGCTGCCCTACCATTTGCTGCAAAGGAGAAACCAATCAAAAGAAGGGAGAAGAGGAGGAAGAGAAGGGAGAAGAGAAGGATGGGAGGAAGAGGAGAAGGGAAGATGGGTGATCTTGAGGGATCACCTACGTAACTTTTCTCCATCCCAATTCTCTCTGTTTTAGGTGTAATTAGGGTTCTTGGCACGGGATTAGTAGGGTTCTAATGGAGAAATTAATCGATTAGGGTTTTCTATTGTCTGCGCGTGGGCTGATTCGTGCAGCGTGACTAGTTGCATAGATTAGAGTATCAAAATGAATTTTCCTACGGTTCTGGCCAACATAAAAGTTGTAGGGGACGATGAGACCTATCCTCTGTAATTGTTGTAGATTTTTTGGCCACGAGGTTTGGGCGCAGTAGAGTCTGGAACTTCACTGTGTAACAGAGGGGTAGTCTAAAACTGATTGCTGTTCGGGTGTAGTTTCAGAGGGGTAGAAGATTACTGGCCAGATTGCCGAAACAGAGTTTGTCCTCTGTTTTGCATGATAATTTACACCCTTTTAGCAGCAAAATAAAAATAAGATGTCTACTTGAAAAATTGTAGTTATTTCACTGTAGTTTCCAAAAATATCTCTTTTGCTGTGATTGTCCTAATAGTTTTAAAGATACGAAAATAATAAATAGCGCTGCTGCAGTGGGTTGGGTGTAGGATCATTGAGTGAAGAGGGTATTGTCGGGTTTGGGTTATAGAGGTATTTTTATCTTCTTAAGTTGAGGATTCCTTGCTGTAGTCTTGTGTTGAGAGATAATTTTGGACAGGTGGCTTTGTTCCTGACCATGCGTGAGCGCTTCACTTCATCGGTAGAGGCAAGTAAATATAGCGGATGTGCTACCGTTTAACTCGTTAACCATACTATCTTCACATTAAATATTTCTCTTAATCTGAGATGCTTGCCGTTGCTACATGTTTTCTTAATACGATCTATGTGATAGCAATTTAAGAATCATTTGATTATACCTTGATGGATTATTTGTGGTTGAGTGGTGGTGTTCTTGATGATACATGTGTGGATGAGGAGGTAGAATACTTGATGAATACATTGCTGACCTTTGCGGTTATATTATTGTGAATCATATAATTCGTACCATGACATGTCAATTTGCATTGTGGATGTCGCCGCGACCGTACCGGTATATCATCGTACATTGCCGTAGTATAATGCACACTCCTACCTCAATGGGTAAGGGTGTAGTGGATCATATGCATTTATTTGTGGATAGAATAACTGCATACAAATGTTATTGCTTAATCTCTGTGAGGTTTGACTAGTGGGAGTCGTTTGTGGAAATTGAGGTTATAATGGTGGCCATTGTGGAAATTAATTTTTGATGCTTAAACTAATGTAGTTTAATTAGCTTGTTAAACAGTTTGCTTGCTGAGATTTTTGTCTCACTCTTGTTTTCCCCCTTCCAAGTGATCCTTGAGCATGAGTGGAAAGGGTAGAGCGGCACAACATAAATTTACTTCATTCAACGATTCATGCTGTAATAAATAGGAGGAGCCTTTAGTCACCTACCTGTCTACCTCATTGATGTTTACTTCAAATTAATAATGCTAGATTGTGAACTGTTTCCTTCGGTTAAATTGATAGTGGTTACTCTTAATTAATCTTTACTCTTTCATTTTGTTATGCTTCCGCTTAGTTTATCATGTTTTAAAATTATTGCCAATTTATTTAATCTTATATTTTGGTTAGTTGTGGAGTTGTTAGTGGCATCCCAGGGTAATTTAGGTCCTAAGGTGTTACAGTAGTCTTGCTGGTCTTTGGTGTTTGGCCTTAACTTGATGAAATATATCGCACATGGCTACATATTCAGCCACCTCTTTTTTATTCTACACCACCAGTATCTTTCCTTTAGATCCTGGTGCATCTTGGTACCTTCAGGGTGAGTCGAATAAGCAGATTCGTGCGCTTCCTTAGGAATCAAGGTTTTAAGGTCCTGGTTGTTGGCCACACAAATACGTTCATTGAGCCACAGGGTATCTTCATCGTCTATGGTGAATTCTAGAGCTTGGCATTTCTTTACATCCTCTTTGGTCCTTTTGATGCCTCTAATCTAGGCATCTTCATCTTCATTTGCTTGGCTACTCTAGGACCACATCTAGGACTTGGAAATCCAATATTATTAGGCTGGCTAGGAATTCTACTTCCTTAATCTGGATCCTGGTCTGGGGAATGACTAGATGGACTTTCATATCACCTCTGGGTGACTGAACAATCAAAGTGTTTTTGAGCATAAAGATGGACATGTGGTGCCTCTTAATGAAATCCTTGAAAATGAATGAATGCAAAACTCCAGAATCAAACAATATGGTAGTTGGTACTGAGTTGACAAGAAACGTACCCAGTACGATGTCCAAGACTTCCTGAGCTTCTTATGCAGTGATGTGGTTGACATGGCCTCTTTCGAAGGCTGGTGTCAGTCTGGCCACTCGAGGGGCATTAGGGCTCTAGCTGGAGTTTTTGTGGTGTTGGTCCTGGCTAGGGTTTGCTGCTTCTTGGGGCATTTACTAGTGTAGTGTCCCTTGTCTCCACAATGGTAACAAGTGACTTTAGCTGTAGAAGTGTTGTTCCTTTACTGGGGTCCTTGAATAGGGGTATGATATATAGGGTTGACAAGGTGTGGCATTGTAGGTGGTGCTCTACAGGGTGCAATTAGGGTAAATCTTCATGAGGTCAGGGCTACTCGGGTCCTCTACGAGTTTCCCTGGTCAGCCAACTAGCGTTTGCGTTGTTCTCAAGAAGCTTGCACTTGTTTTCAACCACAAGTATCTTATCTACCAGATGTTGGAAATATACAAAGTCATGAGAGGATAGTTTAACACTATCCCTTCATGTAGGCCTTCCAGGAATCATTCTTGCTTCTCCTTGTCATCTTCTATGTCCGTAGGGGCATAGCGGGAAAGTTGGTTGAATCTTGTGAGGTACTCGTGCATTGACATACTTCCTTGCTTCAGCTCACGAAATTCCTTTTTTTGTTAACCTCATTAGTCTTGATGGGATGAAGAAGTCATGGAAAGCGGCCATGAATTCATCTCAGGTGACACATGGCCTTCCTCCTAGGCTGTCTTGAAATTATCCCACCAATTTGTGGTGGGTCCTTCTAGTTGATGGCTTGCGAAAAGTACCTTCTTATGGGCTGTGCATCGGACAATTTCCAATTTCTTCTCAAGGGAGCAAATTGAATTATCCACATTGAGTGGTTCCTTGGGTCTAGAGAAAGTAGGAGGTTTGGTCCTCATGAACTCTCCAAGCTTGGACGTTCCTTCTATTGCTACTACATTTTGGGTGAGAACTTCCAGTAGCTGAGTCTAGCAGGCCATGATGTCAGCCATGGTGGAGTTCTATGGTGATGGTGGCACGGTCTGATTGCAGTGACCTCCTACCATTCTGTTGAAGGTATATAAGTAGATGAGAAATAGAAGTTATGAGAAGAGAGTAGCTAGGAGGGGATTCTAGTAACACAAGAACTCAAAGAACTTAACACTTAATGAAAGAAAACACACAATGGCAAAACATAGGTCTTATATGACTGCCATGCATAACACACTTAGGTGGCATGCAGTTCATGTGATAGTTAAATTATTACAAACATCACTACAACGGTTCTAAAGTTCATGCGGGAAATAAAGATACTAGCTCACTATACATAATACAAAAATGTGAGCTCAAATGACCTATCCCATAGGTTGGGTACTGCTTAAGAAGTGATAGTCCTAGTCTTCCAGGAATCTTCCATAACACTGCTCGCACTGCTCCGGAGTGTATGTAAGTGGGTGCGGTAGTGCTAGTGTAAACTAGTCGTGGTGGTACGGCACTAGGGGCAGCACATCCTAATCTATTGTTGCCTGGGGATTCTAGTCGATATGTGGCTCTAGGCTAGCTGGAGAAAAAGTCTCAGAGCATAGAAGTCTGTCGGGGTAGACTAGTACTCTACCGCGACGGAAGTGATGACAGTAGTATCTGGTGCTGTAGACACAAGGGGTGGCAGCTGAGAAGGAACAGCCTTGGAGGACAAAGACTCCTCGATCTACTCCACCTCCATATCTTGTTGGTGCACAATGTTAAGCTCCCGATGAAGATCATCCATCTCCTCCTACATCTAGGCTACTGACTCGTAGAAATGACACAATTCCTTCAAAGTCTCCTGGTACATGGCATCCATAGCCCTGGTCAGTGCCACTTGGTGAGTCAACATGGAGCAGTCCTCGTGGGAAGCAATGAAGAAGGAGCCGAGTGTCTTGTTGTTCTGGTGAGATTGGTAGTAGTGGAAGGGTGCTCTCTATAGATCGTCATCGTAGATGTCATCGAGATGATAGACCGACTCTAGAGTAGCATGCTGAACTTCAAGCTCGAAGCTGCCCCTCCAATACAGGGCTGGAAAGCGGTAAGCCTGAGTGTCATCTGCATCTCTCCTATAGATGACGACCACCACTCGCTACTCAACGTGGGTCCTAATGTAGATGCGGTGTCCCTCGAAAAAAGCATGTTTCTGATACCATGGCCTTGTTTGTTTAGGCTTAGGCTTTTTTGGCTTATAGCTTAAAGCTAGTTTTTTTGGCTTAGTCAGCTTATAAGCACCTAGCTTTTAAGCAAAGTCAATCTGTTTGTTAGTCTGGCTTTTCCTTGGGTTGGCTTATTGTCTTCAATTATGAATGTCTGAAAATACACTTCCACAAATGAGCTAATAAGATATCAAATTCACACATCATAGTTTGAGAATCACATATGAATAGCAACTAATCATGCATGAACACATACCAAATTCATAAATAATGCATGAGCACACAACAATCAATGGTAATTTATAGAATTTTGAGAATTACTTTGAACATGAATAACTAATCATGACCTTGATAATCACAACATCTATCCTCATTCAATTCAAAAAAAAGAAAAATGAGAAAAAATCCATCGATCGTCATCATCATGCCTTCCTTGCCATCGGACCAAAGAAGAAAGCAGATCTTAGGGTCCATCCTCTAGATCTAAACAGGGATGCAGATCAACTACCCATCGGAGGGGATGATGAGGTTGTTAGGGCCGAGGGAGGACAGCGGCGGTGGGTGCGGGGATGAGGAATGCCGGCAGCGTCAGGCATGGGCTTAAGGGAGGCTTGCAGCGTCAGTCGTGGGGAAGAGGGAGGCCAATGGAGTTGGGGCACGGGGATGACGTCGGCAAGAGCGGGACGTTGGCGTTGAGCATCACGGGGGGAGAACGGCGGCATCAAGGTGAGTCACTCGGGAGAGGGAGATGGTGAGGGAGCCGAAGGGGAAAAGAAAATGGAGTGGGAAGGAGGAAAAAGGAGAAAAAATGAAAGGATTTGGAGTTATATATATTAATGGTATTTGGTGGGCAATTTTAGCAAACTTGAGTAGAAAAAGGATATTTCATTCCGCAAAAGCCAAAAAAGCACATCTCTTGTGGCTTTTGGCTTTTAGGCTTAAAATGGCTTAAGCTTTTCATAATTTGGATAAAAAGTCACCCCTTTCTTTAGGCTTTACCTTTTTTGTTTTTTACCATGAGTGATCTTGTAGAGCTTTAGCATCTACAAAGAATGTTGAGTGGAAAGATTAGTAACAATTTTGTTGGGAAATTTAGAGAGAAGTAGGATGAGAACAAGAGTCTAAGAAAAAGGGAAGGAGAAAATAGCAATAGTACAGTATTTTTTGTAAATGTTTTTGCCTAAGGAAATTAGCATTTTCCACAAAACATGTCCTTATACTAACGGCCATTCTAACTAAGGTTTATCCTTCAGTCGAAGACTAACGGTTATTCTAACTAAGGTTTATCCTATAGTTAATATGGCTCTGATACCACCTCTGTGGAGACCCAGATTCGACAATCTAAATCTCCTGTCTATTATGAGCTAGTCCCTAGATTAGTAGCTAGCTAGTTCACACAATAACATCGGCAGATATCATATCATACATACAAGTAAATAAAAGGAGTACTTCATATTACATAGACAATCGTAAATAGGTCTTATGACTGAGTTTTGTGTAATGGGTCGACCGACCAAATAGTATTATTCATAGTAAAGCAGTGGAATAGTATGTAAACCAAAAGTGGCCTCCATATCTTGCCTCAAGCAATCAACTGGACTAAACCTAGTCCTAGCATTCGTCTTCCATGTCATAGCTGGAGGCATGGGTGAACCCATACACTAGATTATCACTTCTTTCATCTAAAACTATATATTAAGCAATAATGAGTACAAAGATACTCAGTAAGTCCTTATAGCAGAATGCAACAATATATATAACTACATGCAAGGCTTATCCAAATAACGGTTTTCTGTCTTTTTTTAGCATAAAACCAATTTGTCAAATATGTTAGTCTAGTTAGATACCAAACCTATGACTTAGCCATTTTGACATTAAAACCAATATTCATTTTTTGTCAAATTTTATCATGAGAGTGAAATCCCTCCGCTTCCACTTCCATTACTGTGAGCGAAATCCCTCTACTTTTACTTCATTACTATGAGAGTGAAATCTCTCTGCTTTCACTTCCATTACTATGAGAGCAAAATCCCTGCGCTTTCACTTCCATTTTAAGTTGGTTATCACAACCATTACAATTTTGTTATTTATTTTTGAAAACTATGCAGGTGTAACGTTTCTAAACTTTTGCCCATGTTTGACGGAACGACTATTTGAATAGATTTCTTACACTCTGCAGATATTATACAACTTTACCCACAAGATATGATTAACTAATAATATCGGTCACTACACGCTTTCATATTCGTGCATTTTAGAAAATCATAACAAGACTTTTACAATGCTTAGCTATGGTGATTACTCCCAATCAAGGGTAGAGTCTTCAACACTGGCGATAGTGGCTACTCCCATCTCGGGTTACACCTTACCCCTAGAACATTCCCATCCATAGACTACGTTTTCAATGAGAGCCTGTTGTTATGGAATCTACAATCCTTCTCGACAAATCCACAATGGTAGTGACCATTACAGGTCACTCCCACCAATCACAGAAATCCAGAAATCCAAATACCAATGTTTGCACAGGATTCATGCTAGAGCTAAGAAGATTGGCAGGCCAGGTCTGTTGTCGAGACTCAAATATGCAAATCCGAACTCTCTGTGTATGTGCACTAATCCAGGATCACGCTAGTGCACACAGTGTAAACATAGATGAAATATCGACCATATACACAATTAATAAAGAGAAAAACTTAAATATTAATAATCATCAGAGTACGACCTTATGGCCAAGCTTACAATTATTAGCCTGAAGGACTTAAAAAACTAGTAGCAAAAAACAAAAATAAGCATGGTAGCCATTCGACATACCCATGGGCAATCGACTGGGAAGCGAAGTTCAAATCCGTGAAGTCGTCGAAATATCCTCCTTCATGTACCTCCTGATGATATGGTTTTTCTTCTTCAACTGAACAACATTAGGCATAAAGTCGTGAGTACATTGGTACTTAGCAAGTCGTTTGTAACAAAGATACAATATAATATGCAAAGCTTAGCAATAGATGACTGAAAGGTTATTTTACATAAAATAATAATTTAAAGTAAATACAATAAATAGATTAAAAGTGAACTTTTAATGAAGACAATAATAAATAAATAATCAAAAGAATTGAACAAACCACTAGTAAACTACTCATTCGTGAACTTAACCACTAGTGAATTACCATTCACTTTCCAACATTAATCTCCACCAAGTTTTGTGAAATAACTACCCTTCGTGTGAAATCACTAAGCATTATCTATAACCGGGGACACGGCTATTCGAATTATTTTACACTCTATAGAGGTTGCACAACTGTACCCACACGATGTGATCATCCTAACATTAACAGAAAATCACAACAAGACATTTATAATGCTCAACCTCAACTTAATTTCACCTGCTAAGGTTTCGCCATTGAGTAGGTTAACCACCTAGTCGATAATTACCCCCTCTTACACCTCATGGAAATCAGCAACCATATTCAACTCAATGCCAAAATCAAAATTGAAATATCATAAATTAATCAGTCAGGTCTATCCCATACTAGACATGTGATTTGCACAGTAAGGCTCAGATTAATGGTGCATAAAGTTAAGTGTTTAGACATTACCCAAGCAAGACTTCCACATCCCTCAAAATGAATCCACACTCCCCCCTTTGCTGCACGATTACTCGCCCAAGTGAAAACCAAGTTTGTATAACTAGTACCAATAACACACTAATATCATGGCACACAAATTTTATAATTGTGGCACTAACCATGGTTCAATATCTCATTAAGTCAAATTAATTATTTAATCACATGTGATGATGAACCCAACGTGTCTAAATGCATAACTAAGTGAATTAAACGCATAACTCATATAACAACTAGTATGAAATCACTAAATAATTTTTCATCCTATGGTGACAATAAAATCATGGCATTTGAATTATCAAATGAGAGATTAAGATAAATTGGACAATAACTACCACAAACAAGGATTTGTAATAAATAGCATGCATGATAATTTAAAATAAAATAAATAAATAATAGATTAAAAATCTAGGTTTAACAAGATAAAAAAACATGACTTGCATTGGCTTTGCTCAGTTAATTGTTCTTGATTTTTAAATCTTACTTTAGCTCCGTCGAAGACGTGATCTAACGAGAAAGAAAACATAATGAAGCATAAAATAAATTCAAATAAACTCTAAAAGCATCAAAAATAGAACCAAAAGGTAGATCTCGATTTTAGATAAATTTAGAAAAAAAAGAATGGGATCAATCAGAGGTAGGATAGAGGAGAACAGGCTCTTGAAAAATTTAACATAAAGGAAAATACTGAAAAATCTGAAATTCTACTATGCTGTGGACTCAGTGCATAGAATCGTTGGTCTACAGTGGACTCAGCTCATGGGACAATGAATGGGCGACTGGCTTGCTGACATGGCAGCTAGGGTTGATGTGGCAATGACATGGCGTGACACGTGGCTGACAGGCGGCAGGTAGGGCTGATGTGGCAAGGTGATGTGGCATGCTGACATGGCACCAGGACGGCTCAGAAACTGGCATGGTGCTGACGTGGCGTGACACGTGGAGACACGTGGATCTAGGGCTTCCGTGGCTACATGCGTGGTGGCTGACTCGGTGGGTTGGCTCATGGGTTCACGACACAGTTGGCGCTGATTGTTAGGTCCTACTGACAGTGGCTCGAATCATCGTGAACTTAGTTCATGACAGTGGCTCGGATCATCGTGAACTTAGTTCATGTAGAAGATGAATCGACCTGTGGCACAGGTGCAAGGTGAGGTCAGTGCTGACGCAAGTTGATGCGCGAACTGAGGCGGCGATAGACGAGTGAGTCATGCAGCGCGACAGGCGGTGTGGCTGGTGGGGTGAAGCGATTCGGTGGTGGCGACTGACCGACGGGGCAACGAACGGTGGCTAGACGAGCAGGTTCAGCGGTGGAATCCCCAGCGGGGAGGGCGGTGGACGGCGACGCATAGACGTGCTTTGGCGGTGATGGTCGAAGTGAACGGCACTGACGGTGAGCTACGGTGAAGCTCGACGAACAGCGGTAGCAGCTAACTACGGTTCGGATGGTAGCGCATGGGCAAGGACGAGTGTCGGCGAGATGCAATGGACGAGGTGGTGGTGGCTATTTAAGTGCGGAGCCCAAGGAGTCCCACTTGGAGACGAAGTGGAGTTTGGGTCAGGCACGGCCGTCAAGGCGGAACGGACACGGACAACGGTGGTGATGGAGTCCGTCCGGAGAACGAAGATGAACAGTAGTCGACGTCTTGGATGCATGACACGTGGCTCAGCCAGGATCGGACGGTCGGCGGGGAATGCACAGATGAACAGTGCGGAGACACTCGAATGGCTGACGCGTGGCCTAGGGGAGATCCGGCGGTTAGGATGGTCATGGCCCAGATGGCTGACACGTGGCTGGGGAAGAACAGACGGTTGTGGTTATATGGCCCGGGTGAACAGTAATGTGTTTGTTCCATTACTGTTTTAGGATTTTTAGGGATTTTCTTATTTTTAGATATTCAAATAAAATCAAAAGATCTCTAGAAAATAGTAAATAAATCTAAAATATTCCCAAAAAAATTCTTGAGACACAATGAACCCAAATAAAATATTTTTAACAAATGTTAATATTTATTTTAGTTATATTAAATCCTTTTAATTATTAAAATTTTAATTTAAGCTTATATTAAATCTAGAAAAATCTAAATGGTGACTTTTATTTTAAAAGTTTCAAATAAACTCTAAAAATCAGGATATTACATCTATCCCATAACCAAACTTACAGTTGCATGATTTGTGTGTAGAAAAGATAAGCACAAGAATTTGGTCCTTATACGACTCAGGCAAGTGGAACCACCAATTCAAGCTCTGCAATCCCTGCATAGCTATTCAAGAAAAGACACATCCAATCCCTACATGGCCCATCCAAAAATGATATGCTAATCCCAAAATGACACATGTAATCCCTGTAGATTGAACAGCCAAATCCAAAAATGACATATGCAATCCCTGCACGGCCAATGCAATGCGTGCATTCCCTTGACTGAGCTCCGCTCAACCTATCAATATATCCTTAGTTAGGCGCGCCCATAAGGTTGATGGCTTTACATCAACAAGTGACAGCTCCTCGAGGGCCATCCCTCGACAAAGTGTAGCTTCGGGGCACGCTTCCAAGCTTCTAGCGCCACACCTCGACAAGTCGAGCAGACAATGGCTTAGCGCATATACCCTCACCTTGAAGGTCAAACCTCATCAGGCTAGTCTCGGGTACGCTCACCGACCTTGAACATCTTGCTATGTTGGCGTGCATGATCGATCACGTCTCGAGATGTCGATCAACTCAGCATCACTGGTCAAGCTTGCGTATAGGGATGTGTACGCCCAAGTTAGTTTTATGCACCTTGAAACTCCATCGCACCTCGGACTAGCGGTACATCCATGCCTATCCCGACAAGTTCACGCAATGACTTGATTACCCAAGGACTCCGCATGTCTTGGTCTAACAAGTCGGGTGTTTATTTCTACATGTTCACATAGGTCAACCTTTCGCACCCCTGGGTTATGTCATTCTTTGGTGGCCATCCCTAGGCAAGTCTTGCTTGGCACTCCTGTGTGCACCTTTGCCTGTCGAATGCTATGGGTCAAGAACTAACTCCACGAGGCACTTCTTTAGGTTAAGTCCTAACCCTGCGCCTCCACATAACTTCAACATCTAGGTAGTTGGTGCTTGACTCCATAGTTGTTCACAACACTGTGTCCTTCTATGCAACGGTGAACTCCCCAATATGACCCAAAATAAGCCAAGTGGAGCAACGACCCTTTCGTGAACACCAATGGAACCTAACTCGGAGGCGTGGGCACGACCTATCATCTTAAGTTTGCATGAGGACTAAGGTATTTTAATGTATTGTTAGAATGCATTGCAGGCTACTAGTGAGATCGTTGACTCGAGGTCATGTGTAGATCCCTTTTGCAAGTTGGTGTGTTGACTCGGGTGGGCGGTGACCACTCAGATCGACGAGGAGCTACTGTTGAGGGAGGGTCCCCATACTATCTCAAGCCCAAAATGATTTCACGTGTGATGACACACATTGGGGAATCTACCCTGGAAGAGGTTTGCAAACTAACCCTGAACGGAGTCAAGAGTCCACCCTGGATGGAGTCTGTGTAACCCCACACGTGGTCTGGGAAACCAAGACAGAGCTTGAAGATTGACCTTAGCTAAGACCCGAAGTCCACCCCAAACGGGGTTCAAGGGTCGACCCAAGATGACGTTTAGAGGCCAACCTTAGGCAGAGTCCGAAGTCTAACCCTGGAGGCCAACCTTGGGTTAGAGTCCGCACAGTTTGTCTACTGCCTTTCATCGATGCCCTAAAGGCCCCTGGCACCAGGTTTGCCTCTTAGCGCGGTCTCCTCAGAGTCCTTAGGTTTGCCTCTTAGCACCGGATCTCAGAGACCATGCTAAGAGGCAGACCCGGTGCCGGAAGCCTTTAGGGCATCGATGAAAAGTAGTAGACGAACTGTGTGACTGTGCCTTCTCGGCCGCTGCCGTCAATGGAGCCGTGTTGCAGAGCGCGAATACGGTAGATAGGGGTGGTGATTGGTGACCTGGTGGGTAAGGTGAGGCAACAAGTCAGCTGGCTTGGGGCTTGGCTTAGTTGGCTAGGGTTAGGTCCTGTTCATATTGGCTTCTAAAAGCTGATTTTCTACAGTACCTAACTTTCAAACAGAGTGTCTTTTTAAGATGGGATCTACTAGTCGATTATAGTATACACTGTAGTGATTTCATTTATATCGGCCAAAATCGTATGCGAGTGTCTCTCTCTACAAGCTGTTACTATTCACAAGTCAAAGCTAATATGAATGGCCCTAGTTGGTGCGGGCTTGTGGCCATGGCATGGCCCACATGGATATGGGCTATTGGATCGTATCTCTGGTTAGTCGAATACTATTTATTCAACTAACCAAATCTGTATCCGTCGGATAATGCTATATCATATTTGCATTCGTATCTGGTAAAAAACTATCGGTTTTCATTTTCAAGCCGATGCTAGCTGAAGATTATCTAAACCGATACTAGTCAAATCCAAAAAGTTTAGATCGATCGGCAAGTATCCGATCTGTTTTCTTTCCCCTAGTTCTAACTTCTAGGTCTATGAAGGTCCTACACAGTGCAACGTCGCGCTGCAGTTATGCATCTTTGCTTCATAGAGATGCTGAAGCGTGCAGTCGCCTTGACTGCAAGAGAGCATTTAGGACTTTTCCGGTGGCAACGAGACACGGAGTTTCATTGGACCCACCATGGAGCACCATCGATCACCTTTGAACCGACCAGGGGCGGAATTAGGCCCATGGTAAGGTGGGCTCTAGCCCGGGGCGTGAGAAAACGTGCAATGTATAGCCCAGGTATTTTAAAGTCAACCTAGGTACTATTACTAACATTTAGCCCAGGCAGCCCACATCCCGCCAGGCCTCAGTCCATAACGCGCTAGTCTCGACGCCTCGGCGCCTCAGCCCATCACTTTCGCTCGGCCGCGCGCTCCCCCCTCGCTCATCAATTCGCTAGGCCAAGGCGCCCCCCCGCCCCCCAGATCCGCACCTCCCCCTCGTTTTCCCCCCGCCGCCCTCATCCCTTCGCTTCCCCCCTCCCGCAGATCCGCGCCTCCCCTTCGCTCTCCCCCCGCCGCCCTCCTCCCCGCCCCTTCCTCCTGTCCCTCCTCGGTCCTCCCCCACCCCGCCGCCACCCCTCCCTCTCCCCGCCGTCGCCTCCTCCCCTACCTGCCGCCGCCCCATCCCCCTCCCGCGGCCCCGTCCCCGGCCCCCTTTCTCCCCGTCCCTCCTTAGTCCTCCCCCTCCCGCCGCCTCCTCCCCTCCTGCCGTCGCCTCCTCCCCTGCTGCCGCCGCCCCATCCCCTCTCCCCGCCGGCCCCCGCCCCCCTGTCCCCCTTCCTCCCCGTCCCTCCTCAGTCCTCCCCCTCGCCGCCCCGCCGTCCTCCTCCCCTCCCCGCCGTCGCCTCCTCCCCCTCCCCGCCACCCCATCCCCCTCCCCGCCGGCCCCGCCCCCTCCTCCCCCTCCTCGGCTCCTCCCCTCTCCCTCCCGCCGGCCGCCCTACTCCTCCCCCACCGCCGCCCCTCGTCCCAGATCCGGCATGAACATGAACATGAACTGAAGAAATGAACATGAATATTTCAAATAGTAAAAACAGATTTCCCCACTTTACGATCCTGTGCTAATGTTATTTGCTTTTCTTTGACTTAACAGATGGCAAGGACGCAGAAAAACAAAGCCACCGCACACCATCTTGGTCTTCTGAAGGTGATTTGAACTTCCTCCCATCTTTATTTCGGAATAATTGTAATATGTTATCCACGATATTTTATGCTGTTGTCTCCTCTCAAAATCCTAAAAAATCTGCTTATGGATAGTTTAGCTATTTCACAATTTACAAATAATTTACACATTCATGTTTGTGTTGTATACCTCACCTTTCTTCATGTCCGTCCATATGGCGGTGCTATAAGTCCTAATATGGATTATCAGCCTCATGTGTGTAATGAATTCTAATATGGATTATCAGTCTTGTGTGTAATGAATATCGTTGATTTGATTAAATTAGATAGCATGGCTATATGTTCTTTGCATTGTGCATGAACCTTGATGCATTTTTTTTGCATGAGGACCTCTATCTGTGTTATGCCACGGTACTATGCTAACTTTTGTAAGAGCTTGCTTGTATAGTCGAGAAGTGCTTGAAAGGATGGGTCACAAGGTCCAATCCCACCACCTGGCTGAATCATTCCATTTTCTGTGTGTTCATTTTATAGTATGCTTGGTGCTAGGATTTGATGTATATGATTATGAACCTGTCCCTTTGTTTGGCTTATTATTTCTACTTGTACATAATCTTTGTTTTACTTAGTGTTATTCCTTTCATCAGGCTAAACTTGCAAAATTACGGTGGGAGTTGCTCACTCCTACATCCAAAGGTGGTGGTGGTGCAGGTGAGGGATTTGATGTGACAAAAAGTGGAGATGTGACAAAAAATCTATTATATTACATTTTTTATATTTTGTTATCATGCTATGTTTTTCTTATTATATTTTATGTTTATTTGTTTAGTATTGAATTCAAGTTTCATATCAGTAATGCAATTAGCTAATTATAATATACTTTTGTTATATCGTGATATGGGTACAAATTGACGTTAGTTTTAGGTTGTGAAAGTTTAGCCCAGAGCGTAGTCAAATCCTAGTTCCGCCACTGGGACCGACAATAGCTAGTGGAGCATTTCAAAACAGTTTTTAGTTTTTATTATAATATCTAACTTTCAAACGAACTTTTTTTTAAGATGGAGTCTACAAGTTAATTATAGTATACGTTAAAAACCCAACATTTGTATCATCTAAAATCGCGAACGAGTATCTCTCTGTAATCTCTATCATAAACAGCTAAAATTCAAAAATTTCAATCAAAAATCATAAACCGCAGCCATAACTAGCGGAGCACCATCGATCACCTTGGTGATGTGGACGCAGATGGCCTAAAGGTCTCAGAGACGCCCGAAAGGAAGTCAAGTCACAAATGTCTACACGAAAGGTTGCAGCAACGCAAATGAGAAACATAGAATTGGGAGTGGTTACTGTAGGTCCAAACCGTCTTGTATAGTCCAAGTGGGTGGTACTTTTTCGTCCATGCCTCCCTGTTCTTTCTGATTTTTAACACTGGCTTTTCGCTTTTATTATAATATTTAGTCCAAGTGGTAGTGCTTCTGTTATAGGACAATAATGTGTTGCAATAATCTTAACCTTGTTGGCTGTCTTCTGGTATATATTGATTAGGACAGATCGAATGAGACACCCAGAGACAAGCTGGCTAGTCCTCTCGCTGGGGAAATCAAGCGGAACACGATCTTCCACCACTACCTCGTTTTGTGTTCGCATATCTGCAGGTTTGTGCGTTTCATATTACTCTAAAAAGGCTAATATGCGCGTTTTTCATGATGAATCTGCTCTTGCTTGATATAATTTTTAGTTAGATTCTGAACTGTTAGCATACATGGAAAGCCTTTTTCCTCCGTAAATTTTATGTGAAAACTCTTTCTTTATTTTCTTTAGACAAAAGACCAGTAAACTCTTTCCTTATTGCCCACATGTTTTAGTTGTTCCTAATTTGTTGTATTACAGTACAAACAGTGTGTCGGTTTGAGCTATCGAAGTTTGAGGTGGTCCGAGTGGTTTATATGTGTAAGAGTGGTGGGCTTATTTTCAGATACAGGAGAGTTTATATCCGCTTGGATAATACAATCCCACAAGAACCAAACCGAGTGGAGAAATTTCATAGAATTTTTGGAAAAATTATATTTATTCCAACAAAATTCTTGTGCAATTAATGCGCTTCAAATAGGGCCTCGAAACTAGGAGAAAACCCAACAAGATGCTAGCCATGCATATATATGATTGTAAATGTGTTGAACCCAACAATACTGACATCGACGAGAACTAGCCGCTCGGGAAAAAATAGAGCTAGAAAATTCTTGTACTTATGTTAATTCAATTTATGTGTCTACACCTTAAATTTGTCGTAGTGGACGCATATTCTTCATTGTAAAGGCTATGGACCTGTTCTTTTTTACTACGACTGATGGTTTTTGGCTGCGGCTGATGACTTTTTGGCTGTTTGTGATAGAGATTGCGGAAAGAAAGATAATCACTTACGATTTTTGATGGTACAGATATTAGTTTTTTAACGTATACTACAATTAACTTGTAGACCTCATCTTAAAAAAATACTTCATTTAAAAGTTAGTTACTATAACAAAAACCAAAAACAGCATTTAGAAACCGTAAAAGAACAGAACCATATAAATTCTTTCATTACTCGCTCTCTTCCTTTTTATTTGCTGTTTTAGGAGTGCAAAACTACTCGTTTTTTTTGTGCTATAGGATTTGGAGAAGGGACATACGTCACTACTATTAAAGATGGCCGGTTTAGGATACAAACGAATTTAATGAGAGGCACCTATAGATATTGAGTAGTCAGTTGAATCTCCTATGGCCTATGCCATCTCTATTTTAATTAAATTGAATTCGTTTTTAAAACCCAATATTTAATACAACCATGTTCTAAACATGAGTCTATATCACAAAGTGATAAGAAATGAACAGAAATACTTTAAGATGCACTACTACAAAATAAACTATATTGGACGCTTCATCACAGACGGTTCATATGGAAAATCGTCTCTGAAACTATCACAGATGGTTAAGTTTAAAAATTGTCTGTGATATCTCCTATTATTACAGACGGTTTTTAAATAGAACCGTCTATAAAATATCATAAACGGTTTTTTATATATAATTGTCTGTGTTTTGTCCATTATCACAAACGATTTTTAGTTAGAACCGTCTATGAAACTATAATAGACGATTTTTATTTACAGCCATCTATATTTTGTCTTTTGTCATATGAACTACAAAAATTACTAAGCTAGAACAGATAAGTGTGACTAGTCACTTTTACAAAAGACAAATTCAAGTGAAATTTATTACAAAAATCCAAAAAAAAAAGAAATTCCCATATCTTAGTCTTCTGGGCTTCATATGCTTTCTCTTCTACTTTTGGAGTTGGAAGATCAGCGGCTGCGTTCTCAAATGTCGTGAAGATTGTCCTTGCCCTCTCCACTTCTTCTTCTAGCCTGGGCAAATTATTAGCATGGTCCATAATTTCAAAGAGGATACCATGATAATCTTCCTCAAAATTGGTTACCTTTGCTTGATCGGCAAGGTTATTTATGTGTCTCTCCACTGCCGCAAAAGTCTCTTCCGCTTTGCGCACATTGAAGAGAAAAACGAGACTGAGGACGATTTCCCTTTCTTGAGCAAATATGAGACACTTCCGTCAACGGTGGATAATGAGGTCCAGCTGATGGATGGAAGCGAGTCGAGGAAGGAGAGTAGGGCGTGAGCGGAGGAGCTGCTCTAAATGTAAGTTGTTAGCCGCCTGTGTAAGGTTGCGGTTGAACAACTCATAATGGATAGATAAGAGGAAGGATATCAAAAGAATATTAGATGCCATTATTGAGAAATCTGGTGAAGAAGATGATCAATGAGAGGACAATTTAGAAGAGATTGAGTTTGTGGTATCAAGGAATTATACATCGCGCTGCACATAAAACCAGAACGATGTGGAAGTTTAAGGGTTGCTTGCATCGGAATATTAACAAGCGGGAGTAGGGTGCGCATATTTGAGCGTTATCATAGACAGTTCGTATAATAAACCATTTGTGATCACGATGATCGGATGGTCTAGAGGGTTAAGGACGATCGGATGTTCCAAAGGGTTAAGGATGATTGGATTAGTCCAAAGGGTTATCACAGACGGTTTATATAACAAACTGTCTCTGATATGTGCGTTATCTTAGACGGTTCGTATAACAAACCCTCTGTGATAATGACACATCACCGATCCGTGGCATATCCTTCAGGATTTCGATCTCACCAGTCCATTCTCTCCACATTGAACGGCAGGCACTGGTTCCTCCCACCTCTTGCCCCTATTAATCCCCTCTCCCTTTCCTAGCTTCCTGCATCCTCCCCTTGACGACGCCGACTACCGCCATGAGCTAGCTCCTCCGCCTCCGGTTGTGACACCACGGTTCAATGTATAAGACACTCTTGTCATAAGTGTCATAAGATTGTCTTGTGCATTGTCACCGTCATGACATAAAGGTGACACTACTGCCACCTCTCCTTCATGCCAGTGATATTCGACTGCTATCCGATCCCCTCCCCACTCTTTTTTGATGGCAGACGTTAAGAATATCCAGCTACATCCATCTTCTACTATCTACTAGAATATCTACTTATTATATATTCTTGCCGTGTTAAAGATTGGGTTCGTAGGATTAGAAGATATGTTGTTGCCATATTCTTACTGTATTAGATGTGTAATATACTTATTATCTTGTTATGTTATAATGGTAAATTCTAATCTTAATAGAATGTGTTGTTCTATTTACTACTGTATTTGCTTGTTTTCAAAGGACTAGCAAAAAATCATAAAAATTTATGTATAGAATAAACTATCAGAGATAATTTTATGGTATAAACTATCTATGAAGGATTATCACAGACGGCTTTAACAAAAAACTGTCTGTGATATTTGCACATCACAGACGATTCTATCTACCAACCATCTGTGATGGGAATGTATCATAGACAATTTTTGTTCGAGCTGTCTGTAATAGTTTTCTTCACAGACGGTTCTAATTACAAACCGTCTGTGTTGTATTTATCACAGATAACTCACAAACCGTCTATGATAACCTCCAATTATCACAGACAGATAAATTCAGATGGTTTAAAAAACCATATGTGATGATAGTTTCGAACCGTCTGTGATAACCTTTTTTATTGTAGTGATGTAGGATTGCGGCTGTTATTACAGCTACAAGCTATTACTTCTGTAATGTTTCTAAATTTTTATGAAAGGTGTGCAGCAATGTTTCCATTACTTCTGTTGCTGCTCTTGGGATGTGCACTCCAACCAACACCAAGTCTGTTTGCTCAAGCATCGACGGCAGTATTGAGCAGCGAGGCTGTCAACGACAAAGATGCATTGCTGGAATTCAAGGCAAATCTACGCAGCCAGTCGGGTGCACTGGTGTCATGGAACACTAGTGATTTCTGCCATTGGCCTGGTGTTACCTGCAGCCTTCGGCATAAGGGCAGGGTCTTGGCCCTAAACCTCTCCTCCGTGGGACTTGTCGGCACCATATCTCCTTCCATTGGAAACCTAACATTCTTGAAAATTCTAGACCTCAGTTCGAATGCACTGCACGGTGAGATTCCATCGACGATTGGCCGCCTTCAACGGTTGCAGTTTCTCAGTTTTACGGGCAACTCACTTCATGGTGGGATCACAGATGACCTAAGAAACTGCACTGGTCTAATGTACATCACGCTCGACTCTAACCAGCTGACCGGGGAAATCCCCCCTTGGCTTGGGGGCTTCTCGAAGCTTGTCGAGTTGATCTTGTCATATAACAACCTCACTGGGATCATCCCGCCATCGCTAGGCAACCTCTCGTCGCTGGACGTGCTGTATGTCGACGACAACCAGCTCGAGGGCGCCATCCCTGAGGAACTTGGCAGGCTGAATAACCTCCAGTGGTTGGCATTGCTTGCGAACAACCTCTCGGGCACCATCCCGGAAACTGTATTCAACCTTTCATCGGTGGTCGCATTCGGTGTGGATCAAAACGATCTGCACGGTACACTGCCGCCCAACTGGGGAACTAACCTGCCAAACCTTGAGTACGTCTACCTTGGCATGAACTACTTTACAGGAAGTGTTCCGGCTTCGCTTGCCAATGCAACCGAGCTGTACACTCTAGACCTCGCTCTTAATAACTTCACCGGGAGATTTCCTTCAGAAGTCGGAAAACTTTGCCCGGGCATCCTCACCTTCGACGCGAACCAAATCGAGGCAAGTAGCGTGGAGGACTGGGAGTTCGTCACGTTCTTGACAAACTGCACCCGCCTCCGCATGCTTAGCTTCCAGTACAACATGCTTGCAGGCGAGCTGCCAAGCTCTGTTGCAAACCTATCGACGCGGCTCCAGGTGTTTGCTTGTGCATACAACAAGATCCACGGGAAGATACCAACTGATATTGGCAATCTTGTTGGCCTGCAGAAGCTGTACCTCAGTCACAACCGTTTTGTCGGCGTCCTGCCCAGCACGATTGGTCAACTGAAAATGCTGCAAGGTTGGGGTTTAGATGACAACCTATTATCCGGGACCATTCCACACTGGCTTGGGAACCTAACACAGCTGCAGATGATTACTTTTGATAATAACAACTTTGAGGGACCTCTTCCTGTGAGTATCAGGAACCTGCAGAAGTTGACTGTTGCATCGCTTTCACGCAATGCATTAACAGGTCCATTTCCTAGAGAGATATTTAACCTATCATATTTGTCAAACATCCTTGATTTGTCCGACAACAATTTTGTTGGTCCTCTTCCATCTGAAGTTGGGAGCCTTTCTAAGCTGTCATACTTGTACATCTCTCGAAACAACCTGTCCGGGCCACTACCCGACACACTAAGCAATTGCCAAAGCTTGGTCGAGCTCCATTTGGATGGTAACTCCTTTAGTGGTAGCCTCCCGGCATCTCTCAGCAAAATGCTGGGTTTGATGGTGCTAAATTTGACGAAGAATATCTTGTCGGGTGAGATTCCTCAAGAATTAGGACGCATGAAGGGTCTGAACGAGTTAGATCTTGCACACAACAACCTCTCTGGGCAGATCCCGATGACCTTCGAAAATATGAGTTCATTGTACCAGCTTGACATATCCTTCAACCATCTCAATGGCCAAGTTCCAGTTCACGGTGTGTTTGCCAATTTAACCGGATTCTTGTTCATCGACAATGCTGGCCTTTGTGGTGGTATCCAGGAGCTACATCTGCAAGCGTGTCCAGAACAAGCTGAGAAGCATAGTGGAATGAAACACCAAGTTATCCTGAAATCAATGATCCCAATTGGGAGCCTTTTCTTCTTGATTTTGATGCTTCTCTTCTTCTATTCAAGAAAGAAATGGGGAGCTCATTCTACAACAATGGCAACAGGAGCTATCTCTTTGATGGATAATAAGTATCCTAAAGTTTCTTATGCTGAGCTGGTCCAAGGAACAGATGGCTTTGCTGCTACGAATTTGATTGGTAGAGGAAGATATGGGTCCGTATATAAGGGGAGATTGTCACTCAAAAATGCAGAAACTGTAGTAGCTGTGAAGGTTTTCGATCTTCAGCAGTCTGGTTCTTCCAAAAGTTTTGTGGCTGAGTGTGACGCGCTTAGTAAGATTCGCCACCGTAACCTGATCAATGCCATAACCTGCTGCTCTAGCTCTGACTCAAGACAGAACGATTTCAAAGCCCTTGTGTTCGAGTTCATGCCAAACCAGAGCCTTGACAAGTGGATACATGACCTGCATCCAGGTTCAGATGCATCGAGGCCTGTATCAGGCCTGACGCTAATGAAAAGACTAAACATTGCTGTCGATGTTGCCGATGCACTTGACTATCTGCATAACAACTGCCAACCAGCGATAGTTCACTGTGACCTGAAGCCAAGCAATATCCTTCTCAATGAGGACTTTGTTGCCTGTGTTGGGGATTTTGGCCTCGCAAAGATTCTCTCCGATTCAGAAGGTGAGCAAATGATCAATTCGAAGAGCTTCACTGGGATAAGAGGAACAATTGGATACGTCGCTCCAGGTAACTCAAAATATCATCACTCCACCATTCTCCTGTACTTGCTCAGAACAGCTGATGATGTTGTCTGTCCACTGTAGAATACGGGGAAGGCGGCCAGGTTTCTCCGTGCGGAGATGTATTCAGCTTTGGAGTCGTACTTCTCGAGATGTTTATAGGAAAAGCACCCACCCATGGCATGTTCGTTGACGGATTGACCATACAGAGATATGTGGAGACAGCATTTCCGGAGAGGCTGATGGAGATCGTTGATCCGGTCCTGCTGTCCACCGACGAAATCTGTGCAAGTAATTCACAGCACAGGACCAATGAAGGAGAACGAATTAACAATGTCATCATCTCTGTAACTAGACTTGCACTGTCATGCAGCAAGCTGACGCCATCAGAGAGGATGTGCATGCGAGATGCTGCAGCTGAGATGCGGAAAATAAGGGCCGGGTACCTTACAAAATTAACTAGGGGAAATGGTTCATGAATTACTAAAGTTTTCCAGGCACCATTGCCTGTCCTTTTTTTTTTAACTTTTAGCCAGCTTCCTGTCCTTGGCTTTTAGCCAGCTTCCTCAAAAGGACTTGTCGACAGATATTCAGTACTTCCATGGGGAAAATACTGTTAGGAATCCAAACTTGGTATATTTGTCAGATATGCACACTATTAAATATACGTACTTCTTTTTCCATATCAGACTAGAGCTTATTTTCTCTTCCTTGATACCATTGCATATCTCCTCTAGCCACTAGCATACTCCTTCCGTGTTCAAAACTACAGTATTTGCGTAAAGAAACCAATCAGAAATGTTAACTTGAAGAAACAAATATATATATGCACTGTACCATTTTGGTCACGACTCATAAGGAAAATTTGTAAAAGAATCACAACTAAAGCATCACTGTTGTTTGGTCTACTAGGTTCTCATTCTGTTTCTCATTTAAAAGTTTATAAATGTTCTGCACATTTTGCTCAGAAAAATGCGTGGGAAGGCCAGGCATTTTAAATATAATTTAAGGATAATCGATGGCATTCAGAGTGAGGTAAATGATTGTAATATATAATGAAATCTTTGTTAGAAGAATAGAATAGGATCTCATATGTCGTGCATATCAAGGAAAGCTGCAGCCGCATCTTAGTTTCTATGTATAGGGATGAGGCTTGCCAACAATAGAGTTCTTACTTTGGTATAGATTGATATGCACGACATACTCTGATGTATTTCCTTCTGGTGTACTTGACCAGCTATATAACGAAGATACGCGGCCTCGAGAGAGGTGAGAACGCTTCCTGAGTTTCACATGGTATCAGAGCCTCTCCTCTACTAAACACATCTACCCTCCAGCCATGGCTGCATCGAGTTCGTCTGGCGCCATGCCGGCTATCAACTCTCTCATCCCTATCTCAGAAAAACTCAACAAGACCAACTACATGATCTGGAAGGCGCAGATTCTTCCGGTCGTGTGCAGCGCACATCTTCATGGCTACCTCGACGGAATAGCCATGTGTCCAGCGGCTGAAATTGAATCCAAGGAAGGTGAGAAGATCATCAAAATTGCAAATCATGCGTATAACCTGTGGTATTCTCAGGATCAGCAGGTCCTTGGATATCTTCTGAGCTCTCTCTCGCGGGAGATCCTCACCCAAGTGGCGACCCTGACCACCTCTGCTCAGGTCTGGCGCGCAATCGAGACGATGTTCATGTCACAGACCCGTGCGCGGGTGGTGAACACACGCCTCGCACTCGCCACAACCAAGAAGGGCCACTCGACTGTTGCCGAGTATGTAGGCAAGATGAAAGCCCTCGCAGATGAGATGGCTGCCTCCGGTAAACCGCTGGACGAAGAAGAACTGGTCTCGTATATCTTGACTGGTCTCGACGTGGACTTCAATCCTCTTGTGTCAGCCATTGTTGCAAGAGTTGAACCAATCTCGGTAGTTGAACTTTACGCTCAGTTGCTGGGATTTGAGATGCGCATGGAGCTCCTAAATGGGAGTCACCTTACGTCAATGCCGCTACGTGGTGGTAGAGGCGAGAACTAACTTGCGCGCAGCGGTGGCGTGGCCGTGGCAGGGCCGAGGCTACATCAACAACAACCGCGCCATGGTCAAGGCAACAGCAATCCCGCCGGGCATCTACAACAACAGATCGCAAGCCACGCATCACCGCCAAGTTTGCGAGAAGGACGGTCATAGTGCCGCAAATTGTTGGCATAGATATGACCGGACTACGTTCTAGAACAAAGAAGCGCCTCGCAGCGATAAATACATATGGTGTGGATACAAGCGGTATATTGATACGGTGCTCTGGACCACATCACAAGTGAACTGGACAAATTGATCATGGCGCGACAAGTATGGCGGTGCCGTCGATTCACACAGCAAGTGGTGCGGTATGGACATTGATCATATTGGTCATCTTGTTGTTCGCGCCCTAACCGTAATCTCTATTTAAATAACGTGCTTCATGTTCCTAAAGCTAAAAAGAATCTTGTTTCCGTTCATCGCCTTACCACTGATAATCAAGCATTTATCGAATTTCATCGTAATTATTTTTTGGTCAAGGATCTGGCCACGAAAAAAATCCTCCTACAAGGCAAGTGTAGAGGGGGTCTCTATCCCTTCCCATCCGCCCTTTACGATACATCAAAACAAGCGTATGGTGTCATCAAACTATCTCCATCCAGATGGCATGATCGTCTAGGTCACCCTTCGTGGTCTATAGTTCAGCATGTCATTAGCAAAAATAAACTCCCTTGTTCAGGAGAATTCATTAAAGAATCTGTGTGTGATGCTTGTCAACAAGTAAAAAGTCATCAACTACCTTACTGCAGATCATCCAGTAGCTCTAATAATCCCCTTGATCTTGTGTTTTCGGATGTCTGGGGTCCTGCACCTGATTCAGCAGGAAGGAAGAAATATTATGTCAGCTTTATTGATGACTATAGTAAATTCACTTGGATATATTTGCTCAAATATAAATCAGAAGTTTTTCAAAAATTCCATGACTTTCAAAACCTTGTTGAGCGCCAATTCAATCGGAAAATTATTGCCATGCAAATTGATTGGGGTGGAGAATACGAGAAGCTAAACCCTTTTTTGAGAGAATTGGTATATCTCATGGGTATCTTGTACCCATACTCATCAACAAAATGGTTTCACGAAAGAAAACATCGTCATATAGTCGAAGTAGGCCTTGCTATACTTGCTCATGCATCCATGCCATTAAAATTCGGGATGAAGCTTTCCTCATGACCACATATTTGATAAATCGCACTCCCAGCAAAAGCATTTAGTACTCTACCCCCTTGGAGCGTTTGGTGGTGAAACACAGATTATTCCTCGCCGCATTTTGGATGTGCATGTTGGCCTAATCTTCGACCCTATAATTCCCGTAAACTCCAGTTTCGCTCAAAAAGGTGCACTTTCCTAGGATATAGCACTCTCCATAAAGGTTTCAAATGCCTTGATATACCAACTGGCCGTGTGTATATCTCCCGAGATGTGGTTTTTGATGAGACCATTTTTCCTTTTACTTCTTTGAGACCAGACACAAGTGCTCGTCTTCAGTCAGAAATTCACCTCTTGCCTTCGTTCCTCCTAAATCCTGATCATGGGGGCGAATAGATAGATGATCAAGTGACTAATGATCCTAGTACATCTAATATCATTGAAGATTTTGCGCCAGATGCCATGCAGGAATCAGCGGAAAATGCCATGCAGGGATCGGCGGGATCGGCGCCACCCAGTCCGGGAAATAACATGCAGGAATTAGCGCCACCTAGTCCGGCTCCCGCGCAAACAGGCCATGCATCAAATCACACGGCAGAAGCTTCAAGCCCGCCTGGTGATGTGCCTTCGCCTAAGCCATCTCGTGATGACGCGCCCTCAGGGTCTTCTGCGCCAAGGAATTTGGATTTTGTGGCAGAAGCTCCAGTTTCAGAGCGTCCGAAGACAAGACTTCAAAGCGGCATCACCAAACCCAGAGTCTGGCCACTTGGGATAGTCAGGTACGGATACTTAGCTACCTCCGAAGAACCTCAAAGTCTGCAAGAGGCATTGGAGGATAAAAATTGGAAAGCTGCAATGGATGATGAATATTCAGCTCTCATGAAAAATAAAACTTGGCATCTAGTACCACAAAATGAAGGAAGAAATATTATTGACTGCAAGTGGGTCTATAAAATTAAAAGAAAAGCTGATGGGTCTATAGACAGATATAAGGCAAGGTTAGTGTCGAGACCCGAATATGCAAATTCGGTCTCTCTGTGTAAACTGCATTAGTCCAGGATCACGCTAGTGCACACAGTCAAACATAGATGTCATCACAGTCATACACGCGACAATAATAAAGGAAAACTCGAATATCGATAAAATATCAAAAGTACGACCTTATGGCCAAGCTTACAATATCTCTAGCCGGAAGGGCTTAACAAAATAGCAGCGGAAATCCAAAATAAAGCGTAGCGCCCAATCGACAAGCCACACAGCTATCGAGTGGAGAAGCGAAGCCTAATCTGTGAAGTCGTTGTAGTACTCTCCTTCAGGCACCTCCTGCTGATAGTACTCCTCTCCCTCAACTGAGCAACATAGGCGTAAAGCCGTGAGTACATTGGTGACAATGGCATCATGGTATTTCAAGGTATCTAGCATCACTAATATAAGCCGACTAAGCAATCTAATCGTACCAACCCATGTGACAAATAATCTAGCATCACTAATAAATAACCCAACCTATGGTGACAATGGCATCATGGTATTCCAAGGTATCAAGGAGATATAATCTCAATTGGGCGATAACTACCAGTGCAGAGGTTTGAATAAAAATAGCAATGCAATGTAATTTAAAACAAATTAATTAACTAATAGTTTGCAAAATTGGGTTCAACATGATCAAGGGACACAACTTGCCTTCGTTATGCTCGTAGGGTACTCCGGTCTTACAGCGCGAAACCACGCTCCTCGAATCGAATCTAACAAGAGAGAAAACGACCAAAAATAAATAAACACATAAAATGATAAGCAAATGAACTTCAAAATTCACAAAACCAGAACCAACAGCTAGAGCTTGATTTTAGATGAATTTAGAAAAAAGAACGGGGTCAATCGGAGCTAGGACGGAGGAGAACGGGCTCCCGAAAAATTAATTCTAAAATTAATTCGGGAAAATTGGAAAAGTTACTGTGCTGTGAACCCGGTCCACGGGATTACCGGTCCACCGTGAACCCGGCGCACGGAACGAACGCGAGGGGGCGGTCTTGTGTGGCGCGGGCGGGCGCTCGCCACGCAGCAACATGTGCTGCCATGTGTCACCCGGCTGACGTGGCAGCTGACGTGGCTGCCACGTGGCTCGGGGGACGGCTCGGTGCTGACGTGGCGCTGACGTGGCGGCGACACGTGGCATGCCATGTCAGCTAGGGCTGACGCGCGCGGCCGACAGCACGGCGCGCGGCGGCGGCGGATCCGACGGCCGCGAGGGCGACGCGCGGCGAGATTCGGATCTCGATCCGATCTGGGCGGCGGGCGGAGATCTGGCGGCGAGAGCGGGCGGCGGGCGGATGTCGGCAGCGTGGCGGCTCGCGCCTTGCGCATGGCCTTGTAGCGCGTCGGAGTCGTCGGCCGAATCCGACGGCAGCGGAGGCGGCAGGTGGCGTCGCGGCCGGTGCCTCGCGGCCTCGATGCAGGGACGGGCGCGATGCGCGGATCGCGCGGCGGGAGCGGGTAGCGGCGGGCGAAGCCGCGGGTGAGCGTCTGGCGACGCGGAGAAGAGAGACGGGGGGCTCACGGCTGGTCTCCGGCGGCGGCAAGCTGCTCCGGCGACCTCGGCGGCAGCGAAAGACGCACGAGCGGCGCGGCAACTCCGGCGGCGGCGGCGCGAGGCGGCGAGCGGCGGCGGCGGAGCTCGGGTGTCGGCGACGCGAACCGAGGGACGAACAGCGGGTTTTATCACGCGAACCGAGGCGCCCAATCCGGATACGGCGGCGGTCGCAACGCTGACGGGTTAGACGGCTAGGATCTTGCCACGCGGCAAGATCGGACGGCGAGCGCGATTAGGGTTAGGGTTCGCGTAGGGGAGCGGGCGGCTGAGATCGCGCGCGCGCGCGATCGGGCCAGGGCGCGCCTTGGCGAAGCGGTGCGCCGGTGCGGCTGGTGGAGTGCCGCTGCCGCGTCAGCATGGATGTGACGCGTGGCGCGGCGAGATCGGCGGCCGAGCGGCGCGAAGCGGAAGCGGAGTCTGTGGCGCGCAGCGGATGGCCGACAGCGTGGAGAGAGGAGATCGCGGCTGGGTTTAATTCTTTTTCTTTTCTTTTTCCAAAAATTCAAATAAACTTCTAAAAGCTCTAGAAAATAGCAATTAAATCCCAAAAATTCACCAAAAATACCAGAAAATTTCTTGAAACCTGAGAACACAAATAAAATATTTCCAACTTATGTTAATGTTTATTTTATTCGTATTAATTTATTTAAAACTTTAAAAATTCATTTGAAGCTTCAATTAAATTCAGAAAATTCCAGAAAATTCATTTTTAATTTCCAGACTTTAAAAATCTCAGAAAAACAGGATGTTACAAACCTTACCCCCTTAAACGAGATTTCGACCCCGAGATCTGAGCCAGCTAAGAGAATAGGTTCGGGAACTCTGCTCTGAGATCCTCCTCGTGCTCCCAGGTGGCTTCCTCCTCAGAATGGTTGCTCCATTGGACTTTGCAAAAACGGACTACATTATTCCGAGTGACTCGCTCTGACACTTCCAAGATTTTGACTGGATGCTCTTTGTACGACAGATCCTCCTGTAGGTCAACGGCCTCGACTGACACAACCTCCTCTGGTGCATAAGCACTTCTTGGTGGGACACATGGAAAGCGTCATGTACCCCTGAAGGGCGCGAGTAACTCAAGCGATAAGCAACCTCTCCCTGCGTTTGAGAATCTTGAGCGGACCAACATATCTCGGTGCAAGCTTCCTTTAGCTGAAACCTCTTCACACCCTTGAATGGTGTGATCACGAGATACACAAAATCATCGGCTCAAAACTCAACTCGGCGGCGCCGGTATACGCATAGCTTTTACATGTCTGGCGCAGTTTTCAACCTTTCTGTATCAAGCGGACCTTATCCTCGGCTTCTTTCAACGATGCGGACCAAAATCGGCCCTCCGTCTCTTTCCAATTGAGAGGTCTGCATTTCTGCCATACAATGCTTCAAGCGGTGACATCGCAAGCGGCACGATAGGCTGTTGTTGTCGAGAATTCGCAAAAGGCAAGCAACTATCCCACTTGGAACCATGATCAAGCACACGGGCTCTCAACATGTCTTCCAAAATCTGATTTACTCGCTCTATCGACCATGCATGCAGGGGTGATATCTTTGTCTTGAAATTCAGGTGAGTTCCCATAGTCTTATGGAAACTACCCCAAAAACGGGAGGTGAACTGCGATCCACGATCTGATACAATCTTCTTGGGCACACCATGCAAACTGACAATCCTGGACATATATCTGCCAATCTGTCACTATCGGGACCGGAACAACAACTCAGAGCCCCTGCTGTAAATCGCACTATCGGGTGAAAGCTAGTGCACACAGGTTTATGATAATGTATATCATGCAAAAATAACCACGAGATATTATTAAGCGAAAATCGGCCTTAAGGCCAAGTCTTACAATAAGGCACCAGGCCAACAAAGTAAACAAAGCAGCGGAAATAAAGTAAAGGTGGCGGCCACACCCATCCAGCCTCCCAGGCGAATGAGCGTAAGACGCATCCTACTCATTTGAAGTAGTCCTCACCGTCGTAGTCGCCCTCGAAGTCGGCAGCAGATTTGGCAAGGTGAGTCTGAGTACTCCCAAGGTAAGCAAGTAAATGCTTACATAAGTTACACCAGAAATATATGAGTTGATGCATGCATAAGGGATTTCAAAGGAAGCTTAATAGGGTAGTGTGCGGAAAGCAATACTTGAATTTAAATACAATAACGTAAGTATGAAAAGCTGAATTTAAATACGATTATATGAAACATTGTTTTTAACAAGTAATATCGTTAGTGTAGGCTCCAACCCACACTAACCTATCACGAGAATCCACGGACCATTACCAAATCCAACGTTTGTTTGCCAAAACCAAGTTTTATGAAAATTCAAGTCTAATCTGTGAAGACTCTACTCGGCATGTCCATGACCGTGGACACGGCTATCGAGATAGTTTGTTACTCTGCGAGGTGTACAACTTTACCCACAAGACATTCCCTCTCACTTGAGCCACGCGATCAACACCTTGCCTTAGGTGTGCGGCGGAGAGTTCATGACAAGGCTGTTAGATGATTCATAGCCAACATAATCACGCCGCCACTAAGGTTTCACCACAACTCGAATCCACGAGTTGGAGCCCCCTCTGGTGCCATGTGAGACTTCCCACAGCCTACGCCGCGCTCACATTCAGCCTATAGCGAGACTATAGTTGGAACTTCACAAATTACTTAGCGAGTCCGTCCCATACCGGACTTGTGGTAGTCGAAGTGACCGTAAAATAATTCACGAAGCGGTCCTTAAGTTGATTTAGGCTCAACCACATACCCCGTACACGATAATCAACCAAGTGTCACCAAACACGAGGCATACCGGTACCCACCACCTAACCATTAGCCTAAGTCCAAAACATGTTTTCTATTTTCATTTTTAAATAATTTCCGTAAAACCATCCTTGACTCACGAAGTCAAGATATTGAATTTCAAAGTCCGTCATTTCATGTGAAAGATCGATCCCACCTAAAATTATACTAAGCCAGGCTAAGCATTTCTATAAAAATTTCTAGTCAATACTATGGTACTAACTAGTTTTCAGCTAGGGTGACAAGGTATATGAATTCAAGATTCAAATTGGCCATATACAAAGGATCATGGGTATATCTAAAATTCAAATCAAATTTGAATTACATTTGAATAAAGATACGCATGCATATCTGATAAAACAATATAAATAATTTAAAATATTAGGTTCAACATGGTCAAAGGTGTAACTTGCCTTGATCGAAGTCTGCTGCGATTAGTCAATTCAAACTCTCGAATCGTCAATATCTAACGAAATCAATTCAAAGCAAATTCAAAACAAAAATTCAAATGAAATCCAAATAACTTCCAAAAATTATCAAATAAATTGGGAGACAGAATTCTGAATTTTGGATGTGGGTCAACAATTTTTAAAAGGAATTGAGGCTTTTAAAAGAAGTTGGAAGTTTTAATTTAAATTTAAACCTTGGAATTACAAAATATATTCAAATCAAATTTAAATAAGTTTCAAAATTTCAAAATTATTCCAGAAATGGATAGATCATGATTTTAGAAAAATTTAGAAATTTGAATGGGTCAATTTGGAGTTAAAATGCAAAAGTTATAGCCTTCCAAAGTTTGAATTCAAAATAAAAGAAAAAGGGTATTTCTGGATTTATTTTTAAACCGAAAAGGATTTATGACGTCAGCACGAATTATTTTCTAAAGGAAATTATAGATTATGACGTCAGCCCTAGGATTAATATATTGGGGTGAGGTGGCAGGTGGGGCCAGGTGTCATGGACCGGGTCCATGGACCGAGGAAGGTGAGGTGGCAGCGGGCGCGCGGGGGCGGGGTGGCGGCGTGGCGCCACGGGGCTGCCGCGTGGTCGCCGCGTGGGTGCCGCGTCACGGCTTTATGCCGGCGTGGCGGCTGCCGCGAGTGGCGGCGTGCGGGTGGCGCGGCGTGGCGCCGTCGCGCCGCCACGGCGCCGCCACGCCGCGCCAACTTCGGCCCGGCGGCCGGCGTGGCCGGCGGCGGCGGCGCTCGAGGCGATGGTCGCGGAGCTCCGGTGTGGCGCGCGCGGCCGAGGCACCAAAATAGCGAGAACGCGGAGTGCGTCGGTACCTTGCGCGAGGCCGAGATGGCCGAGAGAAATCGGCGGAGAGGCGCGGTCGGAGAAGGCTTCACGGCGGCGGAGTAGCTCGGTGGTGCGCGGCCGGGAGTGGTCGCGAGGTCGCTAGGCACCAGCAAGGCGGGAGGTGTCGGCGGCGAGGGGCTCGAGCCGGCGCGTTGCTCGCGGAGTCGCTGGCCGCGGAGGAAATCGGCGCGGGGACCTTCGGGGCTGGATTAGCGCTCTGGAGGCTCGGGGTGGCGGTGTGGGTAGAGGACCTCGGGGCACCTCTTTTATAAGGTGGGAGGAGGGGTAGCGGCGCGCGAAGTTCGCCGGAGTGCACGGCGCGGGAGGTTTATTGCGGCGGTGATAGCGGCTGCGATTATGCGTGATTATGCCCGCAATGGGCGCGGTGGAGGTGCAATGCGATCGGCGTTGGCGCAGGCATCAATCGGAAGAAACCGAAGCTTTAAAAGCCGGTTTGCGGCGGACAATGGCGGCGCGGCGGAGATCGCGCGAGGAAGAAAGGAAAGGGCGGGAAGCGGGCGGCGAGTGGGGCCCTGCGTCGCGAGAAGAAAGAAAGGAAGGAGCGGGGGCGGTCGGATGCTTGCGGGTAGCACGGGGAGATCGGGGCGGCGCGATCGTCGAAGGGTAAGTGAAGGGGGCGGTGAGATTCGATCCGACAACGAAGATTAGATCGGGGCGGTCGGTGCTTAAGTGGGAGGCGGCCGAGATGAGTGCGGCAATAGGGGCGGCTCGGATAATACCACGTGGCGGCGAGAGCGAGAGGAGGCGGTGAAGCGGTAAGTGGGTGCGGCGGCGAGATTAAACCGGCGCGCGAGTGGGCGGTCCGATGTGCGACACGCGTCGCCGCGGAGAGAGGAAGCGGGAGAGGTTTAAGTTAGATCGGACGGTGAGAATCCGGCGGGCGGAGGGCGCCGATGGTTGACACACAGCGGCGGGAGGATTTTGGGATTTTCTTTCTTTTTGATTTTCCAGAAATGCTATTAAGCTTTAGAAAACTCAGAAAAATACCAAATAAATTTTGAAAAATCCAGAAAAATTCAGAGAACTATCTGGAGCTATTCTAGACTTAATAAAAATATGTCCCACTCATTTTAACAAGTATAATTTGCAAAGTACAATTTGATTTTGTAGGAAGGTTTTAATTCCTTCTAAAATCTAGAAAAATTAATATAATCTCATATTTGACTTAAGGAAGCTGAAATACATTTGTTTTAGCTTTTAGGAATGCAATAAATTTATTTTTGACTTTTATACATCAAAGTTTATAATTTTTCTCAAATCAGGATTTTAACATAATTCCAGAAAATCCAATAAACTCAGTTAAATTTTCAATAAAGGGACAAAATTTTGGGATGTTACAAACCTACCCCCTTAAAGGAAATCTAGCCCTCGAGATTTGCAGCTAACAAAAGAGATGGGGATGGCTGGTCTTTAAGTCTTCTTCTCGCTCCCGGTGGCCGTCCTCGGTGTGGTTGCTCCACGAACTTTGCGAGAATCGATGGTCTTCCTTACAGTGCGGCGTTCTGCGTCTCGAGAATCTTGATTGGTTGCTCACGATAGGTGAGGTCATCCTGGAGGTCCAAGGTTTCGGTGCGGCTTGCTCTGTGGGTACTCGGAGGCACTTCTTTAAGCGTGAGACATGAAAGACATTGTGCACCTGACATGCTTGGCGGCAAGTCTAAGCGATATCGTCGCACCTCTTGGTCGAGAATCTTGAAAGGGCCCACATATCGTGGTGCAAGCTTTCCTCTAACGAAACCTTTTCACACCTCGAGTGGGGATACCTAAGATAGGCGTAGTCCCGACCTCAAAGTCGGTCTCGGCGGCGGTTATCCGCGTAGCTCTTCTGTCGAGGCGGGCTATCTTTAGTCATCCGATCTTCTTCACTTGATCTTCTGCGTCTTGCGGCGAGTTTGGTCCCGTTTCTTGGGGTTCACCTTGCGATCCCAAAGCAAGGGGTTACGCACTTCGACCATACAAGGCTTGAAGGGTGCCATCTGCGGTGGCTTGGTATTTGTATTGTCACGAGAATTCCGCATAGGGCGTGAGCGGTCCCAAGCTGTTCCCGAAATCCAGCGTACAAGCCCTTAGCATATCCTCGAGTATCGATTAACTCTTTACGTTTGACCGTGCATGCGGGGATGGTAGCGATGCTGGCCCGAGCTTACTACCCAACTCTTCGTGCAGCCTTTGCCAAAATCGAGAAGTAAATCGACTACCTCGATCGACACTATCTTCTTGGGTATGCCATACGGGCACACAATTCGAGACATGTCTGATTCGAGTAACTTGCTTCGAATAAGTGGTCTTGGTGGTATGAAGTGAGCCACTTTAGTCAATCGTCTATGATTACCCAAATTGAATCATAACCCGATTGTGTCCTTGGGAGTCGGTTATGAAATCCATACCGATTTCTTCCCACTTCCATTCGGAATCGGCAATGGTTGCAAGAGTCCCTGGCCTCGATGTTCAGCTTTGACTCGTTGGCGAGTGTCGCGAGCTTCAATGAACTCTGCGATTTCCCTTTTCATACTAACCCACCAATATCTTTCCCTCGGATCTGGTACATCTTGAGTACGACACAGGTGGATTGAGTATGGGGTATCATGAGCCTCTTTCGAGAATCGGGTTTTGATTTCTGATTATTCGGCACCTGAGATGCGGTTCTCGAACCAAGCCGTGCCATTTCATCTTCATTTGAATCACGGTGCTTTGCCTCTTCTCATATTCTTCTTGATTTCTTGAATATCCTCGTCCACAATCTGAGCTTCCTTAATTTGATCGGAGTAAGCCGGGTCGCACTTCGAGTGTGGTGAGGGTGCTTGGTCCCGTTGGGTTTAGACTTAGGCAGGCGACTCCTCTGAAGTCGGGTGCGGTCTTCTTACGATATCACCATGTTTGCATAAGACTTCTGCTTAAGGCATCGGCTACTACATTCGCTTTTCGGGGTGGTAATGTATACCGATGTCGTAGTCCTTTATCAACTCAACCATCTTGTTGCCTCGAGGTTGAGTTACTGCTGGTGAAGATATATTTCAAACTCTTATGGTCGTGTATACTTCACAATGGTTACCAATAAGGTAGTGGCGCCCGATTTTTAAGGCGTGCACTCTGCGGCTAACTCAAGTCATGAGTAGGATAATTGCACTCATGAGGCTTGAGTTGATGCGATGCATAGGCTACCACTTTGCCTTCTTGCATCGAGAACACGGCCTAAGCCTAGGCGAGGGCGTTAGAAAACCTCGAAGCCTTTATGCACGTCACGGCAAGACAAGCAGTCTTGAGACTAGTCTCTTCTTAAGGGTTTGGAAACTCTGCTCACAAGCCTTCGTCCATTCGAACTTCTTTTCCTTTTTCAGCAATTGGGTCATTGGCTTGGCTGTCTCGGAGAATCTGCTATGAGCCGAGCGGTAATAACCCGCAAGTCCAAGAAAGCTCGACACATTACGGACTTTGGTGGCTTCCACTCCATTCTGCTTTTACCTTGGAAGGATCTCTGGCGATTCCTTGGTACATTACGATATGTCAGGAAGGCAACCTCTTTTAGCGAATTCACACTTACGAATTTGGCGAAAAGTGATGCTCTCTAAGCTTTTCGAGTGATCTGAGGTCTTTGCTCGTGCTCTTCTTCATTCTTGGAGTAGATGAGGATGTCGTCGATGAAGATTACTACGAACTTGTCCAAGTATTTCATGAACACACTTTTCATCATGCTCATGAAGTAAGTGGTGCATTGAGTGATCCAAATGACATGACCGTGAACTCATAATGCCCATATCGGTGGAGAAAGCGGTCTTAGGAATGTCTTCTTCACGAATCTTGGTGATGGTATCGATGCGAGATCAATCTTGGAGAAGATACGGCTCCTTTCAAGCTGATCGAGCAGGTCATCGATCACGGGGAGGGTATTTATTCTTGATGGTGGCGTCATTGAGTGCTCTGTAGTCCACACATAGCCTCGGACTCTCATCCTTCTTCTTGACGAGCAGGGCGGGTGCTCCCAAGGCGATGAACTGGTCGGATATACCCTTTGTCTTCTAACTCCTTGAGTTGATTCTTCAATTCCGCTAACTCATTAGCGGGCATCGATATGGTCTTTTGGAAATCGGGCGGTGCACGGGACTAGGTCAATCACAAATTCGATCTCCTATCCGGTGGCATCCTGGCGGTTCCTCGGGAAAAACATCAGGTATTCCGTGCGATCGGCACTTCCTCCAAGACTTGGAGGTGGAAGAGGCACATTCTTACGCCCGAATGCGGGGAGAGAAGATTACTTCCATGCCTTGGTCATTGGTGAGGGTGATGGATCTGGTAGCACAATCGATCAGACCTCGATTCTTGGCTAACGGTTCATCCGAGAATGACATCTAGTCCTTGCGATTCCAAAACCAAAAGATCGGCGAGAATGGGTCCCATCTATGAGCAATTCCACTTTGGGGCACAAGGTCCCTGCTCTCATTTTACGCGAGGAGTGAACTATCATAGGGTTGCTAAGGGTTACCTGCCCAACCCATGCTTATCCACAAAAGTTTTGACACAAAGGAATGCGATGCTCGGAATCGAAAAGAAGCGATCTTTGGTGCTGAATTGACAAGGAACATACCCGGCCACGACATCCGGTGCAGCTGGGCCTCTTCGGTGTCACGTGGTTCACTCGCCCTTTGATGAAGGTGCGGCCTGCGGCCACAGGTGCGACTTCGAGGCTCTGAAGTTCTTTGCCGTTTGAATCTTCTTAGGGCACGCCTTGGCAAAGTGCCCTGGTTCCTTGCAGTAGTAGCAGGTCAATCCGTCAGACGGCGGACTGCTCTTACGTGTCTAACCACGGTTCTTTGAGTGCGGTTGCAGGAAGCTTTGGCGGTTGGCACAAGCTTGTGGCGGTGGTTGAGGACTTGAACTGCTTGGGTGGTTCTTGAAGTTCTTTGCCACAGGGTGCGAACTTGTTTGAGTGAGGAGGGGTGCTGCGATTCTTGAAAGGACTTCCAGAGTTGTTCCTCTGGTCCGCCATCCTTTTCTTCCGGGTCTCCATTTCCATGTGCTTGCCCTCCTGGCGGATGGCCTTACTGACTAGCTGGTGGAAGTCAGTATAGTCACCCGATATCAGTTGTACTGATATGTTGTCATTCGAGCCCTCCATGAACCTTTCTTGCTTGGCTTCGCCGGAAGCCACATCCTCTGGCGCATAGCGGGCCAGTTGGTTAAACTTCTGTACGTACTCATTGACAGTACGACTTCCTTGGCGCAGAGATCTGAACTCCTTCTTCAATGCCATGGTGCCGGTGGGGATATGAGCTTTGCGAAAGCTTTGCTCGAACTCGATCCACGTCACCGTCTGCGGGTTGGCGTGCGAAGCGGTGAAAGTGTCCCACCATTGAGATGCGGGCCCATTCGGTGATGGGAGGCGAGCAGGACTCGCTCCCGTCGATGCAACTGCGAATGTCGACTTCTTGCCAATCGACTGAGCGAGTCGTCGGCGTCCATCGGTTCAGCACTGCCGGCGAAGGTGGGTGGCTTGATCCTTAGGAACTCAGAGAGACGATTTGGAGGCATTTGGGCAGGTTGATGATGAGCACGAGGTTGTTGATCGTCAGAGCCAAGAGCTGGATCAAGCGGGTTTGATTGGCCATCAAGCGTGCCCAATCTGGTCTGCGCATTGGCGAGGTGGTGGAATCGGGTGGCGGCTTCCTTGTGCTCGGGGTTGGCGTTGTCCATGTTGGAGTTTCTTCTTGTGTTCACCATCTATTGAGACTTTCAGATTTAGAGAGAGAACTAAAGGAAAGGTTCTAGTAACAATCCCACAAAACAACACACAAGAGCAAGGAAAACACAGATAAGAGCCAAATAAAACTTTTTATTTTATTATAATAGTCTCGTGGCTGTTTACAAAGTTCTCTGACTCACGGATAGCGTTCTAAGACTGGGGTTGTCTACACACTAGCGCTGCGCTCGAGTCTCCTCGGAAAAGGTCGGAATCGGTGGAACTGCATCTTACGCACGGGCTCGGCAAGTTCCTCTTCGCGTGCTCGGAGCTTCTGCATGCGGTGTGCGGCTCGTCAGGTGATGCAGTACATGTGATCCATGGACTTGGTGTACTCCACCGATCGTATGAGGCGGGGGTTGCTCTCATACTCTGTAGGCGAGAAGTCGGTGGCAGCCACAAAGGAGTCTTCATGGGAAGTAGCGGAAATCGGTGCGCGACAAGTCTCGGCGTAGATGTTCCGCTTGGTGGCGAATGGCCTCTCGGGCTGCATCACGAACTC